>OZ020221.1:29220253-29707753 GCA_963971325.1 Aphodius granarius
TAACGAGAGGAATCCTCGAGTTCCTGCAAGCGTTCTAATGCTCCTTCATGGACAGATTCCCTTACGATGGACTTCTTGGTTTGTACCACGCAAGTAGCTGATGTTACAGCTTCTCCCATGGCGTTTGTGGCACGGCAAGTGTAAGTACCAGAGTCTTCTGGGTATGCGTACAAGATATCCAAAGCCACAAAGCCGAAGTTGTTAGTTTCGGAGAATCGAGATCCAGATTTCACTGGCTGTCCATTGTGGAACCATTCTACTTTCATAGTAGCATCAGAAACTGGAATCAGGCGGCATTCGAAGTGGGCCCTTTGGCCTTCCTTGATTTCAATGTTCTTTGGAGATGTAGTAAAGATTGGAATTTGCTTGGTTGTTTCTTCGACTTGTTCTTGACGTTGGTAACGGGAGCGGTCCTCCAGATGTTGAATTTGCTGAAGACCTTGCTCATTTTGAGTCTGGGTAATGATTTGACCAGAGCTTATGCAGGCAAGAGTGCAGGTAGTTTCGTCCGAACCAATGAGGTTGACAGCACGGCAGGTGTAAGTACCAGAATCTTCAGCGATTAAGTCGATGATGTCAAGGGCTACGTAACCAAAGTCGTGGATTGGTCTGAATCTGTGGCCAACGGTGATTGGGCGTCCATTTTTGTACCACTCGACTTTGAGGTTAGAGTCGGTAATTGGCTCAACCTTGCATTCGAAATGGGCGTGTTGTCCTTCGCGCATGTTTTCCAAACTCTTTGGTTTAGTAACGAACTTGGGAGCAACGTTGACAACTTCCTCCATATATTCAGTACGCTTGAAAGCTCTTGAATGGTCTTCTAGTTGCTGTATCTTTTCAAGACCACCTGGATGTTGGGTATCGAAGTATAAATCTTTTTTGGCAATAACCCTTACAGAGCAAGATGTTACAGCTTCACCAAGCTGGTTTCTTGCTTGGCAGGTGTATACACCAGAGTCAACTGGGTATACGCTTAGTAAGTCCAGGGCTACATAATCGAAATCGTAGGCTGGTCGGAATCTATGACCAACCTTGATGGGGCGGCCATTCCAGAGCCATTCGACTCTCATCGTGGAATCGCCAACTGGTTGTAAGCGGGCCTCCATATGAATGTTTGTACCTTCAACGGTTTCAATATTATGTAGTGATCTAGTAAAATGAGGAGCTTCGTATACAGTAATATCCTCAGAGGGTCCATGCTTTTGGCGACCTTCAAGCATTTGAATTTGCTCAAGAGATTGCTCATGTTGGGTGTCCGTAATGATGTCTGATTTGGCGATCACCCTCACTTGGGATGAAGTATGGGCTGACCCCAGGTGATTAGTAGCTCTTACGGTGTATTCGCCACTGTCGGCAGCCGTTGCGTGGATGATGTCTAAAGCAATAAACCCAAAATCATTGTAAGTTCTGAATCTTGAGCCTACAGTTACAGGACGTCCATTACAGAACCATTCCACTCTCATGGTAGGATCACCCATTGGCTCCAGACGGCATTCTAAATGGATGTTGCGACCTTCGTTTACAGGTCTTGGGTCGGATAAAGGTTGGGTGAAAATTGGTTTTGATTTAGAGATTTCCTCGATGACGTACTGAGGTTCGACAAATTTGGAGTCTTCTAAGGCACGCGTCTTATCGTAAGCGGTACGATGCATGCTTCTTGTATCGATGCTTGAGCGAGCTAGGAGAAAGTTGGAAGATTAAGATTAAGCTTAAAGATATTAAAGCCTACTTACTTTCAACAACCATATTTGTGGACAATTGGGCTTCGCCCAAGGCATTTCGAGCTACTACGGTATAGGTGCCAGAGTCTTCTGAGCGAACGCTGAGAATGTCAAGAGCAACATATCCAAAGTCGTGGTACGTTTGGATCCTGTTGGCGGTTTGTATCGGTTTACCATTGCAGTACCATTCGGTCTTCATGGTCAGGTCACTCTGTGGCTCAACGCGTGCTTCAAAGTGAGCGCGTTGTCCTTCTATGATCTTATTGGTACCTTTCAGAGGTCCATTGAATTTAGGCTTTTGGACTACCTGGGTCTCGTCCTTTTCGATGCGGTTGAATCGGCTGGTATCCTCTAGGAATTGGATCTTCTCCAATCCTCCTGGGTGTTGGGAATCCATGAGGATATCCTTTTTACTGACTACACTAAGCTGGGCAGTGGTAGTAGCTTGCCCCGTCGCGTTGAAAGCGCGGCAAGTATAATTACCGACATCGTGAACGGTAACGTCCTTGATTGTCAATGCGACATATCCAAAATTAAAGAAGGATGTGGTTCTTGAACTGGCTTTTACAGCTTTTCCGTCCTTAAGCCATTCCACTCGCAGGGTTGAATCCCCCACTGGTTCCAATCTGGCTTCAAAGTGAGCGAATCCTCCTTCGCGTATGCCAACTTGATCTTTTATTGGAGATTTGAATTCTGGTGGATAAGTACTTTCAGGTGCTTCTTGTGCATACTTATGCATGGCAGCTTGTTGGTAAGCTTCCAATTCCTCCACCTTTTCAATATATCTTTGCTGTTCGGGTATTCCCAAGTCTGCTGTTACAGTTGACCTAGCGAATACAGTGATGGTGGCCGTACTGACAGCTTCACCGAGATGATTCACAGCTCTCACTGTATATGATCCTGCATCTTCGGCCCGTAGGTGCATAATATTGAGGGAGACGTAGCCGAAGTTGAAGATGGTGGTAATGCGTGAGCTGGCTGTGATGGGACGTCCATCCTTGTACCATTCCACTTTCATTGTTGGGTCGCTGACAGGAGTGAGTTGAGCTTCGAAATGGGCATTGCGGCCCTCCTGTAGCTCGCCGAGATCCTGGAGTGGTCGGATGAAGTGTGGTTTCTGCTTGGTCTTTTCCTCGATGCTTTCTTGGCGTTCGTAGCGGGAGTAGTCCTCGAGATGTTGAATGTATTGAAGGCTGTCAGGATGTTGACTCGTCTTCTCGATAGTTGCTCTTTGGCTGATGCTGAGCAACGCTTGTGACATCACGGAACCAGTGGCACTGGTTACGCGACATACGTATTCACCGCTATCTTGCATGATTAAGCTGATCAGGTCTAAGGCGATGAAGCCAAATCTAAAGATTGATGTAGCACGGGAACCTGCAGGCATTAGTTATTATTGGTATGGGTCCTAGTACATTTTTTATTTGTTGAACTTACTAGCTGCGAGTGGTTTTCCATTCAGAAACCATTCTACAACCATAGTGGGATCACCCACAGGCTCGATCCTGGCCTCAAAGTGAACCTTTCCTCCTTCGACTTGCTGCATGTCGTGCAATGGAATGATGAATTGAGGAGGTGGGTAGACGCGATCCTCTTCAGCACGTGGCTCGAAGGGTCTCGCTGGTTCGACATGCTTCAGGTAGATGACTTCAGGGCCAGGAGCGGGTCTAAAAACAGATTTTGCTTAGCAGACTTCTTCTTTTTAGTATAGGAGGGAATACCGCAGAATTAAACTTAAGCTTATACTTACTCTGGTTCGATAACTTTAGTCGGTCGCGGCAGGTGTAAGCGCCTGGGTTCGGGTGCGGGGCCTTGTGGTAGTTCTACGAATAGTCTTGCCCGTGTTGCAGTGGAGCCGGCAACGTTCTGAGCAGTGCACTGATACCATGCCGCGTCCGACGCCTTGGTTCGCGATATGTCGATTGTGGATGCTCCACTTTGGTCGGTCGTGATGCGAACATCGGGGCTGGCTTGGATAAGGACACCGTCCTTCTGCCAAGTGATGCGGGGGGTTGGAGTGCCGACAGCCCTTGCGCTGAGGGATACCGGTTCACCCTCTTTAACTGTCATTGTGGTGAAACGCTGGACGAATTTCGGCGCAACGACTTGTTCCTTCTCAATTACGTTCAAGTTGCATTGGAACGAAGTCTCGCCGGTTTTATTCTTTGCGACGCAAGTAACGACTCCTGAGTGGTTTCTGGTGATATTTGTGATCATTAAGGAATGACTTCCAGATTCGTTGACCAATATCTTATGGTTGGAGTCGTTGGTAACTTGGCGGCCGTTGATTAGCCATGTAACCTCGGGATAAGGTCTTCCAGTGACACGACAATCAAATCTAGTCATTTTTCCTTCGGTTACATCCCTATCTCCACACACTCTGACGAAATTCGGTGCCAATGTCTTTCCATCTTCTTCCTCTTCCAGTTGTTGGGTCGATTTGAAGGTTGATTCATGGATAAGTCCTTCTTGGGTGTTGACTGGTTCTATTGCAAGATATGCGGATGATACCACGCAGCCTTGAGGATTCTCGGCCAACAGAGTATAGTGACCGGAGTCTTCATGCTGCGCTTTCTTCACGCGAAGTGTCGCTTGTTGGTTGCTGTAAATTGTTTCATATTTAGACGATTCGGTGATTCTTTGACCATTACGGAACCAGGTCAAACGAGGAACTGGATTGGCGCCGACTTTAGCCGTAAACACAGCATCAGAACCTTCGAGCAATTTCGAATTGCGAGGTTTTTGAGCTATTTGTGGCGGTGCCGGCGGTCCCAGGGACCTCTCGACGGTAGTCGACATCTGCACGTCCTTTTCATTGACGTACCTCCTGGTGATGGACTCCCGGAAGGACACTTCACGCAGTAATCTATATTCAAAGGTATCTACTTTGAATTCCTCAACGTAAGAACCGTTAGTATATGTGGAACTCTGTTGAACAGTCTTCTTCTGGTAGTCTCTCATTGGCGGCATCTGCATACCTTCGGGTGAGATGTATACTGAACAGATGGCTTCGCCGTATTGGTTTCTTGCAGTGCAGACGTATTCGCCTTCATCTCCAGGTCCGATTTGATTGATCTGAAGAGTGATGTCTCCATTTTGATTGTTGTAGGAGAATTGGTACTTGCTGGACGCTGTAAGGGTCTTTTCTTTGCGCGTCCAAGATACTTGAGGCATAGGTTTTCCAGTGACACGTCCTTCGAACAAGGCATTTCCGCCTTGTGCAAATCTCGCGTTACTGAAAACCTTTTCGAAGACAGGTGGTGCCGCATTTGGACCGAATCCTGTAATCTGTTGACCTCCTTGCACTGTAAAGAATATATAGTTTAGTTTTCATAGTTTATTTGTAATATGATACGTGTCCGTTGCGAAACTCAAGAAGAAAGCCGATGGTGTAATGTTAGATGAGCTCAAGGTGTGTGCTTACATGCTTTCGATGTTTTAGTGGTAGGTATATACATACTATATAATAAAAGAAAAATTAATTATTTGCGGTGTAATTTAAACAGGAAAAGTATTTTTTCGGGCATAACCGCTAACTAAATGCAACCGTAGACACGTGTTTCGGACTTGACCATGGGCTAAAAGGCGTACCTTGGGGTGTAACTGACGCGACGTTGCTTCTTATCCTCCATACCGAGGATGTTGCGACCGAAGCATCAATTCGTGACGTTGGTCTCCCTGATTAGGGTCCCTTTTGTTTACTTCTCCATAGAGCTTCCATCTTACTCTTTGGGTATACCGTACTGATGAGGACTAACAAGTCCGAAACACGTGTCTACGGTTGCATTTAGTTAGCGGTTATGCCAGAAAAAATACTTTTACCGATACTATACAATGTTAGAATAGGCGACTTAGGAAGAACTGTTCCGTCAAGCAAAGCGTGGGATTATAAATAGACGTAATCATTCATATCTTTTACAATTAATTTAATATTTATTAGTAATGCCAAAGGTATAAATGTTTTCATTTTATAAAGGTTTTACCAATGGTTCTATCAGTGTTCACACGAGTAAAATTTTCTTTTTGAAAGAGAAATATCTATTAACCAATAGATTGCCGATATTGGTACAAAAGGCACCAAAGGTTTGTTTTCAAAAACTCTCTTCAAAGACGCTTAAGTGGAATACTTAACTTGCAACTTTTAAGCCCCTATGCCGACATAAGTTCAGTAAGACATATATTATGTTTTTATCCCACACCATGTCTTTTTAAGCAAACTTTTTTTTGATATATTCGATTTCATGGATTTTCATTTGATCTGATGGAATAAAATTTCAGTTCGAAGTTAATGTAATATTCGTGATACTTGAAGTTATGTGCATTTTATTGCTGCGTTAATGCAGTTCTTAGAATTAATAAACTTAGTACCGTCATGCGGGGCGAACTCGGACAGTAGGGGCAAACCCGGACAGATTTGTTGTGTCGCATATTTGTTGTCAGCTTACCGATTCGGATCGATGTTACCGACAAGATATACCTATATCTAGTCGGCTTTGATCTACGTCGCCGTTAGATCTTGCTTGCTTTTACCTAATATATGAATTATTTTTTTTACAAATTATTTCGTTTCTACTGACTGTTGATAATATCCCGTATTTTCAGAAAGGGCCATCCCTCCCAAAGCAAGGCCGAGTTCCGATGTGTACTGAATTCTCTTTTCTGAAGTGTGAAAATAAATTTACTTATAAATAAGGTTATAGATTGGAGTACTCCATTAAAAACTTTATTACTTCATGCTGCCGTTTTTATTCCACTTGCTGCCAAAGTTGAAGAGATATGCACTGATACCTTAAAACAGTTGTGATGTACACTTATTTTAGTAATATATAGGTATTTATGTCAACGTTGATTTTTCGCATTCAGAACGGCAGGATATTTAATTCCAAAAATATAGTTAATTTTGTTTTCGATTTTTTCCGATGGCTATGCTTGAAACAAACCTTTAAAACCTTATTTTTTTTTCTTTTATTTAGCTAGACAGTAAAATTTCTATTATTAATTACATCCTTCATAAGAGTTTATGGCTACCTTAAGATTTAGTCAAACGGGCCACTGTCTTTTTGATTTTAGTACCTAAATATCGAAAGGTGCTATCTGAAAAAATTATTCGAATCCAAAATTAAAAACCGCAGCTGCCTACTACACATTTTTTTATTTATGTAGGTTTGTAATAAATATTTATCAAACAGTAATTTCATTTACCCTTAATTAATGTATTTTGCCACTTAAGTTAAATAACACGATATAAATTGTACAATTTTTATTGAGATTATCCAATATATGGATGATTTGTCTTGATCACACGATCTGTAGGTATGATAGTATGTATTAATAACAAATATAACAAGATATATAATGTTAATTAGTCTTGATAAAATGCACATAATGGTGCTTTTCACTGATAAAACAGCAACTTCTTTTGATGTCTTTATGTGACAGTGAAATGATTGAAAAATGACTGTAGTGCTAAATCCAAAAATTTTAAGTTAATTTCGGTATACTTATCGAGTTGATAGTTTCTACACTAGTAATGTTTATTATAAATCCGTTGTGTATCTTTCTCTTGGTAGTAAGTTTGATAAAAATAAAAGATACTTTAATCTCAGTACAAGAAGACTGCCTAAGCAGTGCTACCGGGCGGGAGCAACAAAGGTAAAAGAGTCTAAAGTTCTGAGAAATGGATAATTATAATATTTTCCACATACCTAAAGGTGACTTTTTGGATCACTCTGTGCAATAAATATGATTTTCTGCAGGGAGGAACAACAGAATTAAAAAAATCAAATTGCAGAGAAGTTTTTTTACTTATGTTAGATCTACTTAATGAAACAACGTTGTATTATGCGATAAGGATTATTTATTATAATTTCGAATTTTAAGGATACCATCTTTCCTCATTGAACGTTCTGGGAGGGAATACATTTTGAGCTACTGATCACAAAATTCTTATATCTGAGCTATCAAGTGAGAAAATCACGGGATAGGTGAAGGGACTTCCCCGTCAGGCTTGACCGTCTGTGGAGGCCGATGTGCGTGGCGGGGTAGCATGCTATCCTATCCGCCCATAACCATACTGCGCGCTTGTTGAACTCACCAGTACAATATGCGAATGGTTTGTGTAAGAGTCATTTTAGATTATGCGGAGCAACTATAATTATCGACTACAGAATACAGACTACATACAGGATGGGAAAGTTAAGGACAACGATATGCTGCGTGTCGTTTAAATGCGCTGAACTTTCCTTAAAAGTTACATAGCTAAAAAATACAAAAAAGAAATAAATGACATAGGAAACTTATTTCAAGAAGAATTGATAGTTTTTTCCTCATTTTTTCCCTTATGAAATACAAGTATTTTTTGTACTACTGCTTGTCGTTTGTGATCAAAAGGATGTAGGTTATAATTAACTGCCAGAAAAACATTTTCCACCCATTTTAACCACAATATCATTAACCACAAGCGGAACTCCAATAATATTATCCTTAACTTTGCACTTAACTTTCCCACATTTCAATTACGCAGAATAAAATAATGTGATATAAGAATTTATATACATCAAGACTTGTTCACCTAGTTTACATCAGTAAAATGATAAGCAATAATTAATTAAGGGAAACAGTATAATCTGCAATGATAACGCAAGGGGTGTATAATTTCTCTTCGTAGCGGGAGAGTAAAATTATAAATATCCGCGGCCTAGAAAGTCAACAGCTCAAATACTCAAACTCGGAGAATACACAAATAAAAATAATATAATCTGGAACGATCTAAGTAGGTGTTGAATTTTTTAAGCGAGCGCAGCCGAGCCAAGAAGCTCGTGAAGTACACTGTCCTATTTTTGTCTTGTATCGTGTTTCAGACAGCCATTTTTGGAGCAACTATCTTTAACCGACCAATGGCTGACGACTAAACGTCACAGTGGTGCCTCAGTTTGCACCGCGCAACTACACATCAGTTGGTATATTTGGATTTTTCGACTACCTAGTTAATTTTGATCAATTGGTTTTCTTGCTCGTACTAATTTTTATAATTTGACGATAAGGCAGAATAATTATTATAATATTATACTGTTAATAACATTTTGAAATTTACGTGAATTCACAAACTTATTTATTATGGCACAGTCGCCATGTGTAACCACCAAAATGTATAAGTTAGGTTCAATATTTGTCTCAAATAAATTTTGTAGCAATTCGATCTGCCATAATATACATGAACGATTATTAGCGATAAAAAGTGAAACCCCTGATGTATGTAAAATTAGACTAGACCATTATTGAGGTACTGTTTATTTTCATTGGAAATCTATGTTTAAGAATTCCTCAATGAACGCTCCGTTGAAGTTTATTTACATCTCAGGTGATGTGCACATGACCAGTGCGATTTATATTGAATTCCGGACATGTAGTGTACCAAATTATTTTCAAATTTTACTATAATATGAGACCAATAGTGATGGACCAGCACCTTAATTGGCTAAATGCACGGAATAAACTATAAGTTGAATGGACCTCATATCAAGACAAGTTTGTTCGGCTGTAGTGTGTATACAACGTTTCATTACCGCTACTTTTTAATTTTGTTTTTAGGCTGAAACATATGTCAAGAACAGAGCTACTGCTACGTATGACGAGAATAAGAAAATGTATGCATGTCACACGTCGGTTCATTTGCTGGTACTCTTTTACGTCAATAGATCATCATGACAAAGTTAGGTCCAAAAGTTTTTGGGATTGCTTTAGTTTCTAAAACTATATGTGTGATTCTTGAATAATTGAAAGAAAAAAGCCATTATAATAACAAAATAAAACATACTGTATGAATAACATCCCTTTAATTCAAATTATGCTATGCTCCCGGAGGAGATAACACGAGAATAACTTTCTACATGCATAGATGTAAGACTTAGTTTGTGTGCCGAGAGAACGACGTTAGAAAAGCTATAAGAAGTGATAAGAATTATCCTAATCAGTCATATTCTTTTGACACATTCCATAAAAACAACTCTGATTATCTCCTTAAAACTTGTATTTGACAATGTAGATAGATAATTTTTACACATAATAAATTAAAATGTATATTATTGAAGATCTGCATTATCATCATTATCATTAACAATACATATTATAAAATGACACAGAAAACAATCGCACGATTATAAATCACTTACATCTCTGGAATGGTTTCTACACTTCTATGAGGTCTCTTATACTTATATAGAATCATTTTATTGTTTAGTTGTGTAAGAATAAATTGTCGGAACAACGTACGTTTTCTCGTGTTACATGGGTTGTAAACATGGTTTCACTTATTATTATTGTTGAAAGATATCAAGTAACAAATGCACGTAAATATATATTTATATACTGAATGTCCTGTCCTGCTTTTGTGAATTAATCTATAAGAATTCACACTGTATCATATTAAGTCTGTTACTCTTTTTTTTATTTTTATGTTTTGAAATTTTATGGTGAAATCCTAAAATAAAAATATTGTAACTGACAGTTTGGCAATTGACCATCATCTACGCATTTAATACATGGCAGAATTTATGATAAACATTTATTTTTGGGCAAATTGTCTTGGTCTTTGTCATACGGTAAATATAAAATTGTTTCTATCTTGGCACATTCTAGAACAACTGTGAACTGGAGTGTAATAATAAATAATATTTTTACTATGCTGTTACATATTATATTTTTAGTGTCACACCATTACATTAGTACCTAACAGCAATTGTCTATGTATTTAGTATCATCCACTATTGAATAAACGAAACGTATCTACTTTCTATAAATATCTACTTCCAAAAAGTCATTTTATTATTGCATTTTCTCTCCTCATCTACACACGAGTTCTAAATAAAGACGCGATTCTCTCAACTAAAGCCACGAATATAGTATGGGGTGTACATGCGTCAGTGCAATCAAACTTGCAATTCATATAACGTAGGAAACTATCAAAGCCGGATGTGAAGGAGGCACGAAGATGATGTAAATATGGGTAATAAAGTAAATTGGAATTCTTGTTCAATAAAATTAGCGAATAATTTAAAATAGAGAGTTTTCTCCCTGCAGCAATTTTGAATCTGTGAAAAATTAATTCACACAAGAGATTTTTCTGAAATTTCTACTACTCTTTCTCTTAAGTTTTTCGAGGCAGTTTATAACCCAAATTTATAATTGGCCAAATTATAGCCCAAATTTCTTTATTTTTTTTGTAAAGTTCTGTCACTTTTGTATGTAACTTTTGTAACTTCTTTCAGTAAGATAAAATATTAGTACATTCCGGCCTGTTTCTGTTTAAATATTGACTCATTGCTTCATAACATAGATTCATAGATTTTGCAGCGTACTTATGAAGCATGAAATAATATCAAATAGGTTTGATAATTAGGTATTATACTGAACGATAAACAACTAATTCCAACGTATTTCGTATTTGGCATCCAACCTATGGTAATTTTAGATAATTATTTTCTATTTTTGTGTGATAACATAGATCTGACATTGGCTGTAAGAACTTTGACTGCTTTTTCCATTCTGACAGCAGCAGGTACATACTTGATTCGTTGATCTCATATCCAAACTCAATGACTCTTTTTTATTCTTATACTTTATATTATTATCCATTGCATTTTTGATTTGTCTAGTATTTATATTATTTTTACATAAATTACAGTGAAAATGTATTTTTTTGTCAAAACAACACTTTGATCATGTTTTGTCCATAAAAGATGGCTGGTTGGTTCAAAAATTTAGGGGAACAGTGAATCACTGTAATCAAATAGCTACTTATGCGCATGCGCTCCCCTCCACATAAAACTATTTTCCTAAAGCGTTGCTTACGGAGCTAACAAATACCAAATTTCCCCCCCACCACACTGTACCGATAAATCAAAATGTATTAAAACAGCTGTTTCTGATCAGGTTGCAAATGATTTTAGGGCGATTTTTTGCAGTATTCAGCGTTAGATGCGTACTTATGGTAAAAATAAGCTGCACCTGCTCTGCTGGGATGCATCCGGAATGGAATAAAGCTTCATGGCGATTCGATCATGCAATGATTTGATGATATGCCGATTGATTTGATATTTTGAGAATAGAAGCTTGATTTTTAGCAAGATTTGAATTTTGATTCTGACCTGTCTGTTGACTCGTGACTTGTCTAGTCACGCGTTGCTCAGTACGGCTGACACTTTGCTGTTGAGACTGTTGGCTGTACTGCTGTTGCTGAGACATACTTTGTTGTTGCTGTTGGGTCGATTGTTGCTGAGAAGAAGTCGTTTGTTGCTGTTGTCGTTTCATCTTGTCACCACATATATTCGCACAGGTTCGTGATTTAATTCGATTGAGGATAGATTCGTCGCACAGAAAAAATGAGGATCGTAAGCACAAAATTCAAAAAGTGTAGCACAAATAAGTCTATTTAAATAAAAAATTTGTTCGAGTTCGCTTGATTTGCCTCCACGGCTTCAGTTAGCAGAAGTTTTAAGTCATAATCCCCCGATATACAATAAAAACAAAAAATTATACCAAGACGTCGGTCGATTGCGAATTGCGAGCGAAGAGTGGATGCGTTTCTAGCGTCGAGCCGTCCCGTTGGCGTCGTCGTCGTAGCCCGAGGGCACACGAAGTCGTTGGCTAACTTTAGACCGGCTGCGCTGAGATACCTAAGGTCTAAGGTATCCGGATTCAGCTCTCTCGCCTTTTGCTTATTCACTCGCGCATTTTTTCGGTGGGCGATTTAACTCGCCTTGTCACATTCGATTTGCTGGTGCAACTTGACTCAACCGTTTAAGAATTCAACCCTTCATATATCTTTTCTAGATTTTTTTAGTCACTTTTCTATTTTGGAATATTAGTGTGGAACATAGTACTGGATTTATACTTTTCGGTGGAGCGTATATTGATCACGGACAGATGAGTAGGAGATTAGTTTAATACATCGATAATTTGACATTAGGGTCTATATGTTTCTAAGAACATTGGCATAAATACGATCAATTTCAACCAAATATAGTTGGTATTATTAGTTGGATTGTAAATAAGCTTGAACATACATATCTCACAAGCAATTCAATAAATACCGCGTAGATGTAAACCAGTGCAAACATTAATTCGTTAGTTATTCATGAAACCAATATAAAGAATTAAAAATATTGTTTCCAAATTCATTAAAGGGCTGCATTGAATGATGCTCAAAGCCTTTTTTCTTTCCGACAACTACCCTGCAAAGAAAGTATTGTAATAGAGGCAATAAAAATATCGATTTCAGTGAAAAAAAAACGCGTTTATATCCCCTAAATCCCTTGAAATCATTTCTAGAAAATATGGAGAAGTTACACAGGAAAAAAACTGCCAATTTGTGACGTATCACTGATGTCAGTATGACTTTCGGGTTTTCCGCAACTGACGTCATATTTGGAATTTTAAATAGAATAGTTTTTTAGTACTATATAGTATGTCTACGACTGGTTCATGTCTGATCGCGCTCAATAAAAAAAATCAGTACGGACCAGTAAACAAGAATAATTTTCATTTTTTGAAAAAATATCAAATAGCAGGCATATCCAAGCATAACCAATTGGTAAATATCGAATTATGTAAGTTTACTAAAAAATTCTCGACAAACTTAGTCAGTTTGCAGCCACATCGATTGATATACAAATATCTGGGGGCCCTTGCACAACTTTCCGACTACATTGTTGGCGCAATGAAGTAGGGTAAATTCCTCAATGCAGGTTTAAAGTGATAGTTACGATAATTAGAAGTTTATGATTACTCCAGTTAATGAAGATGTTACCGAATTATTATACATACGTCCACTGGGAGTAACCTAAAACTGGCAGTTACCATAACTACCACTTTAAACTAAAGAAGCTATCACAGAAAAGGGAGGACGTTATACTAACATCAGTAATGCGTTTAAAAATAAAATGCTCTGTCTAATATAACGCCTCCAAATTGCATTCGATTATCTTTACAAATAAAAATGGCCCTCACCCAACTTTCCGACTATATTATTGGACAGAGCCACTCTGCACCTTTTCTATGATATAATGACATATGTCATACTGACATTTAATGTAACGTCATATCAGTGACACTGACGTTTGTCAAAATCTGACAATTTGCAACACAGCGACGAAAGCTGTGGATTCTGTCAAGCCGCTTCTACAAAAGCTAATAGCGTACACACACACACACACACACACACACACACACACACACACACACACACACACACACACACACACACACACACACACACACACACACACACACACACACACACACGCACACACGCACACACGCACACACGCACACACGCACACGCGCACACGCGCACACGCGCGCACACGCGCACACACGCGCACACACGCACACACACGCACACACACGCACACACACACAGACATACATACATACATACTTTTTCCAGAAATCATTGCAATCGATTCAGGGGACCCCAAAACGCGTATTTCCAGTGAAATCTCGAATTTTTTTTTCCGTCGATTACTTTCCTTCTAAGTACTAGTCGGAAAGTAAAAATTAACGGTCAGTATCTACATACCGTGGGTCACCCAGTATATGTATGTTTGTGAATACGATTCCACCTAAATTGTACTACGAATTGAGTTTAAATTTGATTTAGCACTGAAGGACCTGGATTACTTTTAGTGAGAATAGGACAGCCGGAAGTGACAAATATTACATATTACATGAATTTTCTTAGGGATTCGTTTTATTTTGTCCAAACTGATACCAGCTTATCAGCCAGTGACTTTAAAGTTTAGGCGCCATAAGAGTGCATAGAGGTCGTTATGGTTGCAAATTACCAAATTTTTATAAACGTCAGAGGCCACTGATAATAGTCTGGAATCCAGAGGGGCTGTGGCTTCGCGAAATTGAAGAATGGTTGTGGGGTTAGACGCTTCAATGTGTTAACGAGGTAGATGGAAATTTGGGTGAAGTCCACCGGTATTTAATGGTTTAAATTCAAAATTTAATAAATTGTTTCTTACTGATAGTGCAATATTTCTACCAAAGCCAGTAATTTTTTTCAGCTAACAGATTTTTATGAAATACACTATGTATAACTAAAAGAAAAAACGAAACAGAAGGTTAATACGTTAAATATATGGTTTGTGTGTATATAAGTACCTACTGCGTAAAAGTTCAGTTTAGATTATTAAGAGTAATTGTTCTTATTATATCTGCCTGTATATTTGGGTATTTGCCAAAAAGTTTGAATCAAAAAAGAATTCAATATTTTTGAAATCTTATGAATGCTAAAGGGGAACAGATAAATTGTGTCTTTTTATAAAGGTCTCTAAAGAGAGAATGAACATAGATTTTATATTACGGCTAATAAATATGGAAAGAAGATCGTTTGATAACAGTGCTTAGCGTCAATGGAGAAGATGGCATTTGCATTTTTTTGCATTTCGACGTGCATTATGCAACGACGTTATCAGCAATCAAGCAAAATTGACATCTGTACGGGAAGATAAAATACAAACACTTAAATTATCTTGGAGAACCAACATAAAAATGTGCAACTATATTTATAACTAAGATGTTATTTATTATGCTTTTTTAATAATAATCCTAATACACAGGGCTGGGTTAATGTGAACTATGTTTATGAAATCTTGTTTCTATGTTTAAAGATATATAACTCATATTTTTATTTTAAATGGCCCGCTATATTATATCATACTTCTATCTGCCTAGTTTTGCTAAATTTACTGATATCTGTATCTCCCTAAGATATGGCACTTTATCTGTAAGAAAAAGCTATTTATTAGAGAGAAAATACGGATTTGGTACCCTTTATTTAGATGTTTTTTAGAAAATCGAGAATAAAAGACACAAAAACGAAGAAATCGATCTTTATATACATAACGCAGTGGTATGTCGTCATCATGTCACCGGAATGTCATCGATTGTCATTGGGGCATTCAGCCAGGCTTACGCTATAAGTTAGCGCTAGCGCGTTTGTGCTACCGCTAGCGCAAATGTTCGGTTGAATGGGGGGCTTTCAGCGAGGATATGTAGCAGCGAGCGCAAACTGCTAACTTGTCCACAATGGCTACACTGGCCACTGCTACGTAGCGCTTTATAGTCTGACGTTGTTGTGAACAAGTTTAGCAGTTTACGCTCGGAGCGCAACGGTACCATACATCCTGGCTGAATGCCCCCATTCACTATTTGTCAAACTATAAGTTTAATTAAAAGTAGGTACTCTCACAGGCAGGGTACCAAACATAACCAGCAAACCACAGTTGTCACTTCAATGGTTAGTTCAAAGTCATTAGCATCAAACATTATTTATTTTGTATTATAAGTGCTTCAGATGAGATTTCTAGCATCGATGTTTTATGTCTTTAAACTTTTTTTAATCTGTTTATGTTAAATAATGATTAGAATTCCAAAGTATATAGCAGTAACTTATCATACTATATAAGAATATAAAGCTTTCAGTTGCTTCGATATTTGTGAAATCCTGATACTAATAGCAAGCAGAAAAATGCTTTAGTAACTATTCACTATTCGTGACTTTTAAAGGTTTGCTTTTCGTGAATGATTCTTCTACTTTGGCTTGTTCTCGAAAGTTAATACGCTGCACTTACATGCACTTATTATAATGATTGAGCTCTCAGTAGTATATTAGACGTAAGTATATGAATAACTTGTTGAATTATATAAGGTTCATATGCCTTACAACATTTCGATTGCGTATTTCAACAAAATAAACAAACAGAAAATAATATTATATCAGATTTATTACTAAAATAATTAATCTTACAAAGAAAAACATAACAGATACATACAGCGAATTGTATATAATATTTTCAAGCCACAGGAGCAAAACTAAGCGTTACAAAAATGCAACTTAATCAAATCAATCGACTCAACAAATCCACAAGTACTACAAAACAAACGAATGCCCTTTCGGATCATCGGTACCAAAGGTCCAAAGAAATATAAAGTGACGGGTGTAACATGCAACGTATTGTGCTCACAACCAAGAACACAAGGAAAATATACGACAAAAAAAAGGTATAAACAGATGAATGGGTGCTGTAAGCGTGTGCTACTAAATCTGTTCGAGATTGCACCTCATGGCGTTCGACTTACCCACGTGGTGCGGGAATGCAGGGGGTGAAGGTGACGACGGCCTCTCGTATCTGGTGAAGTCCGGAGAACATGAGTTGCGGTGATCCGAGATGCTCATTTGTCTGTAGGTACCGTACATGTGCGATGGGACACCTACGAATAATATCAGGATTTGTATTATCAAAAATACAAGCAGCCTTTAGTCTTATTGCTTGTTACAATGACGTGATAAAAATATGATCTTTTGTTTATTAATAGCATGTAACATAGACATCAAAGAGTGAAAATAATAAGTAGTGGAGTAAAATCACAGTGAAATTATGGTTTTGAGTGATTCCGAGGTATAACCAAATGAAATCTATACCATCTTGTAGGGGATGTTTTAGGGCATAGGAAATGGGAATCTACAACTTTTTTTAGTAGAACCGAACTTTGAAAACGACACTTATACGCTACTGATCTGGAATTCGAAAAACCACGTTTTTCTTAACATTTACCGTTGTATTAATTCAAGTATACAAGCTATCATTTTGATTGTTTGCAGACATATACTTAAAATGTTAGCGCTTCCAATGGCCAGTTGGAAATTTCGAAAATGTTTAAAGTTTTTGAAAAAATAAATAAAGAAAATTGAGTTATCAAAGTCGTGCATCTAGAACTTCTCCCTGTGGCGAGCTACGTGAATTGTTGAAAATGTTTATATACATATATTGATGTAGTCAGAACATTGAGAAAGTTTTAAAAAAATTAAGTTGCTAGCTGCACTAGTTAAAGAAATATGAATTTTTATAGAAGAGCCTTGGAATGCGCGCTGATGCCGAGAGCGGCTACCATACCAGTCTGGAAATTATTTGCGTTACATCTAGAAATAAAATAAGAAAATTTTTAGATATAGAGTACGTAAGTAACCCGTTTTGTATAAAATTTATTTTAAATGTTTTCCTCTTCGTCATCTTCGTACAATTCAGGAACATTGTTCTGTCAATTTTTGCAGGAACAATCTCTGCAGCATTTTAGGCCCTCTTGCAAGCATACACATCTATTATTTTGACATAACTTATCTGTGCAAAAGATAGATATTCATCAGTTGCCTTATATCCGTTGGTATGGGATCAGCGGTCATTAAAATCGGCTCTAAAATTCCGTTATTCCTAGTCCAACCAAAGTTCAGAGGTTAGCATACCTACCTTAGTACATGCTGCTAAAATGCGTCATCTATTGGTGGATGTTCTGAAGCGGACCTACTGGAAGTTGTGGTCAACTGATACGTCAATTCATTGAGTGTTTGAATGATCTTATTCTTCTAAACAGGGCCAATGCAAATTTAGTGGCAATATTAACAGCTTCGGTTGTAGACACGAAGTTCAGTTTTGACCGCTCATAAATTTTAATAGGAATCGCTTATTTTCTGACAATTTCAAAAAATTTCGAAACTTTACCACTTTTCTATTTCCAGAAACTTCATAGGCATACCCATCTGGCCAATCACCTCTTCTGCGTCTTTCTAACGATTTTAGCGATTCATTATATTTATCAATATATGTATATCGAACGATCCCTATTAAAATATGTGAGCGGTTGTAACATTTGCATTGGCCCTATTTAGAAATAAGAATAAAGCCATTCAAACATTCAATGAATTGAGGTAGCAGTTGCCCACAACTTCCATTAAGTCCGCTTCAGAACTTCGACCAACAGATGACGCATTTAATCAGCAGGTACTAAAAAAACATTTATGTGATCACCAAAATTTTAGATTTATATCAACTGCGTATATGGTTATGCAGTCATATACCTATTATGCCTCTAGTTGACCCTCTTACCTTCGGTTGGACTAGGAATAACGGAATTTTAGAGCCTATTTTAATGACCGCTGATCCCATACCAGTTATAAGGCAACTGTTGAATATCTTTTGAAAGTTATGTCATACTAATAGATGTGTAGGCTTGAAAGAGGGCCTAAAATGCTGCAGAGATTGTTTCTGCAAAAACAATGTTCCTGAATTTTACGAGGATGACGAAGAGTTACTTACGTACTCTACATCTAAAAATTTTCTTATTTTATTTCTATAGGGTGCGGCCATCGCTCACAAGAATTAAACATTAGCGATAGGACGCGAAGAATTTTACACAAAAATGCGATTTTCGAAGATGGGGCGACGTTATGCGCCCTATTTTCGAAAATGGTATTATCATCCGGCGATATCAACTGGCCGTCTACGAGCTGCGATTTGACTCCTTTGGATTCTTATTTGTGTGGCGCCGCCAAGTACAGATGTTATGTTGATCATCCAGAGACGACTTGGGCTTTGAAAAACTCCATTAAAGTGGCTCTTGGCGAAATAGAGGTTCAAATCATTGAAAATATAGTGAAGAATTGAGTTGACAGAATGGGCTACTGCAAAGCCAGTCGAGGCAGCCGTTGAAATGAAATAGTATTTTACTCTTAACCGGAAGGTGTATTCACAAAAATAAACTATTTAAAATATTTGTTGCATTTTTATTTAATATGCATTTTAAAAACGAACTAAAAGTTGCCGCACCCTTTCGATGTAACGCAAATGATTTTTCCAGACTGGAATGGTAGCCGCTAGCCGCTCTCGGCATCAGCGCGCATTCCAAGGCTCTTCTATAAAAATTCGTATTTCTGTAACTAGTGCAACTAGCGAGTTAATTTTTTTTTAATTTTCTCAATGTTCTGACTTTATTTCGCTCAATATATGTATATAAACCTTTTCAACAATTCACATAGCTCGCCGCAGGGAGAAGTTCTAGATGCACCATTTTGCACCATAATTCAATATTCCTTATTTATTTTTTCAAAAACTTTAAACATTTTCGAAATTTCCAACTGGCCATTGGAAGCGCTCACATTTTAAGCATATGTCTACAAAAAATCGAAATCATAGCTTGTATATTTGAATTAATACCACGGTAAATGTTAAGAAAAACGTAGTTTTTCGAATTCCAGATCAGTCGCGTTTAAGCGTCGTTTTCAAAGTTCGGTTCTACTAAAAAAAGTTGTAGATTCCCATTTCCTATGTCCTAAAACGTCCCCTACAAGATGGTATAGGTTTCATTTGGTTATACCTCGGAGTTACCTACGCTCAGAAAACAGCGAGTTAGAAGAGCGATTTTACTCCACTAAAGGGACGAACATTCTTTAGCTGCGCTACATACAAGATGTCTCCAAAAGGTTGGGACACATAACTATAGGTTTCTGGGATAAAAATAAGAGGATGTAGCCCAGCGTATATCCAAAATCGTCTGGTTAAGTCGGTTTAAGGCGTGAAAGGTTTATAATTTTTTTTGCAAGAATAGGTTGTGATCTAATGCAATTTTGATAGGCGAATAATAATCTAAGTGCACCGGAAGAATTCGTCCGATTTTAGACCGAACGCACGAATATTCCCCGAACATTAAATAAGGTATATTTTACGCCTGTAAAGACAGAAAATGAACTAGAATTATTCAAAACGCCGCACAAGTAATTAAAACTGATCGACAAATGCTGCAGAACGTATAGAATTTTTTTTTGCTTATGATCAATCTATGCCATATTGGACAATTTTTATAAATTAATTTTCTTAACTTTGCATTACATACCATGTCATATTAATTTTCCAATGACATATATGTGCACAATTTACAGATCAGTGGGAGGAACGGGTTAGACACTATAGTATAAGCGTTTATAGAAGTTTGGCAGTATTTGCAGTCGATGTGGTTGTGAATAGACAAATTTTGATATGGAATTTCAGCGACAATACGAGTTTTAGGATTCTCTAAATCCATTGCAATGATTTCTGGCAAATGTGGGTACCTATGTATGTGTGTATGTGTGTGTGTGTATCCGTGTGAACACGATAGTGCCCAAACGCTGCAACGGGTCGCGCATCTGTGCAATTTCGGATACGTACTTAGAATGAAATAGGAAACAAAGTGGATTGTTTTTTTTTTAATACAGGCATTAAACTGATTTTGACGAAACTGATGCCAGCTCAACATCCCGTGACTTTAAACATATATATATATATATATGGGATTGTCAGATCAATGGAATAAATGGTTAGGGTGCTATACACGTCACGTAGATGTGACGTGTATATGGTTACGAATTGGCAGATTTTGATAAACGTCAGTGGCCGCTGATGACATTACATTCAATATTATTCTATGAGACCCAGTGGCTGTAGGGTTTTCGCCAAATTGAAGAATGGTATGTAGAAGATTTCGACGCTTGAATGTGTGAAGGATGTAATCGGAAAGTGTGGTGGGAGCCACCCAAGATATTTTCTTATTTTATGTTTTTGTGGTAAAAATAAAACCGGGTAAAGTCTACTAGATATTGAAGCCAGCAGTTTCATGTTTGGTTGGCTTATTTAAAGTTAATTGCATACAGTTCATTTCTAACACTGTTGGAGTTAAAGTAAACGATAATGTCAATAATATTTTTAACGAAATCAAAACCCACATTTCATCCTACAGTATACACAAACGGTTTTCCACATGTAAACATATATGTCTACTGAACTATACGACGTCAGCGTGGATGCCAGGATGTGCCGAAAATTTATTATAGATCTAAGATTAGACCTGGCACGATAGCGATCCTCAAATTTCCGATTTTAATTGCAAGGACCACTATCCAACTTCAATTTTAACAACCAAAATTCAAAAGCAATTCTAAACTGCGTTAAAATTAGAGACCTATTTTCTGCAGTATGTTATGTTCATATTTAAACAAAATAAGTGATCGTGGTCGTTTTGTATGATCGCTATGGCGATATTGGCAGGCCGTCTACTACTTACCCACCGTAAGGATAGGACCAGACGAGCTACTTTTGTGGTTCGACAGTCGTGACGCTCAAAAATGAAACTAACAGTTTTAAACGCAATCGCACAGCCGTGGTACTCTGTCGCGCCCGTTCTTTTTTCTGTGACCGCAGACGCCGACGTCGGCGTCGCCAGTCTTGTTTGTAGTCGGCCCATTGTTGTTCGCTACCCGACATACATTGATACCTGTATGCCGGTATAGACGAGCCATAGTTCTGTCGCTCCAGGTAAGATTGAATAGATTTAGTTCATATAGTCCATCAACTTTTATTCCTCACCGGACAACGTTGTTAAGTGAACACTCAAAATATCTTCACTTCAAACAAAAAACACCATTATTCAGGTGTGTGCATAAAAGAAGAAAATACATCTTCTTTGATAAGCCACATTTTTTGATGACTACATTCGTCATCGTAAATATTTGATATGCTCGCTTATAATGGGGTGTATCCAATATCGTCTCACTTGTCGATTTGGTTTGCATGGAACCATTGAACGGTAAATACGTATTTCAACAGTTCGCGTAACCAATCGTGCCCAAGCAATTTTAAATAAATAATAATAGTGCATTCCGCGAATTAGTGCTGACTATGCAAGTGCTAAGGTGTTGCAAATACATAGGTCACCATAACAATGACAACAACAATAGAAATTAAAACCGAAAATAAACGGCTTCTGTATAATGAATTACAAAAGGAAAAAGATGCAAGGCAAGAAATAGAAAACAAATTTAAGGACCTAGAAGTACAACTCGAAGTCCTGCGACAACTACTAGAGCAATCTAGTAAATGAGAAGAAAGTGTTCATAACAGCCAAGAATGCCACACAGATGAAGACGATCTTGCAAAAGAAACGAAATGGATGCTGCAAAAGGCAAGAAAAAGTAAAAAACGCAAAATGCAGGACTCACTGTTAGTATCCCCTTAAATCCAGCGTACAACCGCAAACAATATTGAGAGAAAGAAAAAAAAAGACTTTCTTACCTCCCCCCCCGTAATTGTAAGCCAGGTAACAAACTACGAAACACTTCGGAAGGCTCTAAATATCAGTGAATTAAAATACAAAGCTACCTTACAGAATTCAGGTGATTAAACTCAACGTAGAGAAAATCGACGAGTATATGAAAATAACAGAATTCCTAACAGATAAAAAATTTAACTGGTATACTTTTGAAAACAAACAAACCAGATCAATCAAATTTATGGCTAAGTGCTTACATCCTTACATCCCACACTTCTGCAACAAGATCCCCGTTGTGTCAAATGCGCGGGAAAACATTTACCAGTAGAATGTCAAAAGCCAAAGGAACAATCCTGTAAATGCTTCAACTGTGGAGGTGTTCACCCTGCAAGCTACTGTAGATAATCAGGGACAAACCAATATACCAAATAAGCCAACCCTAAGTCAACATCAACATCCATATATTATTCCAACTGCTGTGTCAAATACAACAGCATACACAAAGTGCATATGCCAAAGTAACAAACATTTTAAAAAAGAAAAGAAGCAACCACAGCTGATACAACAATGCTAATACTGGAAAAAATTCTAGAAAGGATGAACAAAATAGAAGACAGGTTATCGAAACTAGTAAACACTCATTGACGTATGATGTGTAGCAATTTACGAATTGCAGC
Organism: Aphodius granarius; assembly: GCA_963971325.1. Lineage (NCBI taxonomy): Eukaryota > Metazoa > Arthropoda > Insecta > Coleoptera > Scarabaeidae > Aphodius > Aphodius granarius. The sequence goes on from OZ020221.1 coordinate 29,243,574, forward strand.
GTGGAATGCCAACAATATACGAAACAGAAAAACAGAAATAGAGGCATTTCTCAATACACTTCCGACATACCTAGGCTAAATGGATATCAGGTATATGAAACATATCACCCAGATAACCAAACGAGAGGGGAAAGTGCTATAATAATAAAAAATAAAAAACGTAAAAAAAATGGCATTGCCCACTTTGAAGAATGGCATCTCAAGATCCCAGATGTTCCAACTTACTGTCGTTGGAATAAAATCGGAAAAACAAAACTTTACTGTTGGTGCAATATGCTGCCCACCAAGGCACAATCTAAAAAAGAACAGATTATAATAAATTCATAAGCCATTTTGGAGAGAGATTTATAATGGGTGGTGATTACAACGCCAAACACGTAGACTGGGGTTCAAGATTGACTACGACAAAGGGAAGAGAGCTTAGAAAAGCAATCCAAGAAAGCGGATGCCGTTACCGTTCCACCGGGAAGCCAACGTACTGGCCTGCGGATCGGGACAAAATTCCAGATCTTTTTAGACTTCTTTGTTTCAAAGAAAATTTCGCCAAACTTCATTGACATAAAAAACTTTGTTTTAGACTCGGACCATTCCGCCATAGTTATGACACTCAGCGAAAGGATAATTAAAAAAGAATGTAATCCAACCTTGACCAAGAAAACTACCGACTGGGAAAGTTTCCAAATAGAAGTGCAGAACACCATTCATTTAAATACCCAGCTCAAGATTAGAGACCAGCTAGATGCAGAAGCCGAGAAATGTATCACAACTATCCAAACAGCAACGTGGAATAATACTAAACAAATCAGCTATAGGACTATTGGAAATAATTACCCATGGAGATTAGAGAATTAGTAAAAGAAAAAAAGCAAACCAGAAGAAGGTGGCAACAGTCACCTCAGAGACTGCTGCTAATAAAACCATATTGAACAATAAATCCCAGAAACTGAAAAGGGAAATACAAGAACTAAAAGAGGCATCATTAGAATTCTCCTTAGCAAAACTCACTCCCGCTAAAGAAACGGACTACTCGTTGAGGAAAGCAATAAAAAAGTTTAAGAGGCCAATCATCCATGTTCCACCTATTAGACAAAAAAATGGAAAATGGGCAAAAGATAATCATCAAAAAAGCTGAAACATTTGCACTGAACACCTAGCAGAAATCTTCCAACTAAACAATGCCGAAACCGATCCAGTCTTAGAACAAGATAACGTGATGGACCAAGAAGAAGAAGAAGCCATTCAGCTCGTTACTCCGAAAGAAGTTGCTAATGAAATAAAAACCAACCACAATGCAAAAAATTCACCTGGATATGATCTCGTCACTGGTGATATCCTTAAACACCTACCAAAGGAAGATATTGTAATGCTTACATACCTAATAAACGCAGCATTTAGACTAAAATATGTCCCTGGTATTTGGAAAGTACAAGAAGTTATTATGCTGCCAAAGCCAGGCAAACCACCGAATGAAGCTGCATCATATAGTCCAATATCATTGCTTCCCATCATATCCAAGCTCTTTGAAAAGCTACTTTTAAAGAGGTTGAGACCTATAATCGAGAGGAAAAATCTTATACCAAACCACCAGTTTGGCTTTAGATAAAAACACTCCACCATAGAATAACGGACATAATAGAAGAAGCACTAGAAGAAAAGCTTATTTGTTCAACAGTCTTTCTTGACGTATCACAAGCTTTTGATAAGGTTTGGCAACAAGGACTGATCCGCAAATTGAAGAGTATGCTACCCATTCAATATGTCGAGCTACTAACTTCATCTATATCCAATAGACTATTCCGAGTATGTACGACGGGTTATGCACTCGTATACCAAAGGAGCGACATTATTGCGGTTTGTGCTGACAAAGTTTAAGTTAACCAAACTTGCATTGGCAGATGGTAGATGCTTTACTACGTATTTTTTATTAATTTTGTTAACAAACTTTAAAAAACCATATCGACGAACCGTAAAGACGATAAAGTTGTCAATGTATCGCACTCTGTTGCAAGAGACGTCTTCAGGACATAACAGTAATGCCCAGCGCTCACGGTATGACTATTTTGGGACACAGGTTGCAAACCAGTTGAACTCGCAACTGTTTTGTGTCTTTGGCAACATATAGCGGTGGGTATCCGCACACGAGGCGATAGGGACGACATTGATTGCAATCAGTTTCAAACGGTTTGTAACACGACCATTTTCCACAGTCGCAGTTGCGTTGCAGTTTACACCGGACCACGAGGTATTAAGTATGTTTTTGTTTTTTGCAAGATGTTTGACCAAGAACTGAGCATAATACGATTCTTTCGACATTTGGTAAACAGCTATAAACGTTCTAGCTGCCTTTGACAGTTCTTTTGCTGCTGCGAGCAGCCTAGGCGTGACATTTTCCCTTATGTAGGGATAGACCCAACGCTCCATCAGTACCCTGCGTAGCGTACGCAGGCTACCTACGCCCTACGCAGCCTACAGTATTAATAAATAATCAATATCTTCCTCATCTGAATTTTAATTCGACATAGAGACAAATCAACTGCACAGCTCGAGTAGATAACACCAACTGATACACAATCAGTCTTGCCCGTGTGCGCACACAAGTTTCATTCCGGTTATAAACTGGTTGTAGAGTGGAACTGGTTTTCAACCTGTACCCCAGGTACCTACAAAAACCTTAACCTTTACGCATACACGTCATTCTCTTTGTAACTCTCTTACGTCCGGAAGATACATCTTGCGGAACGTTGAGAACTTTATCGTCTTTAGCGCGGTTTCCTCCTGGAAATCTAGAACTTAATATTTTGTGCTGTTGCACGTGAAAAGCAAATCACAAGTGCTATCATTCCAAATACTCCAATGCTTATCTTGAGTTCTTGAGTAACCAGCGACGTTTTATACGTCGATTAATACTAATCTAGTTGCTGCACTGTGCTAATTGGTAGTGCCACGTACACCAACAACCACAGCTGTGTGAAGTTAGCAACAAAAGCCAGCAACAAAATTTTTTTCATCCGATTGCAATGAACTATACACCGTTGGAAAGCCCATGACGAGCTGAGTCTACCATAGTTATTGCAACGGGATCAATTAATAACTACTACCTAAAAAATTAAAAAGAAAGTCAAAATTTCAATGAATTTCCATATCTTTAGAACCGCATATCTTCACCAATACTTCATTATACTTATTAAGTGTAACACTAAACGAAAGCGCAAGCTTCGGTTATACTACCATAGTTATTGCAACCCAAAATTTTGCTAATTAGTGCCTCAAATAAATTAATCAAATATGAGTATTTTTAACATCCGGGTACCATATGTAGTCCCACCTAAATTAAGTTAAACAAACGTATTCGCTTTGTGTGATCATATCGATAAATACATCAAAAGATAGCTGAGACCTGCCTCTACCCATCATAGTTAGTGCAGAACAAAATTATAACAATTAACGGGTGAAATAAATTAGTGAATTCCAGACACTTTTTCCATCGGCTATTGGTCGACGGCGAACAGCCTATGTAAATGCTTTTGTGCAAACTTTTTGCAAGATTAAATCTTATCGATATATACATCAAATGATAGCTGAGACTTCCACCTACCTACCATAGTTATTGCAACGCAAATTTTGTTGCTGGCTTTTGTTGCTAACTTCACACAGCTAACAACCACAGAGACAGAAACTTGTTAATATGAACGTCATTCAATTGAAAGTCGACACATTTAAAGGCGTATTAATTCAAAAACACATAATCGATTTTTATTTGAATAAAAAAATAATCGAGACATTTAAAGAATTGCTGATCACTAAAAACAACCTACTGTGCCAGCAACACATTTTATAGGTTACACCTGGAAGGAACAGCTTTTTTGTATATCTATTCGTATCGTAACGTAATCAGGTACAATTCCAGATTCATATTGTAAATAGCAATGTGTAACTAAAGAGCGTTCTGTTGTTTTCTTGGAACTCAGGTTGGATTCTGGCAAATCATATTTTCAACCCGGAATTAACTGTGGTAACACTATGTCCCAACACTATTTGACCTATTTGATCTATTCTAACCGTCTCGGACAAATTGCTTGGCTCAAAGTCTGGCAGCCACTTTCCCATGTCACATGCCTGTATACCAAAATAACTAACAGTTAGGTACCTATCAAAATATTAGATAAATACGTATTATTGAAAATCTTCAATAATATATTTGAATCTCTGAACCTTCGACATAAGATAAATAAGTAATATGGAGTCTAATGATTTAGCTTTACTATAAACAAATGTAGGAGAATTTGGAACATTTGTTTCTAGAGATTAAATTTGGAGATGCAACACATATTGTTGACTCCGGCGCCCGCGCCGCTCTTCTGCAGTCGAATTGCTTGCTTTCTTTTCATGGCGGTCATCGCAAAATTTGTCGCGATTGATATGCTAGCGTTGCTGGCTGGAGACTTTGGGTTTTAAAATAGCGAGGATTTGTATCCACTGGATTGGTTCATGGTATTTAAAAATAATTCGTCGCTGAGTTGAGAGCTGGACTGTCCTCTGATATTTAGTAAGTTTATGCAGGAGTGGACTGGTTATAAACATTAAATAATGTAAATGATCTTCAAAATAGATTGTTATATACTTGCCTATTCAATATAATAAATGAAATATTTGTTTGAAAATAGCATTTTTAACAACCAGTTGACATACAAGAAAAACAAGAAAAAAACAAATTAATTACTCGAAGTCGTTGCGTTGTTGCAATTTAATTTTTTTTAATTTACAATTTGATTGTTGAGTTGTTTATAACAAATTAAGATACAAAGTTGATTTGTATTCATTACACTCAAAAACAGTATTACTGATACGAAACAACGTATGATCAATCAATACAGTTATTGCATCCACAGCCTTAAGGTCGACTTCTCGAAGCTTGATTTATAGTGGAGTAAAATCGCTCTTCTAACTCGCTGTTTTCTGAGGGTACGTGACTCTGAGGTATAACCAAATGAAACCTATACCATCTTATAGAGGACATTTTAGGGCATAGGAAATGGAAATCTACAACTTTTTTTAGTAGAACCGAACTTTGAAAACGACGCTTAAACGCGACTGATCTGGTATTCGAAAAACCACGTTTTTCTTAACATTTACCGTTGTATTAATTCAAGTATACAAGCTATGGTTTTGATTTTTTGCAGACATATACTTAAAATGTGAGCGCTTCCAATGGCCAGTTGGAAATTTCAAAAATGTTTCAAGTTTTTGAAAAAATAAATAAGGAATATTGAATTATCAAAATCGTGCATCTAAAACTTCTCCCTGCGGCGAGCTATGTGAATTATTGAAAATGTTTATATACATATATTGAGTGAAATGTAGTCAGAACATTGAGAAAGTTTTTTAAAAAAAAATTAAGTCGATAGCTGCACTAGTTACAGAAATATGAATTTTTATAGAAGAGCCTTGGAATGCGCGCTAATGCCGAGAGCGGCTAGCGGCTACCATACCAGTCTGGAAATCATTTGCGTTACAGGGTGCGGCAACTTTTAATTCGTTTTTTAAATGCATATTAAATAAAAATGCAACAAATATTTTTAAATAAATTATAGTTTATTTTTGTTAATACACTTTCCGGTTAAAAGTAAAATACTATTTCATTTAAGTGACTGCCTCGACTGGCTTTGCAGTAGCCCATTCTGTCAACCCAATTTTTCACTATATTTTCAATGATTTGAACCTCTATTTCGCCAAGAGCCACTTCAATGGAGTATTTCAAAGCCCAAGTCGTCTCTGGATGATCAACATAACATCTGTCCTTGGCGGCGCCACACAAATAAGAATCCAGAGTACGTAAGTAAACCGTTTTGTATAAAATTTACTTTAAATGCTTTCCTCTTCGTCATCCTCGTACAATTCAGCAACATTGTTCTGACAATTTTTGCAGGAACAATCTCTGCAGCATTTAAGGCCCTCTTTCAAGCATACACATCTATTATTTTGACATAACCAGTAGCCTAATATCCGCTGGTATGGGATCAGCGGTCATTAAAATAGGCTCTAAAATTCCGTTATTCCTAGTCCAATCTAAGTTAAGAGGGTGCACAACCACATACGCAATTGATATGTATATGCATCTAAAATTTTGATTAGCATACCTACCTTAGTACATGCTGATAAAATGCGTCATCCATTGGTGGAAGTTCTGAAGCGGACTTACTGGAAGTTGTGGTCAACTGATACCTCAATTCATTGAGTGTTTGAATGAACTTATTCTTCTAAATAGGGCCAATACAAATTTATTGGCAATATTAACAGCTTCAGTTGTAGACACGAAGTTTAGTTTTGACCCGTCATAAATTTTAATAGGAATCACTTATTTTCTGACTATTTGAAAAAATTTTGAAACTTTACCACTTTTCTACTTTCAGAAACTTTATAGGCATACGCATCTGTCAAATCACCTCTTCTGCGTCTTTCCAAAGATTTTAACGATTCATTATATTTATCAATATTTATCGAACGATCCCTATTAAAAATTGTGAGTGGCTGGAACATTTGCATTCGCTGTATTTAGAAATAAGAATAAGGCCATTCAAACAGTAAATTAATTGAGGTATCAGTTGCGCACAACTTCCAATAAGTCTGCTTCAGAACTTCGATCAACAGATGACGCATTTCATCAGCATGTACTAAGGTAGGTATGCTAACGAAAAAAAATCCATTTATGTGATCACCAAAATTTTAGATGCATATATCAATTGCGTATATAGTTGTGCAGTCATATACCTATTATGCCTCTAGTTGACCCTCTTAACTTGGACTAGGAATAACGGAATATTAGTGCCTACTTTAATGACCGCTGATCCCATACCAACGGATATAAGGCAACTGTTGAATATCTTTTGCAAAGATAAGTTATGTCAAAATAATAGATGTGTATGCTTGAAAGAGGGCCTAAAATGCTGCAGAGATTGTTCCTGCAAAAAGTGTCAGAACAATGTTCCTGAATTGTACGAAGATGACGAAGAGGAAAACATTTAAAGTAAATTTTATACAAAACGGTTTACTTACGTACTCTACATCTACAAATTTTCTTATTTTATTTGTAGATGTAACGCAAATGATTTCCAGACTGTATAGTAGCCGCTCTCGGCATCAGCGCGCATTCCAAGGCTCTTCTATAAAAATTCATATTTCTGTAACTAGTGCAGCTATCGACTTAATTTTTTTTTTAAACTTTCTCAATGTTCTGACTACATTTCACTCAATATATGTATATAAACATTTTCAACAATTCACATAGCTCGCCGCAGGGAGAAGTTTTAGATGCACGATTTTGATAATTCAATATTCCTTATTTATTTTTTCAAAAACTTTAAACATTTTTGAAATTTCCAACTGGCCATTGGAAGCGCTCACATTTTAAGTATATGTCTGCAAAAAAATAAAATCATAGCTTGTATACTTGAATTAATACAACGGTAAATGTTAAGAAAAACGTGTTTTTTCGAATTCCAGATCAGTCGCGTTTAAGTGTCGTTTTCAAAGTTCGGTTCTACTAAAAAAAGTTGTAGATTCCCGTTTCCTATGCCCTAAAACATCCCCTACAAGATGGTATAGGTTTCATTTGGTTATACCTCGGAGTCACTCAAAGTCATAATTTCACTGTGATTTTACTCCACTATTACAGTGCCGTAACCGTAATACTTAACCGTAACATAGAAAAGTTAACTTTGCACGCTTGTTCGACGGTGTTTATAGTGACCGTAAAGTTTCTACGTTAAGTTCAGGCAAGCGCAATGTTGAACGCACGGTTACGGTTACGGTTAAGTGTTACGGTTACGGTCTTTTAGTATCTATAAGTCTTTGATATAATCGTATGTCACAAACCTACCATAATAATGGAAAACTGGACTAAAATGTCCACATCTTCGAGATTAATTAAAATGTAAATAAAAATGTACTGTTACGTAATTCCAAATGCTTTACGCTTTATAACTTTATTAAACCACAGTACGAACTCTCTTTACAATTATTGTAGTAGAATAACTAACTAAAACAGACAAGCCACGCCGTCTGACATATTTTCCGTAACCATGTGTTCCACTTTCCCTTATGCAGGCTGTTCTCCAATGTTTCCAAGTCGTCTGCTATGTACTGCATGTTACAGTACTTAATTTCCAGCTATTTGCTCATATATCATTTATTATCAAAAGATCGTCAGAAAATGACCGATAATTTACCAGTTAACCGGTTTTTGTTAAAATATTTACCGTTTTCCGGTATATACAAATTGCAATAATTTTGCAATCCCTACTTAATCTATTAACAGTTCAGATTTATGTTCAGCACATCAAAAATATTGTACATATAACAATGAACATTTGTAACTTTTAAATTTTTAACACCGTAGGACTCATAGTGGACTTCCGATTTGCTGCTGACTAAAAGTAACAAAAGTAATTTAGATATTGATGATAAATCGAGAAAATTTTTTCGAGAGTTTAATTTGCTTACACCATTTTGCAAGAATGTTGGTGAAGTAATTCTTGCCAAAAATTTCCTAAGGCATGCTGTTTTTGCCATTTTAAATAAGTAAAAATAACATAAAGACTTATGTTCTCTGTCCCTTTTTAATAAAGGCTCCCACACTCCGCCGCGATTTGTAGTTGGTACCGCTATTGACTGACAGAGTTTAACGTACCACTGCGAGGACATTTTGACACTAATTACTTTGAACTGACACTGGATGTGATAACTGTATCGCTTACTTATATTAATATATTACTGTTATCTAAAATTAAACATAATGTATTTGCTATCACTGCGCAAGCTATACCAGGAAAGTTACTGTATAGCATGTTTATGTCGCAAGAATTTAGAAACAATTCTTCACAAAAAATGTATGACGAATGATTGTGTGTGATCTAAATGACATATCGCGCCGCGATATACCGACTGTGATAATATCGCGCTCCATGGTATATCGCGGCGGTGTGGGGGCTCTCATTTACCGCTATGTAGTCTTATTTACCGCCATGACTATCGCGCACAACCGTACCGACTCAAAATCGAGACGGTATGTGAGATCCTTAAGGAAGAAAATAATCGGTATCTGTTTATTCGAGAAAAATACGCGCTTTGGCATCCCAGGAATCCAAATTCACCAAGAGAGTAATAGCTATATTCTTGAAATTTAACAAAAAATGGCGTTATTATGTTGATCTGTCTCATGGAGAAATACATACTAGCTGGTGAGTACCATAGTCAGCATTTTTGCCTAAAATTCCCTGTTCGATAATAGATTTGATGTTGTTAATCAATGCCACTAGCCACAATATTTCTATAATTAATAATAACGTTACGGCCCTACCAGAAAAATGTTTTATGCGAACTTAACTTTGTTACATTGAGGAGCATCTTGCGAAAATGTTCATATTTTCAAATGTTGTTGAAGCTATTCTATTCATATAGCCCTGCACTATCATGTGTTTCATGTCTTGGGACAAGCAATTTATGTGCTTACAGGATTATTACTTTTGGCAACTCCTCTCCGCGTTAGGTCAGCATTGTATTTTAAAAGTGCGGAGAAATTTTATGTAAACTTTCTTTGCATTTAAAAATTCACTTTACAAACGGATACTCTATTTTTAACCACGCTTCTCAGGAAAGAACGTCACGAAAAAATGCGCAATTAGAATTTCAAGTTTCCATGGGTCCAACGAAATAATATTATTTTTATTATTCAGTAAAATACATCTCAACGATTGAGTTTGTTTGATTAAAAATATTCTTAAAAAGTTTTGCAAAATTCTGGTATGTTGTGGTTATGATGCTAACCACTCAAACTTCAGTCATATCTGGGGCGTAGTGTTCTAAATTAAGCGGTCGGATTCAGAAGGTGAGTCAGTCAGTAGCTGAGAAGTCAAATAATAACAGTTAAAAACACCGAGCGGAATTTCTAAAATTATACAGACGAAAATGGCTACTAGATCACTTCGCTTGGATGTGATGCACATTTTTTAGCAAGATTATACCGATTCTCAATCGAAATAAACAAATGATGCTGTTTCCAATATTAAACGAATAACATAAAATATTTGCAGATTGTGTGCTGTATCAGTTTCTTCTATTGTTTCTTGTTTATTTATATCGTTATTAAATCTAATTATGGTAGACTTGTTTACGCATATCGGAAAAACGTTATATTACGAAAATATTGGCTCGATTTAGGATGAAGCTCAGAAAATGAAACTGAACTACCATAGTTGAAAACTCGACGGCTTGGAATTTAATATGTGACGAAGGTGTAGGATGTCAAAATTATATTACATAGGTATTTATCAAAAATATGAAATTTGAGACATATTGTTTTTTATAGTGGGATTAGACTCCAATAGTATTTTTTATGCTCATGGTTTAGATAACATTCGTAAATATCTGCGGTGGCCCTCACCCAACTTTCCGACTACATCGTGGTCATAATGAAGTCTGTCTGAACACTTTTGCCATTACTCAAGTTTGTGATGTCAGAACCACTCCACCTAACGTCAGTTTCTATAAAATGATGACATTTGTTATGCTGAAATTTAATGTTATGTCATGTCAGTGGCACTGACGTTTGTCAAAATCTGACAATTTGCAACACAACGATGAAGGCTGTGGATTCTGTCAACCCGCTTCTATAAACTCTTATAGCACCTAAACCGTTCATCCCACTGATCTGAAAATTTGTATACATGTTTAAAGTCACGGGAGGATGAGCAACTATCAAATTGGTCAAAATCTGATAAATCGCGAAGAAGACGCATGTAATATTTGCCACTTCCGGTTGTCATATTGTGGCCAAAAACAATCCAGTTCGTCCCCCGGCAATTCTAAATAAGTATGCAAAATGTCAGCACGATCCGTTGTACCGCTTGGACGCTATCGTGTTCACAGACATACGTAAATACACACATACACACACACACACACACATACATACATACATTTTTCAGAAATCATTGCAATCGATTCAGGGGACCTCAAAACGCGTATTTCCGCTGAAATCCCGAAAATTTTTTTTCTCTCGATTACAATACTTTCCTTCTAGGAACTAGTCGGAAAGTAAAAATTGGCAGAAACTCTGTCTTATTTTGTTAATTTTAAAAGGATATATTCTAGAAATATTTGTGTAAATGAAAGTTCAAAGTATTGTACAGTACCTAATTAACGACAAAAAACATATTGGATTTATTATGAAACGGCATTAATCTTTCTAATTTAAATAGCATAGAAGTACAGGTGTTTACCATCACTTCTATTAACATCGGTTGCGCTTTCAGAAAATAGCGTCAAAGTGACAAACAGCTATATATGGACTTGGACAATTTTACATTGGAATGAGTTCAAAAATTTTTACGAATATTGGGAAAGGTTGGGTCTCCATTCCTTTAATTTCGAAAACATATGGCCCGATATAAAATGGAGCATACAAAATTGAACTGCAATCGTTGAAAAATCGAAAGCTTCAAATTTATGATGTTGACGTTGATATAGGGATTGCAAAATTACCGTAATTTGTATTTAAAGGAAGTGGCAAATGTTACATGAATTTCCTTGGGATTCTGCAGATTTTGACCAAACGACACAAGCTCAATATCCAGTCACTTTAAACATATACACCAAATAAACATCAATGGGATTAACTGTTTAGGCGCTAAAGTGTTCGTAGAAACAGTCTGACAGTATCCGTACCCGTAGTCGTTATGATTGTGAATTAGCAAATTTGTTAGAAATCAATGGGCACGGTCATTCGGTTGGGATCCTGAGTGGATGTGTCTTCCGAAATTGAAGAACTGCAGAATATTTAGACGTTTCCATGAGTCAACACGGTAGTCGAAACATTGGGCGCAGCACACCCCATTTATTTTATGTATATTTCCAATTTGGAACAACATTTAAGTATAAAGTACTGTGTGCTCAAGGCTTAAAGGTAAGGTGCCCACCAATCATGTTTAATTACGATAAATGATAATGTTTGCAAAAAAAAACATATATAGCAGGACAATAATGTTTGGTATATGTATTGAATATCTTTCTAGAGAGGCAGCTATGTTTGAAAAAATCTTTTTTTTTTGTTAATCTGTTCTTGGCTCAGTTTATGTGGTTGTGGTTGATATCATATTTTGCTTAGTTTTATGAACGCAATAATCTTACAACAATACAAGGATATCTATTCTGTGCTATAAACAGCTCAGAAAATAACGCAGCTATTACCCACGCTATAAACGCTATAAACCCAACAACGCATTATAACTTCCAAGTATAAGAAAGGGTGAAGTCTTGCTTGCATCCGTATACCGTAAACAGGGAAAGAATCCCTTCCGACAAAATACAGATGTTACGAAATTGAAGTAACGTTTGTGTACAGGAGAGACATGATCTATTTATGATTGTTTCGTTGTTGCAAGATGTTGGCACGCTTACTAGCCACATCTCTACTCACCTACAGCAAACCCAGTAGAAAACATCTAGAATTATGATTCAATTGTTTTGGCACATAGGTGCTATTTATCAAAGATGCTGAAATTTGAGATATAGGAGTTTCTAAGTTGCGGTATTTTGTTTATAGACAAGACAAAGTTTGTATGCTCATGGTTTAAATAACATTCGGAAAAAATCCTTTAAATTTATTTCGTGAAAATTGGCAAAAACTCTGTATTATTTTGTTAATTTTAGAACGACACGTTCTAGAAATATTTGTGTAGGTGAAAGTTGACAGTTTTCTATGGTATCTAATCATGGATAAAAACATAATAGGATTATAATAAAACAGAATTAATCTTTTTAATTTAGTTAGCACAAAAATACACGTGTTTACCAGCACTTGTATTAACATCGGTTACGTTTTCCGAAAATAGCGTCAAAGTGACAAACAGCAGTATATGGACTTGGACAAGTTTACATTGGAGTGAGTTCAAAAATTTCTTGGCCAATAGCTAAAAAGCCGGGCAATATAAATCCTGTCATCTCATCTGAATTATGAAATGAGAACAGATAAATGAAATAATTAATATCAACGCAAAGTCGTTATTTTAAGCACATATGTACTTAAACATAAAAATCTTTGCAACACTATGAGTTATAATTATGTATTTTATATAAAATTACATTCATTACATTAACAGATTAAGTTAAAAGGACGTCAATCAGCAAAATTAAATAGTTAGTTATACAATTAACGATTTATTCAGATTTAATTGGTAAAACAGCTAGGGACAATCCTATATAATCCAAAAGTGGAAATAACTCTGTCATGCTATACTGAAACATGACACAACACACCAATTCATTATCTGAAAGTCATAATTCTGGCAGCACGCAATTACAATATACGCAGTACTACGAAAACAGAATGTCCGTGGGTCGTCATTCAAAGACAGCTCAAGTGCAGAAATTTGTTTGTTTTTTGCAATATTTGTTATATGTTTATTGCTTATGAACTGCATACATCGTTATCTGAAATATAAAACTATAATATTTCTTTTCTTTATCATGTGCTGTGGATTTCTATAAGAGGTTATTATATTATTATAAGAGACATTTTAATGTTTGTCAACAAAAGCTTTTTTTACTATAAATTTATAACTTTTACTATCTTCGTCAAATTTTCGTCCAAATTTTGAGAAACCTCGACTAGCCGTTTGGAAGCCATGTCACAGATGGCGCGCAGCCTTACCATAATCCGAAGGTTATAGCAAAAACAATTTTATCTTTATCATGTACTTACTGGAGGCTGGTATATATTGAAAGTAATGTTTTGTTTCATTGTTTTTATAGTTTAGATTTATAGCGGACACTTTTTACAGCAAGTGGCACTATCTCGAAATAAAAATTAGTGTCACCTGATTTAAATGTCCACAGTGCAGAATATTCTAAAATACCGTATGCGGCAAAAAAAATGTTGTGGTCAGGTTGAGGTTGATTAATGCTATTGTCAAAGCTAAATCCATTGCAACGTTTTCTGGAAAATCTCTATACATTTCATTGATAAATTATATCATTTATATTAATCATTTATATCACTCGAAGTAACTAATTATTGTCTAATGCTGCTTGATAATTTATATTTGATTTTAAAATGCTCTATAATCGCATCCTGTATATGCGTCTAAAACTGGCAAAGACCACATAATTCATTTCCAATTTTTTTTATATAATTTCGTACAATTAACGCGTCTATTTTTGTTCCTGGTGGTATCCAAATGTTCTCTGATTACATCAAATGCAATTTAAGTATTATATCAGGCGTACGTCTGTACCTGAACTAAAACATTGGTTCTTGAGTTAATAATATTATGTATATGGTAAATTGTCAGTGCATCTAACAAAAATATATGGCCGGCTCTCGCCCTACTTTCCGACTACATCGTTGGCACAATGAAGTGTCTACACACTTTTGCCACACTTTTCACATTTGTATAAAATTGACCCAAAACTAGTAAAATGTGTAACCTTTACATTGTTTTTTTTTTCTTTTCTTGCCAATCAGTTGTTTGTTTTATTGGAAATGTTGATCAGCAAATATGCGACCAATCTGAGCTATTGTTTTGCTAAAACAAATAGAAAACAATACAACATCTACTCATTAACATTCTTCGAATGTTAATATCTATCGAAGGTTTCTGAATTCTATGTACAACCAACAGGTCTTGGGTCACCGCTAGTATCACAGCTTTGATGGACACTCATCTATATTTCATCCAACTTAAAACAATGGTTTGGTTTTTACAGCGCTGCTAGTGTCAAAACTAGTATCGACTCTCAAAACTTCACTACCTCAGCGTAAATGATGTACACATGTTTTCTGTTTTCGGGATGTTGCCTTCAACCACTTTGTATGAAAAGCAGAAGTGACCAATTGTTAAAAAAACTGTGGTTTCATATTATGGGAAGCATTTGGAAATTCTCCCAGATCTCACATAGAAATGACATAAATGATTCATTAAAACAATGATTATTTAAAATGTTCATAAATTTGATTCTAGATTTTGTGTCTTAATTTGAAAATCAATACTTATTGTGTCGCGTCTGTTTCCAACAGCGATTGCATAACGATAAATATGCTCGTCACTTTAAATATGCTCACAGTGAAATGACAGAGTATCCATATATATTGGGATACTTCACCAATCTGCCTCACTGGTTTAGATTTCCTTAAACCAGTACGTCGTTTACTGCAAATGAAGTACGTAAACATGACCAATCAGTTTTGTTAGAACGCAATGAACAACTGGCACACAAGTCATATGATTTTGTTGAAGAAATCGCTTCTAGGCGAATAAAGTGTCGCAACCATTCACATTTATCAGTCCGTTAAGTAATATCATTTTGAGAGACATGTCGGTTAGTTCAGTAGAAGTTTGTAGAGAACACACCAAAAGGTTGGCGTGGAGAGATTTGATAAAAAAAAATACAGATGCGAGAATACGCATAAGTTTTTCTTCAACGTATAATGCTCGGCGAAGCAATAAACATCGTTGATATAGAATATAGCGACCAACTGGCCGAATCCTGTAGTTCCTATAGTATACCTACAATGTTATAACTACTTGGAATAGAAATACACACACCGTCTCCCACGTTAGTAGAAATGTAGTGCATACATATAATTAAGTGCTGCTTGAGATACCCTCAAGGTCAGGAAATATGGAAGGTTATGATACAAAACATAAAACCAAGAGAAAAAGTAACCATACACCATAGTTATTGCTTGAAAGCTTTAATGTTTTCATAAATATGTAATATATAATCATATGATATTCGATAACAATCACAATAAATATTCATAAATAAACAAATAACAAATACATAAATATTTCGAGAGTATAGAGCTCACACGATACCATATTAAATAATACTCAAAAACACGTACATAATATATTTGTAATAAAAAGCAAAACAAACGAAAAAATAAATAAATTAAAGTAAAAAAAATCAGAAAATTCGCCATACGTAAGAAGAGGTGAAAAAATATAAATCCTAAAGACAGTAAAGTAAATAAGGCACTCGATATTTTCGTTTCGTTACATTCTTTGGCAGTGCGAAAAGAACACCAAAACGCGACATGATGACTTCAATATGTCGCCAATTAATTATTCTTTTCTCGTGGTTTATTACTAATCAATTAGCTGCTTAAGACTAGAAGTGTACAGAGATTGATTAGAGATTCAGCTTGGTTAGTTTTAGTTCCACCACCTTCTCTACTTTAAGTACGTTGACCTTCTCTCACCTGGAACCTGAAGAGTCGCAGTTGTGGTAACGGCTCCTACTTGATTTGTGGCTGTACAAGTATAGGTACCAGCATCCTCTATAGTAACAGAAAAATCTCGACATTAGATATAGTGTTCTTTAAAGTTTTCAAATCTTATAGTTAAATCTTTTACCTGGGAATGCTTGAGGTATGGTCAATCTACAGACACCATTTCGATAGAAGAGCTGATGGTCGTTAGAATTTGCTATAATTCTTCCATTCTTTGACCACAAAGTATTTGGTGGTGGTTCTGATTGAACTATGCATTCAAATCTTGCAGTTTGACCACTGACAACAGCGATATCTCGCAATGGCTGCAAAAGAAAGAAAATAATTTATGTTAGGTTAGAAATAAAACTAAAATACTAAGTAGTTATTAATGTGGGTTTCAAAATTGTGCAAGAATATAGAGTCACTAATTTTTGTCAGAACGCCGACGATATGTGATATTTACCGTTATAAACATTGGAGCTCTTTTGTTCACCTGCTGATTTGGTATGCTTCCAGGAGTACTTGGGCAACTTGGAGGTGTCTCTGTGCCTTTATATGGAGCTAAAACAACAAATACCTAGATTACAATTGAAGCAAACAATTTTATATATTTTTTCAATTCATATTAATCACAGACATCTGGGAAGTCAAATCGCTGTAGTATAATTAACAAGCAAACTAAACACCACGAAAACAAATACACTTCTTCACAAAAAAGGTACCTTGTCCTGAATAATTATTGAATGCAGGGGAAGTACTTGGTAGACTAGGCGATATAGATGTGGGACTACAAGAGGAGTGCTCCCATCGACCGCTGCCATGATGCATTTGTTTCTTTTTACTGTCTCCTTCATACTCCGACATTTCACTTTCCGATGTCGGCTCCCACTTCACATTCTTTGTAGCAGGAGTGAACTTCTTTGGTTTAAATTGTGGGTTTGTTGAAGGTTTTGTAGTTTCATGGTAAACGGGCATTTCAATATCTGTTGTTCTCTTTGGAGGTTCGATAATTGTCTTCTTTGGTACCGGTATTTCGCCATTCTTACCTTCTCCAGGTAGGATTATACCGAATTCGTAACCAAAATCGTACTTAAAGTAAATTAACCCGGTGTCTGGATCATAATGCTTTGTTCCTATATCAAATAATTACCATTTTATGTAAAATGCCAAGAAGTAGTACATAATATAAAGGAGGAATAGGGTATTCCGGTCATATCAAATTGTCTAATTCAAACTTCAAATGACGATTTCTCTTAATTTAAAGTAATGTTTGAGATTTTATGGGTAAAGTAGCAATCAGTAGCATCCCTACTTTGTAAAAACTAACAATTTGAAAAACACCGGAATACCCTATTGTTTACTACAACGGCGCAAGTCTCTTCCTTCATATTAATCAATTAAAATTATAGCTTAAATATCGAATATTTACCATGTTGTGCAGCTCTAGATTCTTCTCTGTACACTTGGGCATCTGTGTCATCAGCTGATTTCAGAATAGGCTTCTGACTGGGCTTCTTGCTCATATCATCTACAATGTCGCTAACAAACTTCTGAGTCTTCGATTTAAAACTTTGTGTCATATTATCCATATGATGCGAAGCAATTTTTGTCGCCGTTGTCTTTGTTATTTTCTCTGGAACAAACCCATATTCTGGGGCTGGTGCTGGTTGCAGGCCTTGCGTTTGTCTCACTAATTGACTAGATTTCGTTTCACCAAATCTCTTTGATATCTCCGTGATGCTTTTGGAGGATTCTGTTGATATTTTCGAAGGCATTTCAGCAGGATGTGTGTCAAATTCCATTGGCGTGTAAACTCTATCTTGCGGAGCAGGTACACTTGAGGAGCGAGTTACCGATGGAGGACGTACCTGCCTATAATGCACATCTTCAGTGTCGCTACCACTCGGTGCCCATTTTGGTCTTATTCTCGTAGATTCAACCTCACTTTCGTAATCTGACTCCCTGAAGTCACCTCTAATAAACTTTGAAGGCTTTGGTGGTTCTATTCTATACCTGGGCTTACTTTCTTGTTTTTGATACTGATATGTATCTTTCTTACTTTGTTCGCCGAATTTGATAACTCTGGTTGTTTGTTGGACACTCATCGTTCTTCTGCTATGTTCAGTAGATTCATCTAAGTGCACTACATTAGATGTCTCAGTTTGGACTGCGTTTTGATAAGGCATGCTGGTCGTTGATCGATAGTATTGAGTTTGTTGAGGACCTGGAGCGTAAGCTATCTCAGGCGGTGTTCCAGGCTGCAACACTCTTTCAGGAGCTGCTGGTGTGGCTATTATAACATCGGTAATCTCACGCCTTGGTATTGGTTTGAACACAGCTGGTTTAGGGATTGGTTTAACAATTTCGTCTAGTTTTACCGTTTTCTTAGGTTTTTCAATAGGTTCAAACTTAGGTCTCATAGGACCTACTTGTGGAGGAACATCGAACTGAGTTGGAGGTGTTGGTGTTCTTTCCCTGCTTTGGCTAACTCTGCCACTTGGTGTTAGAGCAGGTTTCACTGGGCGATACATTGGGTCTGGTTCTGTAGAACTTGGTCGCCAAATAGGAGCAATTCTTCCTTCGTATTCACTTTCATAATCACTTTCTCGGAATTCACCTTTGATAAACTTTGCTGGACTAGGCGGTGGAGGTAACCTGGCCCCTTTAGGTCTATGTTGGTCAGGCGTGAATGGGAATGGTTCCAGCACTTCTTCCCTGCTGCCTTGGTAAGTAACTTCTTCTCGAGTTGAGACGCTGGTGACGATAGGAGTTGGTACCAATTCCTAGAAACGAAATCAAGATGTAAAAATATAAGAAGCTCTTACTTGAAATGTGCAATTAAGCCATTCCTGCTGCAGCAAAATAACAAAGACAAAAATCTTAGCTTTGGTATATTGTATTGCAAACAAAAAGAAAGAAAGCATGTAGGTAAAAGTGTTTTTTTTGTGAATGCACTCAACCACTTGTTGACATACACGCATGCATCAAGCTACTAAACAGTCCTAAATACACACAGACGAACCTTCTTCACCGTGGTTGACTGAACATGTCTTTTGTGTTGCGCAAATTTAGGAGGGGCAGGTTTGGTATAAGCGGTTGAAATCTTTTGAGTTTCAGAAGATGATTTAGATTCAAACTGTTGCCTAAATTCATGCCTTTCCTCGTGTCTTTCAGTTTTCATGGTCTTCTTATGTCTCAAAGTGAAAGGTTCATCAGTATCGGCCATATAACCATCAACAACATGTTTAACTGGTTTTGGTTTTGGAGATGGAGGTTTGGGTGGAGGTTCAGATTGAACGAACACCGGAGGAGATCCAGGTTTAATGGTTGGCGGACTAGGAGGCTTTTTTACTTGCTGAATATGTTTGGTGTAATGCTTCACTTGTTTCTTCTCTCTTCTAAGTTGTTGTGCAGTTTCAAAATCGATTACTGGCCTTGGAGGACCTTCAAATTGAGGTGGCTGCTCGAACTTTGAAGGTGGTACGGGTTCTTTCTCCGTTGACCTAGATCTTTGAACAGCGCGTAGCTTTGGTGGTTGAACCCTTCTATAGCTAGGTTCTTCGGTATCACTGGCATAAGGACGCCATTTCGCTGGGATTCTCACTGATTCAAAGTCACTCTCGTAGTCGCTATCAGTAAACCTGCCTTTGATGAATTTGGAAGGGGTCGGTGGTGGACCAACCCTGGGCGGTCTTGGCTTTTCAGGGTCTGGTTTGAATGGGAATGGTTCTAAATCTCGAAACCTCTCAAATGGTTTTGATTCAATTTCGATGACTTTCTTTGGTTCTGTCTTAGGTTTTGCTGGTAATGGTGGGGCTTGGGCAAATTCTTTTTTTGGAGGTAAAGGTGGAGGTACGGTTCTAACAGCTCCTGGTAACACTCTAGTTGGTTCCTTTTCCAATTCTTTCTCTATTTCATGTTCAATTGTCTCCACGTACGATTGTCTTCGTTCTGCAGGTGGAGGACGAGCATAACCGATTTCTGGTGGTGGACCTGGTTCCAAATATATTTCATCTGTGATATCTTGAACAGAAACTGGTCTTATGGGGAGATATTCAATGGAAGGTTTAAATGAAACCGGGGGAATTTCTTCGATTTCTCTTCTGGGTGGCCAAGATTTGATGATTTCTGAAGCTTTTACTCCACTTTCTTCCATCACCTCAGTTTTTTCTATTTTCTGAGTTATTTGCTGTTCATTAACTTTATGCTCATGGGTTACTTCCGCAATATAATGTGGAACATATTTATCAAACACTTCAGTTTTGGTTTCTTGAACAAACTTTTCTGACGTTGCTGGAATATAACTTGTTTCAAAAGATGTTTGAACTGCCTCTTGGGTGATGGTTTTTGTTTCTATGTGACCACTAGGCGTCCATTTCCTCTCTAGAGTACTTTGAGTTGACCAAGTTGGTGTAGCTGGTTTTGGTGGCTCTGTATGCTGAGGTGGCCATGATTGCTGTACTGACCTACTTTCGGACTTATGCGCCCATGTTTTCTCCATTGAGATAGCATCGATTACCTTCTCGCTATTCTCCATGGACAGTGAGGATACTGGTCTTGACGATAAAGATATTGGATGTTGTTCTTCAACTACTTTCTGCGAAGCCCACAGCTTTTCCATTTCTAAAGCTTCAGCAGCTGGCTTTGGTGTTAAAGGTTTAGCTGGGACATCAGCACTTGGTCTGTATATTGGTGCTGACGATTCTGCTTTAAATATTTCGGTCTTCACACTTTTACTTTCAAAATGTTCCTGTTTTGGTAGTTCATATTTTGCCGGTTCAAATCTTGGCACTTCGTGAATTATTGGGGGTGGTTTTGGTACCTCAAACTTGATTTCATGAGCTTTTGGAGGTTCAAATTTAGGCGGTGCTGCTTCGACCTTTGGTGTCTCAGGTTTTGGGATCTCAACAGCTGCAATTTCTTTGTAGGATTCTTCTATTTTTTTAGATTTTTCTATGACTTCCTGTTGACGTTGTGGGGGATAGCAAATTTCGGCTGGTGGTTCTGGAATTAAGGTAAGTTCTTCGTATTTATTTTGCCCACTGGAAAATGAGCTGTATTGTTGGTAACTTTGAGAGGAAGTTGTTGATTGTGATGTATAATGAGCAGGTTCAGTAGGTTTTGGGATTTTGAAAACCTCTTCTTTCTTTGTAGTTTTCTGTACGCTAACTGGTTCTTTAGACACATCTTCAAATTTTGTATAAATCTCCTGCTTAATAGGAGTTACTTTGGGTAATTCCTTTGGTTTGTGCACTTCCTCCTCTTGCATCTTCTTCATGAAGAAATCCATGGATTGCTTTCGAGTAATCGACGATGTTTGTATACCCTCTTCAACAGTTTCATCTTTTTTCGTCTCTACAGGAATTTCGCCAATAATTTCATAAGTAGTTTCTTTCTGTATGGTTACAGGCACGGGTGTATATTTTTCTGTCTTTTTGGTGATTGTTTCAACGAATGGCACAGGCGTTGTTCGCTCGATCTTTAGAGATGTTGATTCTTCTTTGACAGTTTTTTCTGTAAATGAGGAAAATTCGGTCCTGGAAGAGGAAAACTGGGATTCGGATGATTTAGTGGTTGATTCTGATAGCAACGGTGTTTCTGATCTAATAATCTGCACTTCTTTTTTAAGTTCAGCATGTTTGGGTATTTCTACAGGCTTTGCCACAGAGACTTTAGGAATTTCGATCGGTTTTTGGGGAGTTTGCGCAACAGACACTTGTTCTTTGGTTGATACTGTCTTCGAACTCGTATCAGAAGCAGTGGTCTGTACAGACGAAAAATTGGACATGAT
Source organism: Aphodius granarius (assembly GCA_963971325.1). Lineage (NCBI taxonomy): Eukaryota > Metazoa > Arthropoda > Insecta > Coleoptera > Scarabaeidae > Aphodius > Aphodius granarius. The sequence goes on from OZ020221.1 coordinate 29,265,635, forward strand.
ATACAGTATTTAATTCAGAATTGATGAAGCACTTACCAAGGTTTCGTGTTTCCTGACATCTTCAAATACTACAGTCTTCACTACTTCGACCATGGTATCTGGCGTTGGTGCAAATACAGCCATATCAGCTATACTCTGTGCTTCACCGCCTGCGTTTACTGCCCTCACCATATACTTACCGGTATGGGCCAAATCCGCTGAAATGTAATAAAATTAACAAAAAAAATTAATGGAGAACAACTAACAATACCCTTTTCAATGGTAAGCGTATGGCAATTTCCAACACTGGTGATTTTGTATCCACTCTTCAACACTTCCTGAATTGGTACTCCATCTTTATGCCATGAGACAGTAGGTTCTGGAGTTCCAGTTACCTCCACATTCATATTAATACGGTCACCTTTCTTAATGACCTGAGCTTGAAGACGGTGACCAAAGACGGGAGGAAAGACAGTTTCTAAAAAGATATAGATTATAAAACATTATTAAATATATAAACTACTTATATAACGTACTTCTGACTACTAGATCTGAAGTACATACAGCCCGCCCAGCTTCGTTAACAGCAGTGCATGAATATTGCCCAGCGTCATTGACATTAACATTTTTAATTTCTAATCTAGCATGATTCCTTTCAAACGTGATGTTCATGTCTTCACCACCAGTAATAGGTATGCCATTTTTAGTCCATGTGACAACTGGTGTGGGTTGCCCATCCAGAATGCCTTCCATGACCACATCCTGCCCTTGATCGACAATTTTACCATCGACCGGTGAAACGAATTTGGGAGGTCTAGCTTTGATGACAGGTTTGTGGATTATCGTCTGTTTGGTAGTTTCTTGAGATTGAGTAGCACCGGTGGATATAAAACTTGTTTGCTTCTCGTGCATTACAGGTTCCTTGCCGAATTGCCGATATTCTTCAACTTTATGGGTCTCTTGGATTTGTGGTGGTTTTTGACCTGACTGTTGGAAGACTTGATGAGATTCCTGCTTGATTTTATGTTCATCGATTTTAGGTTCAGCACCAGAGGAGATTATGTTGCTGATGTGGGATGATGATGACTGGACAAAGACTTCTCTTTTTATGTTATAGCTGGATTCGGTGTGTTGTTGCAAAGATGTAGTTATAGGCTGGGCAACTTGTAATTGGCCATCTGGAAGGGTGATATCAGAGATCGTTTGAACTGTTAAATGGGCAGTCAAAGTAGCCTTTCCTGCATCGTTTTCGGCTACGCAAGTGATTTTCCCTTCACTATCTTTGGTGGCATCGCATATTGTTAGTACTTGACGGTCTCCTGAGGTGGAAATTAAAAATTTTTCACCAGAAACTGGCAAATCGTTGAAGAACCACTTAAATTTCGGCGTTGGTTTACCTGTTGCTATGCATTCGAATTTTGTGGTGCTATTCTCAAAGATAGAACGATCAGTAAAAGTTTCTTTGAAAGTTGGAGCAATTTTGACCTCTTCGTGGATTTTAACTTCCGTTGGTTTTGAAGACTTGACAATTAACTGAGAGAAACATTTGGCGTCACCGCATGAGTTAGAAGCTTTAACCGTATAGACACCCCTGTCTTCGGGCAGGACCTTCTCAATTTCCAACTTAAGATTGCCTTCGGAATCTTGTGAAATTTTTACGTGGTCACTTGCCTCGATGATTTGATTATTCAGCAGCCATTTGATATCAGGCTTTGGTTCACCTGAGACGGCAGCTTCTAGCACAACTCGTTCCCCTTCTGATATGAGAATATCACTGAGGAGCTTGCTGAACTTCGGAGGTACTCCCGGTTTGGTTTCTTTCTCTTCTGGTGCAGGGGTTACAGTCAAAATACACTTACTGGATGCTTCTCCGGCAGAATTTCTAGCCACAACTCTGTATTCACCCGCGTCTTCTGGTAGCGCTAATTGGATAGCTAAAGTACATCTATCACCTTTGAAAAGGAGTTGAAAGTCTGTTGATTCTTTCACCGGGCGATCATCATGATACCAAATAACTTCTGGTTCTGGTTGGCCTACTATGACACAGTCTAGGTGAACGGTTTTGCCTTCTTCGGCTGATATATTGCAGAGTGGCACTTGGATGACTGGCTTAACTGGCTCCATGTCGCTGGCTAGTTCAGAATCTGATGTTTCTGTGGGCAACCTGCCTTTTACTGCTACGCTACAAGAACTGGTCGCCTCTCCTGCAATATTCGATGCCCTAACTACATAAGTTCCAGCATCCTTCGGGAATGCTTCGCTGACGAGAAGGATCGCTTTGTTTCCGTCTTGTAGCAACTGAAACAAAGTAACTTATTGTGGAAGCCAGTAGATTAAGATCTAAAAGTGAGTGAGTAAGGGCATTCAAATAAATTTTATAAATAACTATAGGCAAGAAAACGGCAGAAAATATACTTCAAGCATAAGTTGTTATTCAAATTTTACAATTATTCTTTTAAAAATCAAAACCCATCAGAAATCGTTTACAGATGTAGTAATCGCCGAGCTAGTCGAAAGCCCACAATCCTTAACAGCAAAGAGTACACATAAACTGAAATAGGCAGATTACCTACTAATAGACCCGGGCAGAAACTCAAGTAAATATAAGTTGTAACATCAAGCGAAGCCAAAGAACACTCACCACTAGTATCATATGATAATATTTTTAGAGGAATTAAAATGGATATTATATTTATATTAAGTTACATTTTTGTGTTGCTCCTACGTCAATACTATCAATTCTACAAGCTTAGAATTGAATCAAATGGGTCAAGTCAACACGGTTTGCGTTAAAAGATGCATGAAAAACTTCTTGGTGTGGTGCCAAAGTGGAGTGTGGACGCCTACATATTTTGTTAAATATAAAAATACCGCCTCTCGGAATTTCTACTATTGCAAATTAGTTTAAACAATTACAAGCTTTACGTTATGTTTTCAATTGCTTATTGTTACTCAGATTAATTTAGTACAGAAATGGGCAAAACAAACATATCGTGTTTGCGTCTGTATATGCAAAATATGAAGGCTTATATGATGGGTAATGCAAAAATGCATATATAAAAATTAAAAGCCAAAGATATATTTATGTGCAATTCGGGTGAAATTCAGAAAACAGTGACTTACTTTTAGCTCCCTAGTTTCTCTAACAATCTTATCGTTGTGAGTCCAAGTTAAAGTAGGCGGCGGAATCCCTCTTATTTCGCATTCTAATTTTATCTTCTGTCCTGCTCTCGCCATCACATTTGTCAGAGGTTCCGTAAAGGCGGGAGATTCAGTTGGTTCCATTGCTGTAACAGGAACAGACGAACATTGTCCGAGATATTTAAAATTAACCATCCTGGAATTATGTATAAATATTCCCCAGGAAATGCAAAGACATTGCCAAATAGGCCAGTGCATACCTTCGATGGAACTAAAGAATTTATAAGAATAAAGAAGTATAGAAACTTATTCCGTTAACTTCAACGACTAATATGAAAAGAGTAACGACAAACAAACGGCGCGATACATACTGATATAAGCCTAGTAAGGGGTTTTTTAATTCCAGATAATGGTTTCCGATATGGAAAACTAAAAATGAAATGCAGGAAGCATAGTGGTATTAATAGATATAGCTAATCGCTGCGCTTTTGCGTTTATAATATTGGTATTTATCGAAGTAAAGGCCCACAGTTGAAGACAAGGTATTCTGGCATTTATTTTCGATCCCAAATTGCATGTCTACGCCTATTTCATGCATTTCAATGTATTGAATAAATATTCTTGAATTACATTTTATAAGTTTATTAGCAAGAACGCTAATTCTAATAAAATCTGCATATCCAAAGGTATGATAATGTTATCTAACAAAGTTAGAGGCATGTTTCCAATTCTGCGTGCGTAAGCGACAAACGGGCAAAGCTGTTGGTATACAGGTTATGGACCAAGAAAAATGCCCAACACGATCGGGCAAGATGATTGATATAATTGAGAAAATTATTTATAATGCCCTGTATCTATTGGGCAGCATGATTAAAACATGTTTCTTATTAATGACATTATGGATGAGTTGAGTTCTTTTTTAAATTCAAGCGCACAACGAGCTACTTTTTGTCGCCCCTCGTTCTATTTTCAACGACCGTCGACGTCGCGGTCGCCAGCGTTGTTTCCTGTATATCTATACAGACGAGCGACAGTTCGGTCGCTCAAGGTAAGAGTTCATATAGTCTCGCAGCTTTTATTTCTCGTCGACCAACGGTATTAAGTGACCTTTCAAATAAAGTGTCTTCAGTTGTTACAACGAGCAAGACATTGGCAAATCGTCTGGTCTTTTATGGCTGGTATAAAAATGCGCCCGACTGATCTACTCGAACACAGTCAAACGAGCGACGGCCACTGGGCGATGAAGAACTGGACGACCTACGAATTACTGATGAACTTATCTACGTATTTTTTTGTTTATCTTTTGTTTATGAGTGAAGCAAATGATATTTGGAGAAGCTGTAATAATCGAAAATGCATTTTCTGGCATGTTGGTCCAGAAATGATGTCATCATAGGAATTTTATGTGAAACAATGTAACTTTTTGATGTTTTTACCATCCAGGTATTATTGTGAATACAAATGCATGTCAGTCACCTAGGCAATATTTGTTAATCGAGATTGGTTAAAATTATTGAGCAGCGTCAAGTAATCCCTCTTTAAATCGAAACTGGACGATTCCCGTTAGAATGATACCAAATAATTAAATCATGTTAATATAACTAATTTTTAAATTATAAAAGAAAAGCAAATAGAAGCCCACTGTTTCTATTGATTATACCACAGTGATGTCTATTTCATTATTTTGTCTCTCAATTGTCTGTCGTCCAGTTGTCCGAAGCCCATTTCACCATTTTACATCGCCCAGTTGTCGCATATCAACTGGGCCGAACGCCGAGCTAGAGGGGCATACGATCTAGGTACCGTAAGAGTGGATCTTTGTGACTTAGTGTTTTTACTTTCCGACTAGTACCTACCCTAGAAGGAAAGTATTGTAATCGACGGAAATACGAAAAATTTTTGAGATTTCGGCAGAAATACGCGTTTTGGGGTCCCCTGAATCGATTGCAATGATTTCTGGAAAATGTATGTATGTATGTGTGTATGTGCGTATGTATGTGTGTATGTATGTCCGTGAACACGATAGCGCCCAGACGGAACAACGGATCGGGCTGAAATTTGGTATACACATTTAGAATTCCCGGGGGACGAATTGGATTGTTTTTGGTGACAATCTGACAAGCGGAAGTGGCAAATGTATACGTTTTCTTAGGTATTTATCCGATTTTGACCAAACTGACACCATTTCATCCTGCAGTGATTTTAAATATGTACATAGATTTACAGATCAATGGGATGAGCGGTTTAGGCGCTATAGAGATGTATACAGTTGATATGTGACGAAATGGAGAACTGACGTCATAATACCGCGTTAGCTCACACGATTGTTTGAATATTATCGCCCGCCCGCGTTTGAAGAATAAATAAACAAAAAGTAGAGAAATAAATCTAGTATGATACGGATACGTGACAGTATATTAGAGTCATTTGTATAGAGAGGTCAGTAAGTTATAATACCGATATAGTATTATTATTATTATTATCTTATGGACATTCGGTTATGGTGTTTCACCCTCTATAGTCTATCTATACGTTTAGAGAGTTTATAAATCTGTAAACAATGTACCAATGTAGTCGGAAAGTTGGGTGGGGGCCACACCAGATATTTTTGTGATGTGGTATATTAATCTAAATAAAAAAAATAAAATAAATCACTTGTTGGTTGAAATATTGAACAGTACTAGTATGTTTTGGGATCGGCTTATTTAACTAAGCATTTGACATTTTTATTTGATCAAAACATTTAATACCTGTTTAAAATACAACGTTAGAACAATCAGTAATCTTTGCATGTTAAGAATCAGATTAAAATACATAGTTATTTGATGTCGACAAAGAATAATTAAAAAGTGACTCTGAAAAAATCTATTTTTATCCATATGAATCGTCTACCAAACAGTGTTGGTCTTTTCCGCAATAACTAGATCATAATTATAATAATAAAACCCTCCACTATTCACTACGTACGTAGTCTAAGCAATATAAAAATATACTCACGAGTAACACTTAATGTAGCACTGCATTGAGCAACTCCTAGATCGTTAACAGCCTTGCAGATATATTCAGCCTTATCACTAAGGTAAACATGATCAAACTTTAGTACTGCATCACCATTATTATAAGTAATGATATAATCAGGAGAATTATCGATGCAATCAGCATTTTTGTACCACTGGACTGTAGGTAATGGGTTGCCCTCGACTCTGCATTCGAACTGAAACGGTTCACCTTCTTTGAGGGTGACAGGATGGAGATACTTCGTGAAAGTTGGTGGAGATAATTGTTCTTCAGGTTCAGTTTCTTTTACTAAAAGCGTTGCGGAAGTCTCGGCGGATCCCGCAGCGTTTATAGCTTTGCAAGTGTACACTGCTGAATCGTCAGCAAAAGTTTCTTCGATGCTCAACTTACAGAGACCTTGATCAAAAGTTGTGTCGTAATCAGGGAAGTTTTGGATAGAAATTCCTCCCTTGTACCAACTGACGACAGGTGTCGGTACACCACTAACTTGGCAGATAAAAGAGAACTTTGAACCTTCTTCAATGATAATGTCGGTAAGTGGTGTTGTGAATTTGGGGGGAATCATCTCCGGCGTATCATCAATGATCTCAACAATTTCAATTTTACTTTCTTTGACGGTAGGAACTTGAGTGACTTCGACTCTTTCAACCTTATGGGTAATGGTGGACTCCTTCAAGAGTCTAGCAGCATCTGCTGCGGCCTTTCTAGCCTCTTCAGCCGCAAGTGCGGCTCTTTGACTAGCTGCTGCTTCGGCTTTGGCAATTTCGAGTTTTCTGTTGGCTTCTTCCTGCTCCAATCTAGCTCTTTCCCTTTCTTCTTCAACTTGTTGAAGATTCCTTGCCAAGGCATTCAATTCATCTGTAATCGATTGGAAGGACTCTAACATTCCTGTATTTTGGACCAAGACATCATTGACTATTGTTACGTTGTCATGACCGAAGAGCTCTCCAGCCAATCTGGCTATATTTTTAATTCTTTCATTTTGTTTCGATTCACCTGGTTTTAAGAATGTTTCGATTTCGTTGAGTAGAACTTGGGCTTCCTCTGGCTTTTTAACTGTTGTGGCCTTACGAGTGATCGACATAAGAAGACGACTTCCTTCTTTAAACCAGTCATCAGCCTCGTCAACTAATTGGAAGTACTGAATGCTCAGATTAATGAGTCTTCTGGTCTCATGGATTTGATTCTTCAAAGCGTTCCATCGTTCTTGAAGATCATGGATATGGTGTCTGATGTGAGGTGAGTGGACGTGTTGATCTTCTAACATTTGCTCTCCTCTCTTGACAAAAATATCAATGCGCGGCTCTAAATCCTAAAAGATAAGGAAAACAACAGCAATATAATTTTTGTTCTTGTTTGATATTACGTACCTTGATTGTTTTCTCGAAATAATCGAAATTTGAGGAGATGGATTTGGCTGCTGGTAAAGATTCGCCATATTGACCTTTGACGCTACTCAGTTGTCTTCCAATATCGTTTAGAGTGTTGTTTATCTGTTGGAGATCTGTATCAAACTGGCATAGCTGACGATGTGCTTCCAAATCGTCTTTTCGGTTACCCCAATCTCGCTCCCATGCATCTTGGCGCAAACGTACACTGTGCTGCAACTTTGAGATATCATGGTCTGCTGCACTTCGAGGTTCCTGAAACGTGAAGAAGAGCATAGCATAACAAATGAACTCGTAAGGAACGGTATGGTGAGATGTAACGTATAATTTACTCTAATTAATTGCGAATTTAAAGTTTGTTGGTGTGTATTAAGGTAGATTAGATTTTGCTCCTCCTCGTGCTTGAAAAATTAAACTAACGAAAAAATACATGACACAGTAACAGTAATCTTTGTTTCGATATAAAATTTTACGCAATCTAAAAATAATGTATCCTAAGAGTAATATATTTATTTGAGGAACAAGCATCAAATTATGTAAAATGGTGACAGCCTGAGTGTGTAGCAACAAGACGCTTGCATTGCTTTCTGGGGGTTCCTCACTCCTCGGTAAATTCGTGAAGCCAAACATCATAAGACGTTCCCTAGGCGCGGGCATCAATAATAACAACGCTGGCCTGTCAATGCTCCAGTAATTGGCGACATCTGTTGGGGGTGTTAAGACTTGGGGATTATTATTATTATCACGCTAAGTTCATCAAAGCAGTGCCGTCATTGCAAGTGCTGTAATGAACAAATTGTGGTCGAGTGATGTCTTTTTAACTCCCTGAGCATGTACCAATTAGGGCGTACGGGGAACCTAAATCTCAATCAGCTCAATCATTGAGAACGTCAAGATCAATAACGGCATATGAGGTATGTAAAAACACCAACAAGTAGTAAATTGTATTAAAAATTTTACCTGTTGGTTAATGGTCTTTATGATCTGATCACAATCGGTTTGCGCCAATTTGAACATTTCTACGATGGTCTCTTTGGTGTCCTCATGTTCCCTAATTACTGATTCCAATTCGTGAATATTACTCGGCAATCCTTGAGTATCGTACCTCTTATTTAAATTATTAACCACTTTGTCGATTTCCACTAAATTGCTGAAATAAGGCACTAATCTTTCAAGTAACGTTTGGTAGTGGGTGGTGATCTCTATCAACTTCATGTTCATTTCGGTGAGTTTGTTTTTGACATTTAGTGAACGTTCGTCCATAGATGGACCTTTGGCCATCAAGGCTTCTGTGGTTTTTATTCTCTGATCGACTTCGCATTGTGCCCTCTTTATCTCTGGTAATACTGTTTCTAGTTTCTTCTCAATGTGAATTGCGACGTCCTTTGGATTTGTTGCGTTTGTTGTGATTACAGGATACAGTTGCGAGTCTAAACGTGATACCCAGTTGATTGTCTGAAAATAAAAGAAAAGCAAATGGTAGTTTTGGTGTGATACTTAAAGGTGGATAAAAATTCTATTATTTGTGTGGCTTGGCTCTCTTACTGACATCCACATCGGAGCCAGAGGTACATATTTAGATATTTTAATATGTTGTTTTCAATCTTCAAGTTTCTGTTTGTAGAACTGGTTTCTTTGGTTATAATAATAGTATCATGAATTAAATATAATATGATACAAATATTGATTGATATTTTTTTCGAGCTGTAATTTGAATTGGATTGGTTTGGTATAAAATTAGTACGGCAACCAATTTTGCCATTCGTTTCAATGGTTTTCTTGTCTCAATTTTTTTAATTTTAACAATATCATGGCTTATAAGTTTTAAGATAATCTATCTACAATTTTGTACCATTAACTGGACACTGTTTGTGAACAGCTTTATATGTAGAATAGCTTTAGACATGTTTTTTTTTGCAATGCACATGCAATGGAATTGAGAATTTGGTGTTGGTCCGTGTGAATCGCTATGATGAGCATAGAAGGTTTGGCAACAAAATCATTAAGATGGTCCTGGTGCCATGTATGCCGAATCTTGTGTACGAGCACAAGCGTTCCACCACCTACTAATAAATGTATCACTTAATTTCTGATTAAATCTTAAAATTTTAGAAAAATTAAGTATTATTATCAAAATTTCGAAGAAAAAGATTTCTAGCGTGTTCTAGCGTATTATATACCTATTTCAAGAAAATGTATAGCTTTCGCTCAGAAAACTGACACCAGTTTTATTTTTCTAGGTCAAATGGATCTGCTAATATCGCATGTTTCTACATGACAATAAGGGGGGCGATGACTATTTTATTTGACATTGAATTTTCAGATATAAAAAGGAACCAATAACACAAGAATACAACAGCTGTAATTGAGAATCATTTACATTTGAGGAATAACAACATAATGGATCAAAATCCGGCGTGGTCATTACAATATTGCAAAAGTGTCTAAACACTTTTGCAATATTATTAATTCAATACTTAATGGTTTTTGTATTTTGATTGACCTCACGTTCAAACGGCAGTTTATTGTCGGCAAGTTTATCTAATTTACTTCATCTGGCTTAGTTTCTTCGCATTTTGTCCGTGGAGCGGCCAGTAATATCTTATTTATTTTCGACTTGGGAAACTTTTATTTTGTTGATTTTGTTGTAGTGCCATCCACTGCTTTAAATATAGAAACTATTCTAACTTATGTCGTGTAGCCAGCGATAATATGCAATGCGGGACCGAGTGAAGAAGAAAATAAGCATGCGATTGTACAAGTTGGCGGATCGGAATACCTTAGATCACAGCTGCTGTTGTCTTGTCGACAGTAAACTATAACGATAAACTGTCTGGTATTCTAAATTAACAACTAGGAAGCAAATGTTATGATGTTGAATCGCACAGTTTTAGCTATTAAATATGGAATCTTGGTACGATCGAAATTCTCCGATAATAACGCAAATATTCTGTTTCTTTTCTTTCGGAATACCCTAGGGCCTAGAAGAAAAGTATTGTAATCCACGGAAAAATAAAATTAGGATTTCAGCGGAAATACGAGTTTTGGGGTCCCCTGTATTGAAATGATTTCTGGAAAATGTTATGTGTGTATAATCATTTACATTGATTAACGACATTATCAAAAATAAATACGTACATATCAATCGAACGTTAAAATTATACTTTCAAAGGTATATTTTAGATAAAAATGCAAAAAAGCCGCAGGCAACATCGTTTGATAGGTGTCGAAGACGGTATACCTACAATAGAATTATTTTGCCATGCTTTTTGAGCGAAATGGAGGTTACAAATAGATTTTTTTTCTCAAAGTCAAAATGTTTTTTTTCTCAGACATGGAAGCCAAAAAAGAAAATAACACAGCCGGTGAAATTAAACAGTTTGATTTTGTTTTCGCCCATTTTTTTCATCTGGGGCTTATAGCAATACGAAACCGTAATTTTATTTTACCGGTGCCCATTTTTGTCTGTTTTTACCATTCCTCAAACGGGGAAATGTCGAGGCAATGCCTCCCAACGGAAGGGAAAATGTAAGACTGAGAACTTGTGACTTAAATGTCAATGCTCATCGAAATGATTTTTTTTACTTAACAAAAAATTAACTGCTTTAACAGAAGCCGGTAATTTTACAGTTTTCAGCCAAAATTGGAAACAATGAGGTAAATATTTTCATAGAATGTATTGTACGATTTAAAAGAAAATGTATATTTAACATTCATCTGGGTGGACCATATTTATTACTAGTACTATTTTCCTTTCAATAAAAAAACCCACCCTAGTATAAAAGTACATGCGTAAAATTGTAAACACTTGTACTTAACTCAAGACATAAATATCCTTTATTGAGGATATACGCGTGACATCAAAAACTAAGAGAACACCGTAATCCCTTTTCTGTAGTATTATTTATAGAATTACCCCATTCATTTAAATCCTAGACCCACATAGAACGATGCTCCACGTCTAAGTTACCACGAATAATAAATAAACACTTACTTTTGTACTTTCCATGATGTGCTCCTCCCACTGGGCTACAACTTCCCTCTTCTCGACCACTTCGGTCTGGAAGGTCTGCCAGTTTCGACTGACCACCAACTGTCGACTCTTCAGCTTCTCAAGAACTGACTGGACGCATTCACAGGCCTTCTTCGTCTCTAGGTACGGCTCAGAGACCTACACCGAAACAGAAATAGATATACGAAACATTCACTCTTACAACTATTCTCGCTATTTCTGAACAGTGCTGCACATGCACCACTTTCCTACAACGGCAGGGGCATTATTCTAACAGTTTTAACGCCTATTAGGCGAGTTCTTCCGGTGTATATCTGGCGATGCGAGGTGCACTGCCCCGATATCCTTGATGCAGACAGATGTTCAATAATAATGAGAACTATTATAAAGGTCATTAAATTGTTAATTAAGATGAGAATTATGCTCCATTCATCTGATATTATTATTATAATGTTGTGAATATTTTACTGGTGTGAGCGGCACCAGGATAAAACAAAACCATGAAAACAAACATATATTTATGTTTTTAATTTAAAAGTATTAAAAATAGACAGTCGGATTCTTACTATTTTGACTTAATGAATGTGATAAATTTACTGAATTAAGCAAATGATCTTTTTTAAAATATTATGGAAGGTATATTAAGGACACTGGTTAAAGTAGGTAAAAGAAAATGTTTAATGGGTTTGTACGGCAAGAAGCCCTTAAATTTCTCGACAAATTTACGGAAATGGAAAAAAATGACATACATCACATTACATACAATACCTAAATAAAAATTTCCATATGTAGGATTTATTTTTAGAAAATTATATCAGTACCCACAAGTTCCCTTCTTTTCTGAGCATAATATTTCATTTATTGTAAGTAAGTAAATGATAGTTACAGTCAACTAGTGTAAAGACGATTTAAAATTATGTAAACATTAGAATGCGCAGTAGATCTAGCATTAGATCTACGTTGCTCCCGTTATCATTTCGCGCCGGTCTCAGGTCAACTTTATAGGTACTGGTTATACTGTGTTTTCTGATATTTGCGCATATACAGTAAAACTATTTTGTAGAAGCAATTATGATCGATTTAAGAAAAACATTTTTGACAACTAAACAAAAGAACAAGTAGAAAAGAAAAAGGAAATATATTTCTTCAGTACCCATTTTCAAAGCAGAAAACTGGTGGTAGCTCAGATAATAAAACAATCAGCTTTTCTTATATGAAGCCTATTAAAAGAGGCGGGGGGCCCAATATCTTACCTTGCCCGCTTCGGAAATAAACGTCAATCCAGTATTCTTGGCAGATTGGTACAGTGGAACTAATGATTCCCACTGTTCTTCCAGCCTCTTAAATTCTTCGTCGGATATATCACCACCAGATCTTTTAACTGCCTCCTCCAACCGATCCATTTCATTATTAACAATTAGTGCCTCTTCGTGGAACTTTACGTAGACGGCAGCCAAATCCAATCGTCTCTCGAGAATGTTCTTCAATTTAATCCATCTGTCATGCAAAGCTTCTACTTTTTGGTCAACTTCTAACCGTTGAGCATCATCTAAGTATTCAAGCAGTGGCGGCAGTGTTAATAGCAGGGTATTAATTTCGTTTCCTTTAGTTTGTAAGTCGTTTAGTAGATGATTATGCAGATCCAAGAAGTCTTTAGCTACAGGAAGAGTTTTGCCCATATCTTGATGTCCTTGTAAGAAGGCTTCTGCAATATCAACCAACCACTTATAAACAGAAGACTGTTTCTCGAAGAAGTTGTTAAGAGCTTGGTTGATTCTTCTATTTTCTTCTTTATGGGCAACGCATAGCCCGTCCAGACGGATCTTTCTATTCTCCAGTTCTTCAACCATTCTTCTAATACCATCAGAACCAACTCTTCGCCCAATGGACTGAAGGATAGAGTGGCCCTCAATGAGTGGTGGTGTGGTGATATCTTCAATGGTCTTCGAGCACTGCGCATGTAACTGTGCCAGTTCTGGTGATGTTCTTTTTAGTTCAGATGTGGTTAGTTGTATCTCTAGTTGATCTAATTTAGTAAGTGCCTGAAACAACAAATGCAAATATAGTTAAAAAAGAGTAAAAATATGGATTCAACTTTTCTCGAGCATATAGAATAATTGACTCCGAATATAATCTTTTACTATTGTAAATATTGAAAATATTACTACTTTTACGCAATCCTAGCTTTTTCCAAATTTCAACCAGATACATTTTAGAAGAACTTGAAACAGAACGTTTTGAACTGATCACTGCATTGCATCAGTTGATTGGACTAAAGAAATGCTGATCTTACCGATTGGGCGGATCTGAAGAAGGCGATAACTCTGTCGAGAAGAGCATCTCTCTGTTGCAAGTCTGTAAGGTAATCAGAAGTCGTGGACAATACTGAATAAGCTTGTTTAGTGGCTTCTTCTCCAGCAAAGCAGCCTGAAGCAACTAGATTCTCTGTGGCTTTGGTGATCTTTAGGGCTTTATCTTGGAAACCTTGCGCTTCTGGTAGTAATCTTTGGTGTTCGTGCTTGAGTAGTTCTGCACTGGATGATGAATCACCTAAAACATAAAAAATGATCAGCATGTTTGTAATATTTTGAGATAATTTAGTTCTACCTAATTGGTCAGTATTTGCTAAGGTTTCTCTCCTATTAACGATCTTATCTTCTAGTTCCTTCATGTCGGCTGCTAGGACTGCCAGAGCGAGGCATTGTTCCAGTTGGTCTTTCCTTTTAGTGAAGGTAAGCTCTAGGTATTGTCGGCGAACGTGGAGTTCATCCATCCAGCCTTGTACTTGAGATATCGCTGAAACAAATAACGACATTCATAATAATGTTACGTTTTGGGTTCGAAGAAAAAACGTCCAGTGTGTGTAGAGTTTATTTATTTTAAACACTACTAAAAATCACAACTGTATTTATAACTATAACAACTCTATTTATGTAAATACAGCACTTATTTATTTGCACACGGTCGCTATGTGGATCTCTCGGTATTCACTCGTAGCGCTTCCAGGCAAGAACTGACTTCGCGGCGTCCGTTACACGCTTATATAGCCCGCGCCTCGACCTTCGTGATAATTCCTGGCATTTCTAGACTATTCGTGACTGGATAGGCCGGGCAAGCCTGTGCGCCTGTCGGTCCACGCCGCACGCCTTCCCGAGTCTTCCGGAATATTCTATATCGGGGAGTCGCACTCGCGTTTACACTGGTTTCTTCTCGAATATTCCCGCGCCGCGGCGACGTCAGTCCTCGCTTAAGCAAGGCACTATCGTTACATTGCCCTCCTCTTAGACTGTTTCGCCCCGAAACAGCATCCCCATGGAGGTACAGGCAGTCAGGTCCTTTTGTGCAGGTGCCCGTACTGTAAAAATAGCACTGGACACTTTTCTCAGTTGGCAAACGGGGTCGCAGAGTAAAACAACAGACGACGATCTGGATAGAGGTGTCCCTGAAGATGGTCTCCAGCATGTTCCTTACTACCCTCCAGTCCAGCCCGTCCAGTCCGCATCCCAGCTTTGGTATGGCCAGTTTATTTTCACCATTTAACAACATACGGCGTTTCAGATCCAGAAGTGATGCCCACATCGAGTTGTAAGTTGGCTTGGCAAACGAGGAATTCTTGGTCACCAAATAATAAATGCGCCTCTTGTTCGTTTCCAACTCAAGGGCTTTTCCGATCTCCGGCTGTTGCTCCTTCAGTTTTTGAATCTGCCCAAATTTCCTTCGAAAAACCGTGGCTATTACTTTTCGCATAAGCAGATCGCTTCCTACGCAATGGGCCAACGAATAATCTTCCGGCATCGCAAAGAGGTCACGACGTTCTTCCTTCGTGACACCATACCGCACCTTGCGGCCAGTCGAGAACTCAGCAAGGAACTTCTCCAGTTCGTCTTCTCTACCTATCTGGTTCACGCGTTCTTCGTCAATGTTGGTGCCCTCATACGGTGCCAGACGATTGAAGTGGACAACCATTGGTTTTCCTGAGGGAAGCTTCTTAATCCGGTACACCACGTCGTTTATCCGCTTAACGATTTCAAAAGGACCTTCCCAGTTTCGTTGGAGTTTGGGCGAAAATCCTTTTCTGCGCCGAGGATGCTGTACAGCCACACCAGGTCTCCTTGTTGATAACCTCCCTGCTTGCCCCTTACGTCGTATCGGTCTTTCATCCGTTCGCTCGCGTCCTGAAGGTTCTGCCTCACGTGCTGGTGGATATCATCCATCTTCCTCTTGAGGTCGGTCACATAGTCCTCACCCGCAACATCATCTCCAGGTTTCGATCCAAACTTCCGGTCACAGGGTAGCCTGAGTTCTCTGCCAAATAAAATGCTGGCTGGACTTCGACCAGTGCTTTCCTGTACAGCTGACCTGTTAGCTAGCAAAAACAGGTGGATGTGGTTGTCCCAGTCTCCTGATGATCGGCAACCACCTTGGAAAGGTATTTTCCCATGGTTCTGTTCATCCTTTCCACCATGCCATCCGACTGGGGGTGTAACGGGGTAGTCCTGGTCTTCTGTATGCCCAAGGACTCGCACACCTTAGTAAAAAGTTCACTCTCGAAATTCCTGCCCTGGTCTGAGTGGATCTGCAGCGGGACACCAAAGCGGCAAATCAGCTCTTTCACGAGGACGTCTGCGATTGAGGCTGCTGTTTGGTCAGGAAGGGCATACGCTTCGGTCCATTTACTGAAGTAGTCCATCACTACCACGATGTATTTATTGCCGTTGTCGGTCTCGGGGAAGGGGCCTGCGACATCGATGGCTATTCGTTCAAAAGGACTACCAACGTTGTATGGCCTCATCGGTGCTCGTGGCTTCTTCTGGGGTCCTTTACTTTCGGCGCAAACTTTACATTTCCGGCACCACTCCTTGACATTGTCCTGGTAACCCGACCAGTAAAACCGCTCTTTTAGCTTCTCGACGGTTTTTCGGATACCAAAATGTCCTCCGGATGCACCATCGTGGATATGCGACAGCACCTGTGGGATCCTATTCTTTGGTACCAATAGTTGTAACGTGTAAGTTGTACCATCATCAATTTCTATTTTTCTCTTTAATAGTCCATCCTCCATTGTAATCGAGTCCCACTGGGCCCAATAAGATTTTAGCGCTGAAGAACCGGGAGCCACTTCCTGCCAGTTCGGTCGCTGTCCATTTTCCTTCCAATCGAAAAGAAGTCTTAGATCGGGGTCGTTTTTCTAGTCAGCAATCAATCGTTCTGTTGACCAATCTTCATCCACGGCAGTGGTTCTATCTACAACGGCGCACCTCCTCTCTACTCGGCAACAGTGTTCGCAATCCACTGGACAATGTCTTCGAGAAAGTGCGTCGGCATTCCAGTGAATCCTCCCTGCCCTGTGCTCAATGTCAAAGTCGTATTGTTGCAGCCTTTCTATCCACCTGGCTACTTGCCCCTCTGGATTTCTAAACTGAAGCAGCCATCTAAGCGCAGCGTGGTCCGTTCTTAGTAAGAACTTCCTGCCGTAAAGGTATTTGTAAAAGTGTTCCACAGATTTAACGACTGCCAGTAATTCTTTTCTTGTGACACAGTAATTCCTTTCGGGCTTAGAAAGAACTTTACTAAAGTACCCGATGACCTTCTCTTCGCCGTCCTGAAGCTGTGATAGGACGCCTCCCAATCCAACATTACTGGCATCGGTATCCAAGATGAACTTGCCTTCGGGCAACGGGTAACACAATATTGGTGTACTGATAAGACGTTGCTTCAAATGCTCGAATGATAGCTGACATTCTTCATCCCAGCAGAATTGTCGGGCATCTTCTGTAAGTTTAGTCAGGGGTTTGGCTATATCGGCAAATCCTGGTACGTATCGTCTGTAGTAGGTGCAAAGTTCAAGAAAACTCCTTATCTCATATTTATCTCTAGGCACAGGCCAGTCTCTAATCGCCTGAATTTTAACAGGGTCGACAGCGACTCCATCTTTTGAGACAACATGGCCAAGGTAGTTTACTTTTTCTTGAAGTATGTGACATTTTTTTGGACTCAACTTTAAGTTGGCAGCTCTAAGTCTTCGGAAAACGTTCTCCAAGTTTTTCAAATGGTCTTCGAATGTCTTACCGACAACTATTATGTCGTCCAAATAGACTAGGCAGGTTTCCCAGGACAGGCCACGTAAGACATTCTCCATAAGTCGCTCAAATGTGGCAGGGGCGTTGCAAAGACCAAAGGGCATCACGGTAAACTCCCAAAGACCCGACCCTACGGTGAATGCGGTCTTTTCCCTATCCTCGTCTTGCAGTTCGACCTGCCAATATCCACTCTTGAGATCTAGTGTGGAGAACAATTCCGATCCTGCCAGAGTATCCAAAGTGTCGTCTATTCTAGGCAGTGGGTAGCTGTCCTTTTTGGTGACGTTGTTCAGTTGTCTGTAGTCTACACAGAATCTAGTGGAGCCGTCTTTCTTCTTAACAAGCACCACCGGCGACGCCCAGGGACTGTTGGAAGGTTTAATCACTCCTTCGTCCTTCATGTCCTGAATTATTTGTTCGGCTTCTTCGCGTTTGGCCAGCGGTAATCTTCGTGCGGCTTGTCTGATGGGTCTGGAATCACCTGTGTCAATTCTGTGCTTTACTATCGCAGTACGCCCGTTTGGGTCTCCATTAATTTGAAAAATGTCCCGGTATTGTTGAAGCAGATGGTAAACTTTCTGTCGTTGGTGACTTGACAGGGACTTGCTGATTGATGGTAGCAAGTCTGGCATACTTTTGGGTGCTTGGGAAGGGGCAACCTCACACGCCTCGGTGTTACGGACGACGGTGGAGATAGCTGAACAGTATCCTACTACAACTCCTCTCTTCAGGGATACTGCGTAGTCGTTCAGGTTCATAAGGCGTACTGGTACATTACCGTCTGTCGCCACCAAAGCCTTGCCTACTACGATGCCCTTTTCCAGCCTCCCGTGCCGGTACGCTGGCTCCATGAGTACTACCTTGGTTTGTGTGATGTTCTTATCCCAAGTGGCCGTTGCAACAGCTTCACTTCTTGCCGCAAGAATTATGTCATCCTTGAGAAGCACTCTGGCTCGGATGTCTCCCCTTTGATACAGGACATGTTCTTCCAAACCAATCCTCAAAAGGCCCTGTTTCAGGTCCAGCTGGAAGCCGTAGGAATTCATCACATCCATACCGAGAATCACTTCATCTTCGATGTCAGCAACCAGCACATCGTGCTCCAATGAAGAATTTCCTATCTCGATAGTGGCTCGGGTTTCTCCTAGGACTGTCGCTCTTTCTCCTGTTGCCGTCCTCAACTTCCACTTGGAGGACTTTATCCGCTTAGGATTTATGACATCCGGTCTTACAATGGTTTTGGTAGCGCCAGTATCCAGCAGTAATGAGCCCGGTCGTCCGTTGATCTTTCCATCGACGAATAGGCTTGTCAACAAATGCTGCAATGTCGCCACCTTAACTCTCAGTGGGGCGTGTTTGGCACGAGTCGATGGTTGCCCCTTCGCATCGACCCATTTTAGTTTTCCTGCTTCATTTTGGCCATGCTCTCCAGAAACTTCTTGCACTTGTTCCTGGTATGGCCTAATTCACCACAGTGCCAGCAGCGTAGGGACCTTCTTCTATTTTCCTCCAGCTCGACACCCCGAAGTCGTGCATGTCCCCTGGATGTTTCTTTGGCTACCTCCACTTCTAAGGCATGAGTCAATGCATCGGCGATCGTCCTGGGTCGTGCCATTCTGAGTGCCTGCTGTATTTGCACATCTCTTATGCCATCCACAAAGGCATGGACCCCAAGAGTTTCCAAAAGGGTTTCCGGGGCATTCGGATAGGCATACCTGACCAGGCGGGCAATGTCTGATTGAAATTCCTGTAGGGTTTCCGACGATTTTTGGATTCTATTCTTCAGCTGGAGTTGAAATACTTGTTCGAGATGAGCGTGGCCGTACCTCACCTCGACTGCCTTCACCAACTTTTCGAAGTCGTTCAACTCGGATTCGGGCAAAGTCTGAAGAATGTCCACCGCATTGCCGCGCAACGCCATAGTCAGAGAAATAGCTTTCTCCTGCGTTGTCCATCCATTAGCCCTAGCAGCTGCTTCAAATTGTTTCTTGTAGTTATCCCATGATGTGGTCCCATCAAAGGTTGGTGGTTTAATGCTGGACTTGACCTCCCTTATCACGGAATCCGTCGCAGTTACTTGGAACTTTTTCGCATCCAGTATGTCGTCTTTATCTGCTTTTTCAGCAATTTCTTTTATTTTATTGTCCACAATCTTCAGATTTTCTTGTAGCTGCTCTTCCAGACTTCTCACCTTGTTATCAAGGTTTCCTTTATGTTCTAGAAGTTCCTCGTGTAGTCGGGTTTCAAACGTCTCTTGTCTGTTTTCAAGGTTTCGAGCATTTTCAAGAAGTTTCTCATGTAGTTTAATTTCGAGATTTTGCGAACTTTCTAGAAGCTTCTCTTGCAGTCTCTCGATGTTTTGAGAATTTTCTTGCATCTTCGTTTCAAGAATTTGCGAATTTTTTAGAAGCTTCTCTTGCAGTCTCTCGATGTTTTGAGAGTTTTCCAGAAACTTCTCTTGAAATCCGGCTTTGAGGTTCTCGAAGTTTTGAGAATTTTCTTGCATCTTCGTTTCAAGAATTTGCGAATTTTCTAGAAGCTTGGTTTCGATGTTTCTAGAATTTTCTTGCATCTTCGTTTCAAGAATCTGCGAATTTTCTAGAAGCTTGGTTTCGATGTTTCTAGAATTTTCTTGCATCTTCGTTTCAAGAATTTGCGAATTTTCTTGAAGCTTTATTTCAAGAATCTTCGTTTCGAGACTCTCGAATACGTACTTGTCTGGATCTTCGCCTATCGATATTAGATATTCTGATAGCCTCTTCTTAAGATCTTCCTTTTTTCCGGACGTGTCCAGATCACGATCCTCCAACTCCTGTCGCAAATCCTTCACCTTTAAATTGTCCAAGGTGGCCATGATCACTACACGCACTTGTCACTTATATTTTCTTCAATCCGACTTCTGACACCAGTTGTTACGTTTTGGGTTCGAAGAAAAAACGTTCAGTGTGTGTAGAGTTTATTTATTTTAAACACTACTAAAAATCACAACTGTATTTATAACTATAACAACTCTATTTATGTAAATACAGCACTTATTTATTTGCACACGGTCGCTATGTGGATCTCTCGGTATTCACTCGTAGCGCTTCCAGGCAAGAACTGACTTCGCGGCGTCCGTTACACGCTTATATAGCCTGCGCCTCGACCTTCGTGATAATTCCTGGCCTTTCTAGACTATTCGTGACTGGATAGGCCGGGCAAGCCTGTGCGCCTGTCGGTCCACGCCGCACGCCTTCCCGAGTCTTCCGGAATATTCTATATCGGGGAGTCGCACTCGCGTTTACACTGGTTTCTTCTCGAATATTCCCGCGCCGCGGCGACGTCAGTCCTCGCTTAAGCAAGGCACTATCGTTACAATAATATTCAGGACTACATTGTATCTCAAATATACTGCGGCGTAGTTATGTAGAGCGATAAAACATTATAGTGAGAAACAAATTTCAAACTTTA
Organism: Aphodius granarius; assembly: GCA_963971325.1. Lineage (NCBI taxonomy): Eukaryota > Metazoa > Arthropoda > Insecta > Coleoptera > Scarabaeidae > Aphodius > Aphodius granarius. The sequence goes on from OZ020221.1 coordinate 29,286,703, forward strand.
TACAGAATTATTTAGATTGGAGACTTTCGCGGTCCGAATCAGTAGGTTCTAGATTTCCGGGAGAAGACCGCGTCAACGACGATAAAGTAGTCAACGTTTCGCACTCTGTTGCAAGAGACATCTTCAGGGCGTAACAGTAAGACAGCTACGAAGAGAATGAACGTCTGTGTAGAAGGGTGACGGTATTTATAGGTACCTGGCGCAGGCACCTGTGCAGGTAGTCAAAGAACTATTGGTTGGGAGGGCGATTGGGGATAGCTGTGATTGGCTGTGGTGGTAGTAAAAGTGCTTTTCAGCTGTGATGCAAATGCCAACCGTCATCTCTATTGAGATTGAAGGGGTGTTTAAAGATTTCGATCGCTTCACGATCTACGGGGATAATAATGTGACTCCCGGGAGATGATTTTTGTTTGGTCGAAAAGTATTGTGTGACCCGTGTTGTGTCTGAAACGTTGACTACTTTATCGTCGTTGACGCAGGTTTCTCCCGAAAATCTAGAATGTATATCGAAATGTTCTTTTTTATGTCGGATTTACTTATAGCATATTCTATGGATTTTCTTCACGTTGATGGTTTTGACGTCCTAAACTATGACCAAGAATTTGTTAGGTGAAAGAAAACTGTTATGAACCTTGTACATGAACATCATTTAATAAAAGTGATTTATTCCTAGAATCTACCTCTGTCAACAGATGTTCGTATTCGGTCGGGTCTCGAATCGAGTGTGCCATGGGCTCCTAATTCTTTCAATTTCTGGATGAGCGCGTTTCCATTCTGCAACGCAGCCATTAAAGCTTCCAGTACCGCTCTGCGTTGATCATGAATTTTTGCAAGAAACTCCTTGACGGCATTAATATCAATAGGAATCATCTGGTCAGAGCAGGAAGCTTCTAGTGCATTCATGCTGTCGAAAAATTCTTTCGCCTTCTGATGGTACTGAACGTTCAAGTCCAGGAGATGCTTCCTGCATTCCAGATGGAAGTTGATGTCCTTCCACGCCCTTCCAAGGGACTCTGCCATCGCTGCATAGACTTCAGCGCGCGGTTTTTGTGTGGAGATGAGCTGATCAGCCTGACGTAGAAGTTCTTCCACAGGGCTCTGTTTATTCTGAAAATTAAAGGATAATTGATCGTCAGTAAAAGAAATCTCACTTAACAGCGCAAGTTGACACATTTTTTTTGCTTTTTATGAGACTTACTAATACAGGATAGGGAAATGAGTTATCTCTAATCTAACGTTGTAGAACGGTGGCTTACGAACGATATAGTAATAATTAGATTAGCGTGTACTTTCCTTAGTATATAGTACCTTGTAATGAACAAGCGTATTAGTATTACGCTTGTCGTTATTTTGTTTAGAGAGTATTTAGGTATATTCTTGTATAGATTTAACTTTAAATGAATTTGAATATTTAACTTCGTCGCAAAATAATATTAATTATCAGAATAAAGACTGCTATATTAATATTTTTTTATTATATAACAAAAATATCTGGGGTGGCCCTCACCCAACTTTCCGACTAAATTGTTGTTGACACAAGTGTCTAAGCACTTTTACTCAAAATGTCATGTCATGTCAGTGGCACTGACGTTTGTTAAAATCTGACAATTCGCAAAAGCGACGAAGATTGTGTATTCTGTCAAACTGCTTCTATAAACTCTTATAGCGCCTAAACCACACCGTTCATCCCACCGATCTGCAAATTTGTATACATATTTAAAGTCACTGAAGGATGAGTTGGTATGAGTTTGGTCTATATCGGATAAATTCCTCAGAAGACGCATGTAATAGTTGCCACTACCAGTTGTCAGATTGTCACCAAAAGCAATCCAGTTCGTCCCCCGGTCATTCTAAATAGGTGTGTCAAATTTCAGTCCGATCCGTTGTTTCGTTTGGGCGTAATCGTGTTCACGGATATACACACATACACACATATGTCCATACATTTGCCCAAAACGGGTATTTCTGCTGAAATCCCAAATTATTTTTCTGGCGATTACAATACTTTCCTTCTAGGGTACTAGTCGGAAAGTAAATCTGGTGTGGCCCCCACCCAACTTTCCGACTACACTGACATACTGTTTACACATTTATAAACTATCTAAACGTATAGACTATAGAGGGTGAAACACCAAAAGCGAATGTCCGTAAGATAATAATAATACTATATCGGGATTATAACAATACGACTGACTGACCTCTCGATACAAATAACTCAAATATACTGTCATGTCATGTATCCGTGTTATCATACTTTTTTTTATTTTTTTTCACTACTTCTTGTTTATTTATTATTCAATCGCGGGCGGGCGATAATATTCAAACAAACATTACGTCACATACCAACTGATGAAAATCCCTATAGCCCCTAAACCGTTCATCCCATTGATCTGTAAATTTGTATAAATATTTAAAGTCACTGCAGGATGAGATGGTGTCAGTTTGGTCAAAGTCGTATGAGTCCCTAAGAAAACGCATGTGACATTCGCCACTTCTGGTTGTCAGATTGTCGCCAAAAACCGGTTCAGCTCGGTTTGTTGTACCGTTTGGACGCTATCGTGTTCACAGACATACACACACACACATACACACATACATATATACATACATTTTCCAGAAATCATTGCAATCGATTCAGGGGACCCTAAAACGCGTATTTCGGCTGAAACCTCGAATTTTCTCCGTCGGTTACAATACTTTCCTTCTAGGGTACTAGTCGGAAAGTAAAAAACACCTTCCAGTTCTGACAATATAAAAAAAGCGAAGAAACTTCTTTTACAAACCACACACATCTCTGGCCTTTAATACGATTGACCAAACATCGTTGTTTTTCTTTTTCTACGTCGCACAAGCAAATACGCAACCGCTATATAGCGTACAGTCGATCATACATACATACATACATACATTTTCCAGAAATCATTGCAATCGATTCAGGGGACCACAAAACGCGTATTTCCGCTAAAATCGCGATTTTTTTCCGTCGATTACAATACTTTTCTTCTAGGGACTAGTCGAAAAGAAAAAAAAGTATTGTGTCAAAATTGTTTATTTAATTAAGTTTCATTTAAAAATGTGCAATAAATGTTAATTTTCATTAAAAATACATTTTTATTTGTACATTTGACTATCCCGTCGTTGTTTTGTCACAATTTCTAGTCTAATACTTTTAATACTTTTTTCCTTTGGCCATATCCATAAGGCAAATGTTCGTATTATTTGTAGTTTTTAAACTGATAGATAGTTTTAAAGAGTTTAAAAATTTGTATTAAGTTGTAAATGCATTTCAGCTACGAGAAATGCATTATTCAAATTGTCATGGTTTGTCGTGGACGTTTCTAATTTTAATTCAGATTCAAATTTAACTAGAAATTTAGAAAACACACTGAAACAACAAATCGAATAGAATATAAGGATATAAGGAAAATGTCTGTAATCGAACGGCTTAGGAAGGATATCGTATACAATAGTGGTTTCAAGTGATGACAGGTAGCAATTAAGGGGCCACCATCCATGACTACATCCCATTCTTTTCAAATGTTGGGTTGCATTCTCCACACGAGAGGCATTAGCATATGAGTCGGTCTGGTATTTGTTTTGTCTATATTCCAGTTTTTAAGTGAAACGTACATCTCGTAACATTTATTCGTTTATTCTAATCCTAGACAGATTAAATTAATGCTGATTTTTGTAAAAAGCCGCCACTACACTAAAGTTATTTTTGATGAAACCTTCCTGGGCAATCAGAAGTTGAGAACAATCCATTTTAAGGTAATATATTTTTTGTTTAAATTATCATTTTCATAGCCTGTATTTTTGAAATGAATGAACAAGATCGTCAATAACAGCGTATTTAAATGGGAATTTTATTATTTTAGTAGCGTATCTGATTCATGTACACCATCTGTTACCTATGCGAGAGACAAGGCAAACGAACCCAATTCTTCTTCAAAACACATCCTGTTTGCGCTACGAATACATATCATTTCAGTAGTGGCACATGGAAAAACTTACTTAAAAAAAATTACTTTAAGCCAACTTAATCCAGTTGTTCCAGATATGAGTTTGTACTGATGGATCAATAATAAATGAAGTTACATATCATTTTTATAGAATTTCTGATCGTAGGTAAAAGTATGTATAATACACAAGCTGTAAGGGTCGGCCATAAGAGCGATTTTTGTGGTTCGAATTTCCGGGACCGTCGGCATTGCGAGCGATTTTTGTCGTTGGGCGACTGTCACCCGATATCCAATAGATCAGGAACCAATGGTACTAGTGAAGGGGTTTAGTTCATATAGTCCATCATCTCTTATTCCTCGTCGGACGTCCTTATTAAATGGGAATTCTTAGAGAGTATCTTCAATGTGTGCCCATGTTTGCTTCGGATTGTGTAAAATATAACAAGTTTGTATTATTTATTAATTCAGACTACACGTACTTGTAAAGGTTTGCGGAAAATTCTCAATTTGATGGCTAATATACCAAAGGCACATTCTACCATATCTGCTCTATCTATAATTATATGGCTTACTGATGTTATTGGATAATGCAAAAGCTTACTACAATAACGTCGTGTGGTATGTATATAGAATGGTACCCACAGAAACTTCGCGTCAATTCTTACAATATAGCAATGAAATATTACAAATCTATCGTTTGATTGTCATTGTAGTCTGCTGCTTAACGTTGACAATGTGTGGAATCAAATTATCCTGAAAAGGCATGAAGGCCTATTGAAGAGAGCTGTATGATAGATGATTGCCTATAGGCAAGTTTTGGCGTCTCGACATATTTGGTCAACCCACCAAATCCGGAGTATTGAAGATTTGCTCACGCTTTTAAACCCCTCTATAAAGCCAAGACAGAAATTTTAGATGCATCCGATCTGTCTGGTAAGGCTTTACAGAGCATCGCCATAATTAAATACAGAAAGAACCAGACAATCTGAAAACTGAGTCTGCAACTTTAGACTGATTGAGAATATATCAGGGGTTTGGAATGTGTATGGTAGGACAAACGCACGGACAATTTCGCTCTGTCTGCATGAATCCATAGGGCTTAATCTGACATAGTGATTGACTGTACGAAAACCGCAATAACACGTGAATAATACGATTCTAGCCGCATAGTATGAGCAATCTAACTTATTTACATCGTTCACTGAACCGGGCGGTTGTTGCGGTTGCCGTACAGCTATGCGCTGTGCATGAATGAGCCCATAAGACTGGGGAAGCTTGGGGTTATGTAGGATTTTTGCGTATTTTTATTTAGACCGCGTGGGTACCCGCTTACAACCACTTATCTGCGTACACACTTTAACTGCGGAATTGTGGAATCCCCCTTATGGCTCCCATGCAAGACTGAAATTTCCAAAGAATTTGGCCTGAATAGTCCAACCCTTGCCGAATTTTCCAACTTGTGTGGAGTTTCTTTGCGGTCGCAAAAGAACCGATAGACCGAAAAATCCCAAACAAAATTCAATTCTGAATGGCCTTGAGATCGGATTTTCCCATCTCTTGATCACGTGTCTGGGTGACGCTCAGCCGTTGAGGATTTTATTTCATTTCATTAGTCATGTCTCGCAAATTTCTAACTGATGTTTGACAATGAAGTTATGGTAGCGATTACCATGATCGAAATAGACCCTCCGTTTCAAAAGTCCCTCTTGCATCACGTACATATCATTCGCCTTTCCTAGCGAATGCAGTCCCATGCAACACACAAACCAGCAGCCGCCAAAGTATTATCACCAACTGATGGATGCACTGATTGTGAAAGTAGGAGAAACACAGGACAAGGCCTGTTCCTGGATGATTTCCTATAGGAATATCCTTCTGTATTTGGGCAAGGAATTGATAGAGAAAACCACCAAAAAGAAATGGCCATGCTTGGCCCTTTGAGCTTACCCATTGTATATACTATTTGACAACGACAACCAGAGGTGTTCAACTGGTTGCCGGCACCCACGGTTTTACGCCTCTTGCGAAAGGCGGTGGGACGAGGAACTTCAGCGGATGTCTGGATTTGAACCCAAGACTTAATAACAAGAGAGCAGCGCTCTATCGCTAGAGCCACTCGCCCAACACATTCCGGAGGCTTTTTCCTCGAGGATTTCCTGTACATGTTTCATAATATGTGGAACAAATTGGGTATTAGGTATTGTTATACACACCATAGGCACCCATTAAAATTAAAACCTGTAAAGTAGTTTTCTGTGTCGGGCGGTGTTCACGCTACATGTTTCAAACGTCGATTTATAGCTTAATCTTTGAGGTAATTAACATATCGTGGTTAGTGGTAGAAATTAGTTGCACATTAGGTATAAGTATTTATAAGTATACCATGTATACCAACCTAGAAGCGGATATATACATACATACGCTACAAAAAAATTCTTTCACGTATCACAGCGAACCTCGTATCCCACTGTGAATGCGCGAATATTGGGAAGCAGTTTGAACATGATTGGCCTCAATATTTGGCTGTGATATTCTATACCATGGCAGCTGTATTTTTAGATCAATGCATCAGCTAACGCTGGCATGACGTACAGACCAATAATTGTTGGAAATTATATCGGGCGTGTAAAATGCTAAAAATTGTTGGTCTCACTTAAAAACTATTTTTAATTCTAGTTTATTATGTTTCCTTGTCAAAATTTAGTATTACAACGCTTAAAATAGCTTGTAATGTGTCAAATGTGTCTGAATTATTGGCAACTCTAGGCCAAGAGTGTTGTATTTCTGTTAAAATACACTTTATTTTTTACTCTGTATTGCTATCGATTTCTTCGACGCAAACAAACAAAATCATGTTTTTATACGTACTTGCAGCTGTCGTAGAACTTCATTGTGCGCTTTCTGCAACTCCAAAGCTTCGTCCAACGTGTTGCCTAGGGTAGTAAGTTCGGGTGTAACTTCTAAAATTTTGAGTTGGATCCAATCGCCACACTATAAACAAAATACAAAGACATTACTCATTTATCATAAAAGATTTTCTTTGATATTCTAAATTGGTGTAGATTGGCGGCTACAAAATATATATTGCAACGTTTTTACTTTTGAGGTATTTTTTTGTAATAATTTTGTAGATGTTATGATATATATTTCACATCGATAAAAAGCACCGTATTCAAGAAAAAATGTAATTAAATGTATATTAGTGTTATAATAAATTAAATTCATTTCATACAAAAAAATCAGCAACCCGTTTCCCATCATTTTAATTTACTCTTACGAGAAAAGGTGTACAAAATGATGTAAAAAATGATTGAGTTGAGTATAGTTGTCAGTAGTTAGTGATTTTAAATTTTATTAGATTAAACTGATTAAGTAATTTTATTAGCTCACTTTTCTGAATAGGTAGTGCAACTTTAATCTTTACATTAAAACTTGTAAATAACAATAAACAAAACTGTTAAGACTCTTCTTTTCTTTTATTTCGAGCTATCTTTAGTGCCATCAATTGCTGTTATGTGTATTCCAAGAATAATACCATTAAAATAAATAAACCAGCGTGTCAAGTTGACGTGATTGAGATGACCTTCTTTGTAACAGTGTAACCAACTGTTAGAGGCCTAACACGATCTCTCCTAATATTATTGCGCAAATCGTAAGTGTATTGCTACACCGTACCCATTATTTTTTTTTATCTAAAAACGTATATAGTTGCAATGTTTGCTTCTAAGTTATTTATCATACATAATACGTATTTACAGAATGCCGTATGATTTTTTGTGATATAACAAATAAAAATTTGTGACAGTATCGTCGCTTCGAATTTATGATAGCTGCGAGCAAAACTTTCTTCCTTTGTTTGAATTTAAGATGGATGCCCTGCGGTTTTCTGATGTTGCTTACTTGGTTACAAAGCAAAACTTTCCTTAATCTGCCGACCAGTGCTAATGTAGCTATGAATCACATTAGCATCTGTTTTAACGGACCGGTGAATTATGAGAATGGTCTGTGAAGAAGTTGCACAGTTGTCTGTAACTGTTTATTTAAACAGTTAGTCAGACAATTGTTCGAGTTTCTTCAGTATTTTTGTTTTAAAAATAGAATGGAATTATGTTTCTTATTGTTTAATTTAAATTTCATTGACCAACTATGCGTACTATGCTACAATAAAGTCAACATGTTCTTTTCTTAACTTTGTCAAAATAGAAGTCCTGCCAAAACTCTGTATTTTTACATTCAGTGATGAAGGCAACTTGTTGATGTCGCCTCAGTGAGGTATTATGCAATTCACGAAAATAACAGATTTCCAAGGTCTGGTATCAACTTGGATGCGTCTGCAGCTTCATGGTGAAATAGGTCATTGCCAAAGTTAGATTGCGACTCTCTATCTTTTGTACGCAATAGTAGAATAAAAAATAAACTTTTCCAGTAGCGTTTCATTTTCGATTATGTCAAAGTTATCTTTGTCCGGAAATTTTGTGCCTTTCTTTCATAGATAAGTTTTGCAAATGAGTGAGCTTAAAGGCGCTTTCCCACCCCTTTGATTATATATACTGACGACAGTGAAAATTCATACGCAAATTTTCAAAGTGTGGCAAAAAAAAAACGATTTATTAGTTAATTTTTGCGACTTACTTCCATTGAAAAGCTTTGCAAATCAGCGTGCTTAACCAGACTAGCTATTAGTACTATCAAAAATGGACTAAATTCATTAATAATTAATATTTACTATTTAATATCAAGTATCAAACCTTCTGACGAAAAAATGTGGTTTACGATATCTCTACCATAAAAAAAGTTGTTTTTAAGTCAATCATATGACTTTAATGTATAGTTCCAAAAGTTTCATGTATAAATAATAATTCATTTGGTTACAAACTAGCGTTCATTAGTAGTATGAATGGGGAATGCAATGTTGGACTTGCAATATTGTAATAATAAATCAAAACCTCAAGATAGATAAAAAATATAAAAAAAAATGAATAAATAAAATTATTGGTTGGAATGTTGCAAGAATAAAATGTTGAAAGAATAAAATTTGACTTCAATTTCAAGAACGTTTGAAGTAATATTCTTTTATAGTATCATCAAAGAATCGAACTAATTAAATGTATACTTAACGAATACTCAATAAACTCAAAATTGACGACCCATTTACTGTAAACGATAACACTGATTGAATAACAAACTTAAATCAACCATAAATTGGGAATTATTAGGATCAACGGCACTGTGGCAAACACCAGTTTGTCGTATAAGTAAAGGCCATACCGTTTAAAGTTTATAGATGCCCATTAATAGTAAAAACCAGTATTCTAATATAGACTTAATTCTCACCAACACGCTGTTTTAGTCCAACATGACATCATATCTCGCATAACTAATATCGATAAATATGTATAACTAAAAACACTGGCCGGAAGGTGATTATTTGTATTGAAAACACCTTCTAATTTAATAGGAGCGATCAATTCACTTTCAATCGAACTAAATTATAGAGATTTGTAATATATTGATACCTAATACATAATGAGTAAACAGAGCATTATTTATGTCAGATGAAAACTGGTGTAAATAATTTAAATGTATAACACTATTAAATGAATATTAAATAAATATTCAGTCCACAAGTCCATAAGTCTTAAAACTATTAAAATCACACTTTTGAACGCCCGATCCCGAGTGCAACACGAAAAGCAGAGTGTAGTTCACTTACATATTCCTTGAAGGAATGCGACTAGATCTAGACATAATTTATCCAGTAAAAGTGTGTAGGCATTACATCCTTTACGTCATAGGTACTTGTTCAATCTGTGCTAAAAATAACACTGATGAATATGTTCATATGTTTACAAGGTAGCCGCATTATGCCTATTAACAGAATATTATGAAATACGAACTAAAGGGAAACTAACAACACAGAACTTTTTATAAAGTTTACTAACTAGAGCTGCATTTTACTTGACCTGCATCTGCAGGTATTAAACAATGTCCCGAATATTATTTTTAGAATTTTATGACAAACTCCGCACATAAAATCGTTGCTATGCTTGAAATGTTCGGGTGAATTTGAATATGTGCATTTACTTGTAATAAGATGGAAATTTAAAAATGTAATAATTTAATAATTAGCGATTTAAGGTTGATTTCGTATTATGGATGTAATCAAGGTTGTGCTATTTTTGTGAGCCAAAAATGTTCCAAGAAAAGTAGAGCGTAAACCTTGCAGTTTGAATAAATATTTAGTTTGTCGATCGCTTTTTTATACGGATATCTTTTCGGCAGTTGTTTATTTATCTGATTCGACTTATTGGGAAGATGACGTAATTATAAAAAAAAATAAAATTAAGGAAACAGTTTTGTGCTATTTGCAAAAAACGAATTTAGCTTTTGTGTCAGTGTTACTGTTTATGTTATGTTGTTGTAGTATTATTAGTAGCTGTGTAGTGTACTTCTGCGATTCGTTCGATGTATACGCGACACAACGGGTCAATATTGCAATTTAGCGGGACATAAATCGAAAACCGACTATTTTTAAATTATTAATATTACGGAGACATCATAATCTAACTCAAACGTCGGTCAAATGCGATAGGTGTTTGGTGAGTATGTAGTAAAAGTGGTACATTTTTTCAGCAGTATGCTCTATAATCTCTATATTATAAGATCAAGTTTCACTGTCTGACCTTTTCACGATGTGTTTGGTGCAAAAATCGGTTTGTATTTAAATATCGGTTTGTTTATATTGTTGGACAAAATAATACATTTGGTTACCAGTAACTGAATAAATAGAGTGCAGCTTGCAACAATAAATCACTTGTAGACACTTGTAGAATGTGTTGAAAAGAACTCGGAAGATCAACTGGAAAGTTGGTGTAGTAGTTCTCAAGAAACTTGAATAATGTTTTTATAGCGGTATTACGTTGTTACATTACCACGTTATAGAATATTTTTACATTCCGACTAGTACCCTAGAAGAAAAGTATATTGTAACCGATGGCGACGGATTTTTTTTTTTTTAGATTTTGACACCTGAATTCATTCCGATGATTTCTGAATTCTGGAACATGTATGTATATAATAATATGTAGGTATGTATGTATGTATTTATGTTGTGTGTGGGTATGTCTGTGAACACGATAGCGTCCAAACGGTGCAACGGGTCGGGCTGAAATTTGGTATACTTATTAAGAATTACTAGGGGACGACCTAGATTGTTTTTGGGTGCAATCTGACAACCATAAATGTTAAATGCGTTTTCATAGGGATTCATCCAATTTTAGCCAAACTGATACCAGTTCATCCTTCAGTGACTTTAACCATGACATGACATTAAATGTTATTCTATGACTGACGTTACGATGGGTTAGGAAAGTGTTCAGACACTAAACAACAAAGTAGTCGGAAAGTTAGGTGGGGGCACCGCCGTTTTTTTTATATCATACATATTTTTTTAAGAGAAGTATCATATATATCTCAGAATTTTACCTATTTTTTAACAACGGAAAACCATATTCACAAAATCGCTGAAAATAATATTGTAATATTGTCATCGTTTCAGAATTTTGCTTAGATTTTTTTATTTTTATGATATTACCGGTCTTCAGGTTTTAGTTTTTTTTTAATGTTTGTTGTCCCTCTGAGTTCAGCATTGTCCACTGTATTCCAGTAGCATTGTACTGAGGTATGGGTAACAAGCAGTCACTCATCATGATCATGAACACAAAGTCTAACCCCCACCTTATGTAACATATTATAGTTTGTAACATAAAGGCGTGCACTTGGTATTTGGGTAGAACAAAGGTGTATTTTTATTAGAATAAAGGTGTGTTTTGACGCAAGGAAAATAGCCGTGCAGAATTGCACAATACAACGTAATGGCTCAGTTATAACAACGAACAATCCATCATCAAAAAGCATTCTAGTAAATTTTTTGCTAGTGTTTGATTAAATCTAAAAATTATGTCTTATGTTATCAACCAATTAATATTTTATGTCCAGAGATCACTGTATACATATATATATGAGATCATTTGTTTTGTTTTAATTTTGTTACTTACCTATACTTATGTATCTCATAAATTAGGTCGTCTGCGCTTTTTTGACAGATTAAATTTTCAAGCTCACATGTCAACGCTGTTAGGTTCTACTCTGTAGAAGTTTGATATACAGTTAAGGCTTGATATCTATCTCAAGTTGGGGGTTCGTTATTGTACCAAGAGTTTTAGTACCGCACATATATGATTTTTAGATCACGTCTCACCAACTAATTTGTGCAAGACTCAGGTGGTACTGAGCTAATATTCGGACAATATCCAAATAACTTCTGTTCAGATATACAGGGTTTTGAGTGCGCAGTATTTTAAGGATAATAATAGACTTCGGATAGCTGATAAAAAATATATATCAAATTATTATATCATTCCTTCCTTCTTAACTGAAATATCAAACGTCAAAGTTTGATTATTCCATATATGCAGTTAAAATGTTCCAGACGTTTGTGGCAAAACCAAGTTTGTGTTTTGACTGATATGAGATATGAGAATATATGACGAAAATTGAGGCCAAAAATTGCTATTATTTCAATGTTTTGTTGCTAACCTTGTTTCCGCTGATTTTTAAGGACCATACACAGTGAGATTATGCGTCATTTTTAACCAGGTTTTGGACGATTTTTAACACGAGAGCTAGAACTGAACATCTAACATATGTAGGAAATCTGTCGTTAAATTGCTGCAGAAATATTTTCTTCATATATACGACACGGTGACTTCATGACATGAATACTTCATACATAACACCATGCAGTTATTTTTTCTATGCGCAAAAATCGTTCGTAATATGCCAGATGTCCACATGTGCGAAATCGAGTAAGCGATGTGGCGCCGCACCAAACGCGTTTGTTCTGCGAACGGTTGATTTAGTTTCTTAATCAGTTGTCACGCAATTCACTTCATTTAACCATATGGAAATGAAGCGGGAAATGAACACTAATTGGACCTATTTCACTTAGCCTTAATCAGGAAATTGGTGCCTAGTGATAAGTTTAATGAACTTTGACTTATTTATGAGGTGTAATCAATTTAATAGCATGTTGATGGTTTGTCAAAACTACTTAAATTGTTAGAATAAATATGTCAATCTACACATTTTACGAAAATATTTGAATCAAACATTTTAATTTTCTCAATTATTAACAGTATAATCCAATTTCCATGGTTAATATGTAATGGGTCGGAAACCCATTATTTATTTATTAAGATATGACCAAATTAAGCGAGATATTTGTAAGAACATTCGGGAATGTCAAAGGTTTTTGCTAGGGTTGAACATCTGGTTTAGGATTTGACCGCGTGTTATAAGTTTAAAATTGAAGAGTTGTCATTGGCTAAGAAGAAATGCTTCCGGCTTCCTTTGGGGTCGAGGGATGCAAACGAACAGATCTCGCTCTTCTCATTTCAACCACCGTCATGTAAAGTACACGTTTTTGTGGAGCGTTCTTAGGCGCTTAAGTTTATCCCTGGTAAGTCTTTTCAACTCGTCTCGCATTTCATTGTAAATTAAATTATTCATATTTCTGCTAAAAGTGTGTCTGTCTAAATCAACTCCTAGGTTTAATTTAAACGTCAATATGTTCTAAGCTTCATTCATTTTTCTATGTAACCTATCAAACGGGCTTGTTGATTATTATTGTTAATAGGTGTTATTGTTTTGATAAGTGTTTCGTTTCATTTGAGTAGTCTTGCTTTATCAGCCCTTATTAAATGTTAAATACTTAAACGCGTCAGTTAGTAGTCTGAAAATGTGTTCACAAGGTTCAAGAAAAAGAACCCAGTTAGTTTTGCCTTCGAATAAATTGGAAGAGATTTGATGAATTAGAATTTTGACCAGTAATTAAAGCCCTTAAACCGCGCCAAAATGCTACCATGTTAGGGAGTCACGGTTGTTCCCGCCATTTTGACCTACAAATAATCATCAATAATTATGATAGAAAGTCTGCGTTTATGTATTGCGGTGCCATCAGAATGAATTGGCTTTTGGTTAAATGCCTATGAGAGACGTAAACTTTTGAAAATAAACACGTCATTATTTCATTAAATAATGGTAAAAATATGCCGAATGCGGCCGTGATTTGGCAATTGGTTTGCATTTTTTTGTATTCCCAAGCGACCAAACATCCATATTTTGATCGATGTTTTATTAAACACCAGTAACTTTTCTATTATCCTCAATTATCCTTAGGATATGAGATTTCTTCAAAACCATTACTTTAGTGAGCTTACAATTACTTTCACATTTATGCTACAATATTTTATAGCAAAAAATGTGTATTGCATTGTAAATTATTTATAGTCAATTATGTTAGTATGTATAACAATACGCCATAAGCAGTTTCTATAAATACATCACCATTAACATATGTGAGCACACTTCAAAGAATAATAATAAAATTGCACAATAACCGTTCCATCTCAGTACAGGAAGTTATTCGGGCCTATAAACTCTATGCTAATGTAACTTGGACTTGCTCAAGAGCTCAGCGTTCGCCGAAAAATTCATCAGCAATCTGGTCCATAACGCTTTACGCGAGTTTAAATATAGTATTAGAAATTTCGTGTGCAAGATCTCTGCTAACTAACGTCGGTGCCTTTTACATTGCGCTAATTCTCCTGATAAATATTTATAGAACAATCGAACATCAACCCAGACATCTCTCATCCTGTTCAGTAGAAATTAGCCCTGGAGTATTTCCTTACAAGAAGCTGCGTCTGAGCGCATCTCGCTGTCGCGTCCGTAGACGGAGGTTTTGCACAGGTGAAAACAATGGACGGAGGGTTTAACCTACTAGATATTATCTGCGGCGACGAAAGTCTAGACATGTTGGTCTTTATAGTTGACTTCATGGGTCAAAACACATACCTTTTGTTGTTGTTGTGGTTATGTTAGAGGTCAATAGGACATCATCCGTACCCAGTAATATATACATGATTGATAAAATGGAAGAGGAAATGACAAATTACATTTCTAAAGACGGACAATTAGTGTTCTTGAATAAAAAGCATTCTTGCTTTTTTGCCACTTTTGTCAACTTTCTACCACACCCAGTTATCAGGACGGTAGAACGTTAATATTAAATAAAGAACAAGCTGTCTGCTAAGATATAAAAAAATAAGAATTTTCTTAATTCCTCCAATCGACTTTGATAAGAAATAACTAAACGTCAATTCTCTATAATCTACCATCCTTTGACACTTCAATAGAATAGAAACTCCCGATTCCCTACATAGGAAGGCACGTATTAGGCGCCAAACTAGAGACATCGATACAATCTACATTTCTATATGCCGTTACACAACTTATCCAATCGGGTTGGTATGCCATAATAGGACCATAATTTCATAAACTGACAGCTCTATTTATCAAGACACACCGATCAACGCCTCCAGTTTTTAAATTTAAGGTTTTTACAATTGTTCAATGCAAATCTATCCTCTATTGCAAGAATCTATCCACGAAGGGGAACAAAGCACCCAAGGCAACAATGTATACATACAACCAGTTCTGGCCACACCTATTCGTCTTTGAAAACCGCACTCTGAACTTGAATCACTCGCAAGGATCCCGCAAGGGGTCGCGCGAACGCATTTGTTTCAGAAAATTGAATTGATTCCGATCTGAAAAGTCAATTATCCGTATCAGGGCTAGCCATATGGCACAGATAAGAAAACCGCGGATTGAAAAAACCGGTTGCGGACTTTCGAAGTTACAAAATATCGCCGAGCCGGCTGCGGATTAAAAAGAACACATACAAGTAGGTTACGGTAAACGACGCATGCAGAAACAATTGCAAAGGCTGCTGGAATACCCATTTAGCAGGTGATCTCTAGCTGTCAGTTGTTCTTCCAGTTATCTACATTTATAAATAGTTTCTTCAATGAGCACCTGGTTTGTTTGCATAGGCCAATGAGAACTGCAAAAGTGAAACTTAACACATGAGAATTATGATAATTGAAGTTCAATGTGTACCTACTGCCGAGACCATGTGGGTCGCTTATTACTTCATCGACAAGTTTAGTGAACCTTCTGTCTCCTATTTTTTTTATGTAATCTGCTGAAACATAACTCCCTTCTCTACAATATGGATAAACTAACCATCACCCAACATAAAAATGTTCATGATTTCGGTCATTTTTAAATTATTATTATTATTTTTTTTGAAACATGGACGTTACAGGTTCATATCTTCAGTGAGAGATTTTAGGTGAAAACATTTCTATTAGGTACTTTCTTTTTTCTGCTAAAAAAAACTAGCTAGTAGTTAGATGGTGTTACTATTGATGAAGCTGGACGTTACAGGTTCATATCTTCAGTGAGAATTTTTACCCATCTATCACGATTTTGGCTGAAAACATTTCTATTAGGTACTTCCTTTTTTCTGCTAAAAAAAAACTAGCTAGTAGTTAGATGGTGTTATTTTTTATGAAGCTGGGATTAATTAGAGCGGGGTGAAAACTGACATTCAAACTTCAAATTATCGGTTATGTGCCCACGGACTTTGACAACAATTAACGGTTATATTATTGGCACTTGTAAACTTATAAATTTAACCGTTTCTTTAACCATTTCTTTAACAGAAATGAATGAATAGCAGTTCGATATCATCCGCTAAAATGTCGAAACTTGGGGTATGCTTGCTTGCATTTTCGGTGAAAATTCACTCAGGAGAACTCAAAATAATTTTACCGAATCTGCTATTTTTTTCTTTGACCTTTTTTGTTTTCAGTCCAAATTTCTTAACTTTGCTGCAAACATATGCACACAAGATATTATCCCACAATTTTTTTTTTTTTTTTTAATTCCAAAACTCAAAATATACGTAAAACTTATTAAATGTATCTTTGTCAATGTTATTTTAGTGAAAACATATTTATAGAAATACAACATTTAATTCACTATTACAATAACAAGTGACAAAATAAATATTTGTTATGGAGTGCTCAAACTCGGGAGCGGCAACAGGCGGTGTTTATCAAGACTTTTTCCAAGATATTTAAAAAATGAGATTTTTAGAGTTGTGTTGAGTCACATACAATAAGATAAACAATCTATATTCTAAAATATATAAAATTAGCCTAATTGTTCCCGGCGTTTTTGGGGTGGTTGTTTTGGTAAAATGTACTCATCGTATCGAGAGATTCACATCAACAAATGAGAACAAATACGTTTCATATTTGCTGTCCTTTGTATGGTCATACTCTGCTAATATCTTGTCTAAACTATGTACAAAATGTACCGATGTTGGTGCAAACTATGAGATATAGACATACTTAAATTTGTATTCACCTTATCCCATGATTTAATTTAGTTTCAGGATACTAGAAAATCTTGTATTTAAGATAAGACCTTATAGTTATTATCTTAATGAATAATTTATATTAAACTAAATTTATACCAAAAAACAAGTAAACTCAGAGGCACACATTGTCAACCTAACGCATCGACCTTGGCACCATTGTAATTGTTATTCACAAATTCCACGCAATGTTGTACAACGAACTCAATTGTTAAATAATAATCTTTTACTGCTGGAAGATACGTTTAATATCAGTAGATTTGCAAAATTATTTAGATAAAACAGATAAGGTTTCGATGCGTTTAAAAATAAACGTAATGGTGGATCATACGAAACACGAAAATCTATGTAAGTAGCATTACTTATATAGAACAGTGTTTACGAAATGCGCCAAAAATAATTCTAAACTGTTTACATTGCGAACGCATACCTATAAATACGTATTGAATAATACAATTAGCATTTGGAATTCTAAAATCAAATATTTCGTGTTGAAGTCAGAATAGAAATTTATTTTAATTAAAAATATATCGGAGATTTGTATACATACATGCAATAATGCAATAACAATCCGGGTCTTTCCACTTTGCACTGCGATGGTACTTATTGTTGTCGTTTTCGACATAGGAGAAACGTCTTTCCCCGCATCGATATTCCCGTTTTCCCGAGGGTTTTCCATGACTCTAAACTCGCGAATTACCGGGGATTTTCTTTAAAACATCGATTTATAAACTTTTGCACGAATAATGCACTGAAAATTATATCAAAATTTGAATTTCGCGCTTAGGGAATTGATTGGGCAGTCTGGACACGTTTGGCGATTGTTTCGTTGCTCGCTACGATCAGATCGGAGCCGCGGATCACACTGACTCCGGTAGGTCCTACCGAGCCGGCTTCCTCCACTCTGGGGCCTCGATGATGATGTGTTGTAGTCCGCGACGAATCTTGCCCAGGGCGTTTTGGTCCGGCACTCTTCTTAACTCTGCCTGTTGAGTATGTAGAATCCTCGATATCGCTGAAGAATTGTTCACACGAGAGATGCCCGACGAGGTCATCGGCGCTTGATGTGGTGGGTTTTTTAGATTTTGATGACAAAGTTTTAGAGATTCAGGTACTTGGTTGCTCCGAACGCTGTTTTTTTATCACAAAAAGGTTGTGATAATAATGTGTTATGACTTATAATGTGTTCGATCAAAAATTTTCAATTGATGTAAATAAATAACTATTACGATAGACTTAATAGCCTGTTCTACCGATCCGTAATACTTAGTTAAAAAAGTATCGAACTGTACCTTGTGGGGTGGTTTTTGAATATAAGTTGAAATATGTAGATAACAATATATAGTTTAACTAAAATTAAAAATAACAGTAATAAATCATCATTAATATAAAAAATGAAATAATTTTACAGCAGCAATAAGATCAGCGGAAATTGACGTTTTGAGGTTCTCTGAATTCATTGCAACTCTCTTTTTTGGAAAATGTTTGTGAATGTATGACGTATGTGTCCATATGTATAAGTATACAGTGTCGGCCAGTTCCAGCCGCCGCATCAGTTTTGTGCGAATGCGAGAGAGAACGTTTGAAACACATCCCTAATCTAATTCAGGCACCACGCTAGCACGGTCTCGTGGTTGGTTCATGTCGCTTGGTGGGGGCATGCAGTGGCCGCCTTTAGGCTGAGGCCGCGGTTAAAAACCGCGGCGGTTTTTAAGCGCGGCGGTTCCGCCGTAGTGCGGCCTTAGCCTTATATTGGTTTCTTGCTCTCTCTTATGGGCTATACGGCGTCTGAAACTGGCCGACACTGTATATATGTCTATGAACGCGATAGCGCCCAAACGGTACAACGGACCAGTTGACATTTGGTATTACTTACAATTACCTATGGGGATGCGTTGGATTATTCTTGGTGACAATCTGACAACCGGTAGTTGTAAATACTATTGGAGACGTTCAATATGTAATTTACAGATCAAAAATTGCGAATTGGCAATTGACATTTGGTTAAATCCATAGTGGTGTGGCTTTACGAACATAAAGAATTGCCACGTCAACACTTTTGTTACAGGCTTCGATGTATGTAATTATACAGTTGAGTTATATTTTAACTTAGTGGTTGCCCATTTGTTTTTAGGTATTTCACATTCACAACAATTTACTACTAAAATTAAAACAATTTTAACAGTAGTGTGTCCAAAAATGACTTAGAATGCCCAGCCCACTACTTCGTTCAATCTGCGAATGCACTCTTGCTGTTATGTTGTTATGCTTCTCAAGGGTTTTTTGAGGGGTAGTATAGAGCTTATGTGGAGCTTATCCAGTACCATAATCAACACCCTAGTTTGCTCTAGTTGATTGACACAAGCTAAACATAACCGTGTACAATATAACAAACTATACAATTTACTTATGAAAATATCTGGGGTGGCCCTCACCCTACTTTCCGACTGTCATGTAATGTAAGTGGCACTGACGTTTGTCAAAATCTGACAATACAACCACGAAGGCTGTGGATTCTGTCAAACTGCTTCTAGAAACCCTTATAGCGCCTAAACCGTTCACCCCACTGATCTGCAAATTTATATACATATTTAAAGTCGCTGAAGGGTGAATTGGTATTAGTTCGATCGCAATAGGATGAATCCACAAGAAACGCATGTAACTTTAGCCACTTCCTGTTGTCAGATTGTTACCAAAAACAATCCAGTTCGTCCCCCGGTAATTCTAAATAAGTACACCAAATTTTAGCCCGATCCGTTGTACCGTTGGGCGCTACCGTGTTCACAGACATATGTACATCCACACACACACACACATATACATACATACAGACATTTTCCAGAAATCATCGCAATCGATTTAGGGGACCCCAAAACGCGTATATCCGCGGAAATCTCGATTTTCCGTTTTTTTCCGTCGATTACAATACTTTCCTTCTAGGGACTAGTCGGAAAGTAAAAATGGAAAATGTTCGTGCTTAATTATGTATGCCAATTTACTGATGAATGGAACGGTTTGGGCGCTATAAGTGTTCATAGAAGCAGTGACAGTCAGTGACAGTTACGGCAGCTTTAATCGCTATGATTGCAAATTGGCATATTTATAATGGATGTCCTATTTTGACAAATTTCAGTGACGACTGACATTCGGTTGGGATCCAGAGTGGCTGTAGCCTCACTAAACTAAAGAATAACAAAAGGAACAAAAGGTTTGAATGCTTCAATGTGTCAACAAGGTAGTCGGAACAGATATTTTAATTCACTTCATTTAACTCTCCTGCAATATTTTTTCTTTTTATAAATGGTATTATTTATTATACTTTAACTATTACAAATAGTGTGAGTCCCGTGTTGTCTGCTGTTTTTTTAATAATTTCATCTTTTAGGGAACCAGATACGTTTGTTTACCAATTTATCATTCATCCGGAATTAAGAAATAAAGAAATGTATGCATCAAATGGACAAGCAAGTTACATATGGTAGAAGCAGATTCTGATATACCGATAAAGACAAATACCCATAAAACAACAATCATATTTCTCGTAAATCACCAGAAAATATCGACTTTTCAATATCAAAACGTATCGTCACATATTATGATCTACCATTAGAAGAAGCAAAACTCCTTCGACATAAGATACACCAAAGTACTAGTCTGTTTTAACACATTGATGGGGTTAACATGATTAAAACTTAAACCCATCTCCTTCAATATTGTGAACACCCCACACTGGTGTTCGTTTGCTATTTTATGAAACCTCACTTGAAGACTGGATTGAGTTTTTATAGTGTTAGCTTTGATTGAGTAAAGAATGAAGATAGTTTGTCACAAAATGGTTTGTGACAAGCCAATACAAATATTTTCGTCAAGACTACCCCCAACGTTTTTCTTTTCCAATGTTCACGTTCCTTGTCTTCTCACTATAAATTCACTTTGTTTGTCTTCCTAGTTTCTGGTGTTGTTTTGCAATTTATTGTATAGAGGACAATTCCACGCTACACGACCCTATTATTATTTTGGAAACCATTTTTTTCGGCAAATATCCATTCCGGGGTTAATGCGAAAAGGTCATGTTGTTTGGTTGTCATCATAAATATGAATATATTTGTATGTAATTTGTAATTCACAAACTCAAGCACAGGCAACATATACAATGGGACATGCATACGTAATACATATACGTGAACCAAATCGTGACGTCACGACAATTGAACTAAAGAACGCTACAATTGCGGCCAGCCAGATCTATTCTTTTTGTAGGTACCTCACTCTTCATTCAGTTCCATTTGAATACAACACCGGGCCGATGGCCCACATTTTAGATAACACGTTCACCGAGGAGGCTATTTTTAAATTTAAACGTAACACTCATGAGGTCACTGGTTCAAAATGAATACAGAGTTATGTGAATGTGTACCTGATGGGAGGGACCCTATTTGTGTATAAATACAAAATACGTTCATTGTTTTTATTAATCAGAAAAAAAATAAGTGTTTTAAAATTTTGGTTTACTGTTTTATATTTTTTCAGTTTTGTATCTGCTACTAATCGATAAATTATTTATATATTACTTAGGCGCATTAGTATTAGTTAAGAAATTATTAAATTTTATATACTGACTGCTCAGCTTGCTTAAAATCAAAATTTTCAATTCCATTATTAAGAAAAGTGGTTCCCAACTAATATATATTTTTAAATTATGTTTACTTGGTGCAATGAAGACATACTTCTCCCAAATATAATTCATAATCGGCACTAATGACCACCAGGCAATATAATTTACATTTTATTAATTCACATGTTTATTGTACTGTACTGGCTTTTGAAAGTTACATTTCATTAAATAGAAATACATAGACACACACTTTGGAAACGTTTTGTCATGTTTTAAACAAAGATTATGATACAGAAACTTGTCATTTGTAAATTTGACACTACATCATTTTTTAATCACACCAAACGTTACATCAAAAGCGGTAACTGTTGCAGTTTTGTCAATAAAAAAAACATTGTGCACATTTCATCATACTAATTAACATTACATTGTTATATTGATTCTTTTTCGGGCAAAAAATTACCCATCATCTTATGTAAGATTTACCTAAAGCCCGTTTCAGTATACAATCCAAACATTATAAGTGTTTTGAGGTAAACAACTAACTACCAAATAAAAGTTTCTGCTAACTTCACGGATTATAGCTATATGGTGTTCAAATCAAAATTACTAGATTTTACTTTTACTTTTTAGTACTGTGTGTCTGGTTTGAGCACTACAAGCATAACTAACTCAGAGTAAGAAACATACATCCTGCTATTCCGATATATCAACACGGCTTACGAATATAAAATTGTATATTTATGCTACACTTCCCACAATTTTACAAACTTTCTACAAAATTATCAAAATAAACACCGGCTCGGAAACTTTCGTCGGATACGTGCGCAAACCTGATTCAATTCGCACGGTTTGGACTATTTTTACTGGTCAGAATCACCATTTCAACCCACACAAAGTACGTCGCCCACTGCTTGAAGTCGCTGTGAACAAATATCCAAAAAAACATGACATTGGCGGCGCCAGTTTCAAAATAAATTTTTACGCAAAAATGTGCATTCTGGTGCATCTGAATCCAGACGCATTTCATGATTTATTATACCTTTGCTCTATTTTGCATATGTCAACAGTGATAAATTTTGAAAATTTAGCAGAAATAGGTCTCAGTTGGCTCGATTGGCGATTTGTTTGCGATAATTCGTAACAGATGGCGCCGGCCTATTGCGAAATTATAGAAGTCTGAAATTCTCGAGGACTATTTTTGTCACTGGATGCGTAAATCGAATGCCAATGGTTGGTGTTTATATTGGAAATTCTTAATTTGTTTCTAAGAATCACAACAATAATAGATATATTACAAAATCTGATTAGAGACATTACATAGGTAAGAATTAGTAACTTTATATGTTTATTATGTAATGTACCAAAATGTTAAACATAAAATTCTGTATGAATTCATAGATCATAAATTTATAACTCTTGGCGGACATTTGTTAACAATACCTACAGTACAAACAAAAAATATTTAGTAATGGGTAATGATGATGCTGATTACTCTTTGAATTCTTTATTCTTTGGTACATTGGTAAATTTTACCAATGTAGTGAGAATAAAGGAACGTACGTGATTTGTTTGTAAAGTATAAGTGTTGCCTTTTCGTTTGCAAAACGCTTCGACATTTAACTTAAAAAGAGATCTAAAAAACTAATTATTGAACAAAAGAGCTGTAGGTAGATTTTAGTCTATTCTAGGTTTATATTTATTGTAGGTATGCTTATTAGTGCGTCTGCTTCGTATTTATATAGTTGAGATGGTATCTCTATTGGGATATACTTTGCATCAGTTTCTTCTGTTTTGTGTACCTTTTATGTGTGATGAATGAAGATTATTCACAATAATGTTTATTATTTTTATAATTTCACTTCCAAGGTCCAAATATGATACTAGTAAGATTTGTACTTTTTCATCAGAACGTATGTTTTCACATAAATGTGTAATGGATACTGGAAACATCTAATGCACTACATATAACTACATATATATATATATATATATATTAATTAAAATATGTTCATCTGCAATAAATATTCTATTATGTTATAGGATTTTATTGCTGCATTAACTATTAAATAGGTACTTAATGTACTTAAACATAACTCATGTATTTTTTCAATCTATGGCTTGTTATCCTTCTTCTCGATATTACAAGACGTTCGCAATATCATAATTTTCTCGTTAATGGTAAACGTGTTATAAAGAAACGTTTATTGAGTAATAACTAAATTAATTAATTAGTTAATTATTTGTTTCTATCTATATAATTTGTACTTACCTGTACAATAATTCGACAGTTCAAAATAGAACATCAGTAAAACATGCAAAAAAGATTAGTATTTGGCAAAAAATATATTAATCCACAAAAACAAAGAAAAACATATATTTAGGGCAAGAAGAGTTTTAATACTTGCAGACATGGGAAGCGTGGACGATAAAAATAATTAGGCCAATGAAGCTGCACTGTATATAGAACACAAGCGATTTAATACATAAGAAACATAGTCTGGATATATATTGGGTTCAGTGTTTATCGTCCAGACCTACCATGACATGAAAGTAAAAATAAAACTATATTAAAACTATGTTTAATAAAATAATTTATCTGGCAAATCATTATGTAATATTATTTGACTAGCACATAGTTTAAGATTTACAACCACTATGTGGAGCCAAATATGACAATTTATCTACGAGTCAGAAATAAATATATTATATTCCCAATATTTTGTTGAGACAAGACACAATAACTTACAATATTTTGTACAAATTTCTATATGACGCAAAAGTCACGATTTCTTGTGAGTAAGATGATAGATTGTTGTTACCTATACTTCTGATCTTTTAGATTACAATTGTATCCTCCAAAAGTGAATTTATTTAGGTGAGTCGTAGATAAATTGAATGTAATTCTCTGGTAATGGCACTACTTTAGCATATACATACAAATCAAGCAAACAAACACTGTACCAAAAACAAAATCAACAAAGGATCTTAGTTCTACATTAAAAAATAAAATACCATGTTATCATACAAACAACACATAAATTCCAAATTTCACAACTTTAATTCAACGAAAACAATCGCAATCTAGAAACATCCTCTAAGCGCATTCTTAGTGGCATTTCTGTACTTCAGCCAAGCTTCAGCATCACCTACCTCCTTCAACCTCCTCTCCATTTCATCCTCTTCAAATTTAACATTAGAAGCAACAGCAACATCTTCTTTTCTTGCCATGACCTCGTTCTTCTTGTCTCTGACTGTCTCCGAAGTTAAAACAAAAGACTGCACGCCCATGGAATGCACCTGCTGGACTTTATAATGTGTTGTTTCAGTGACCTCGCGGACAATTTTTCCTGGGGGTACTTCAGGGGATGGTTTCAGGACCGCTTTGGTTTGGGGTAATTCGGGAAGTCCAACCGCCAGTACCATTTTTTCTTTGGAGATGTCATCGTGGAGGTCATCTTTTCCATACTCCCACCAAGGTGCATAGACGTGCTCGCATTCGGAAGCTGTATTGTAGGAGGACGATCTAGAGTGCTGTAGAGTACATTCTGAAGCTGTATGAAACTCTTCGTCTGATTTCAGCTCATCAGGTCGCAGAGGTCTTGTTATTGGTGATAGATCCTGAAAATTAGTAATGGTGGGTGATGTTACTTTGTTACTGAAATTGATGACGAAGGTAAGAGGTGAAGTACAAAGATTGCCAGAACCGACTACGAATACTCAGATACTTACTTACCTGATAAAGGGATAGGTTTGTCAATTAGTCTTTTTCAATTTCTGGTGTCAATTGTATGGCTTAATTTGTTAAATAGTCTTTTTAGAAATAGTCAATTTAGAAATGTATCATTTTCTTTACATTTTTAACTTTACAGAATACCAGATTTTTTTTTAGTTATGACGGCCAAAAGTAGTCAATCTAACCCCTCTTTGGAGAATTCAATACGAACAGTTTTAATTTGTACGAAAAATCGGATATATGGAATTATCATTAGATGGAAAGAAAGAAACTACTGAGTGGTAACTTCTTGTAAGTCCATTTCAAAGTATTTTGTTGCACTCTGATCAAATTATTCAGGCAAATTACGTAAATAAGAAACTGAGATATAAGAAATAGTATCCCTTTATGTGCTTTCGTAACATCATGATCGAATGTATTCTTGTATTTTATATGCGAAAGCAAAAGAATGGAAAACGAAAGCAAGCTACAAAAATAGATTACTATTAATTTAAGCAGGGAAATTTGTTTTGCCAGAGTCACTAGCATAAATTAGATCAGCATGATCAATGTTGTAATATTTGCCATAGATTTATATCGATTGCACAAATTACTGTTTATTAAACATTATTTTTCTTAATACTCAATAGTCAATAAAGCACACAATGCAACATTTATTACTTATATGCCTTTAGTTATACATTTACTTTCCTTTTAATAGTTTGTCCTGCTTCAGCAAACTTTTGCAATTGTTTTGTACAAGACCGCAAAATATTTATCGATGGATAAACAACCCATAAAACAAAAAAGCTATGGGGTAAATAGACCACACCACTGTTAGTTAATAATAGTGATCGTAATTATAGCAACTACATCAGCAAATTATCAAACAACTGACAACAAGAAAAAAAAACATGTGTTTTTGGTGCATGTAAAAACTCCATGGACTGTTAGTAAACAGGGATAAACAAAATAAAACAACCACAACTTCTACTAAAAACCATCTATTGCAGCGAATATACAGTGCGTATCAACCCAGCCTCAAAAGCGTCTACTCACCTCTGAAAAACTGGTTGTTTTCTCTGGTTGTTGCTTGGTACTTGCGATGATAGTAATTGGTATGGTATGGGTGACAGTTGTAGATGTCGCCGCAGTGGTTAGTATGGCACAATCTTGTTGAGCGTTTCTCAGGGTCTGGTCCAGCTCTTCGGATAAATTTGTTACTTCGGTTAGTCGTTCAGAAATGGCTTCTATCGCTGTTTCATTCGTACCGGGGTGATCATCTGGTTCGGTCACTACCGGTTCTCTACATTCGTCCTTGCTTCCGGTGTCAGACATCCTGAAAATAGAGATAGTGATTTAAACGGACAGAATATACTGACATGTTGTTAAGAAATCCAATTTAACTAGTGCCGAAATGTGTCTACTTTTCGCCCTCCCTGAAAAAAATGGTAACTTTTTATTGATTCGAGTGTATATCATTTATGTTAGCTCAAATAAAGCTCAAGTAGGAAGTCCAATTTTTGAACGCTCTCTGAGTCAGTTTGGGTAATTGATAGCTATGGGATTCTACTTTTCATAGGAGGGCAATAGATTTGTTTTGTACCTGGAGCCTCAATCGGTCTTTGAATGTAAGTCTATTTTGCGAAATATTTGAAAGATACTGATTATTTTTATGGGATAGTAAAAATTGTTTACACAGTGTGGGCAAGCGTTGTAAAGATAATTTTTGCTCGGTTTATGTTGGCAAAGAAATCTGAAATAAATCTGAAAAGTTAAATTGAATTGAAAAAATCAAACGGTTCATTTTGTGTGATGCTGCCCTAACAGTTATTTATATGAGACATACTCATATATAGTTTCATTATTAAGCCTTCGCAAAAATGCTATATTGTAATCTCTAGAGTCTAGCGGCTAGACATTCTGGCAAAGGAAAGGATTTAACAAAATATAACATTATGAACGTTTGCCAAGTAAACATTAAAAGTGTCTTTGATCTTAGCTCATAGGAGTGGTACAAAACTCGCGAAAACTAATACATATCTATGACAAGTATACAACGTTACCACTTATTTTTTGCGCAGTGCTTCAAATTTCTTTACATAAGTATAACTAGTTAGAGCTTTGATTCTGAAATGACAGTTTGAGACAAATGAGATCTTTAAACTCTTGCACAACAGGTAGGAACGTTTTAAATAAACGGCGAAGAGTGATATAATATTATACTGGAGAATGCTAGAACGTTTTGATAACTAAGGTACATCTAACTTAATTTTATATAATAAATTAAATATCATATATATTGAAACTGAGAATTATAAATCGTTAAAGTTACGACACCGATTTTAAATTTGCGTATAATAAGTATGAGCATGAGAATTTCATTGAAATGTTTACCCAAATTATATATTAAAAACCATTTTAAAAATTCTCTGTAATAAATTTGAAAAAAAAAATTCTACTAAATTATATACAGCAAAGGAAAAAAATAATTTTATTGAAATTTCAATAAATTTGTAGAAGTTGATTGTAATATTCTTTAACTTTCTTTAGCTTCTGGATTAATTGTTCCTATAACATCGTTACTTTTTAATTAATGTATTAGACCTACTTGCGCCACACGTTCCATCCTATTTACTTTGTTGATGAATATGTAAAAATTTGTAAATGACCTGTTGACTCTCCTGTGCCAACAGCTGTTTTGCGTTCAGTTTTTGCTTATAAATAGCCACGAGCTTAAAACATTAAGTTGAAACCATAGTAAATAGCATTAATCCATAATAAATTAGTTAATTTACTTTGAAATCATAACAGTATATTTTGTGTCACAATTCTAAAATCGATATGCACATATTGAATAACTATGTAACATTGCGACCTCAGAATACTCAATTTAATAATTGGATTAAATATCAACCGAATGTACAAAAAAACAAAAAGCAAAAAATGAAAATATACCAATTCATTACTTATGCAACGGTTCAAAAATTAATATATCTAGTTCATTGTAAAGCAGAACTAAATTAATTGAAAACGTTTCTATGAGTATTCTCCTTAATAATTTGTGAACATTGTACGTTAGCTTGAAAAATACACCAATAACATATGATAAAAATGAGAATTAAATGTGTACAACATACAAGATGTTCCAATAAAATGACACACCCCACAACCGCATGACTCAGACAGTTTATAAGATCGTGGAAGAAATTAAGAAATCTAAATATATCCTTTAGTACACAGATTGGATAAAAACATATACATATAAGAATCAGGGGTCTCTTATACAAACAAACATGGTTATTTCCAATCTTGATTTTTCTTTTTAAATTGTTTTTAAATTACTAATCTCAGAAATTCTATACGTATGTTTATTTAATTTTTCTGATTGCGACCAAAAAATAGATATCTTGTCCAAAGAATACACATTAATATATTTTTAGCTTAATTTCCAACAAAAAAAAACAATAAAAATAGGCTGTCAAACGCCAATCCCACGCAACAAATGGACACAGCATGCAATGTATCAAGTTTTCTGTTCATAAACACGCAAACCGAAAAATCTATTTAAAGATGTCACTGAATTAAGAAATAACAAATACGTTGTATATTCGCCAATTTTTCGATTGTTACACTCAGTGCTTACGTAAATTAAGTTAGTGCTCAGGTACTCAACATTTGTTTAAAAGCCGCTTGGGTTTCTGTTTTTAATTGAAAATAGTCGCTTACCCGTGCCGAGAGGTGTGATATAGGAGCCGGTTCTTAGGCCACTGACGCCGCGTCTACCCCTTCCAGTTTCAAATATTCAAAATTAAACACACTCGGAAATTTTTAGACAGCCAGATTTTAGTTGAAGGTACAGCCTATAGAGGCCCTGCTATAATTCTGAAACGCTTCGAACTTGGGTGGAGACTCAATTCCTTACAATATTTTATTTCTCATTTGAAAACGTTTCTTCGACACCACTCTAGGAAAATGGCATTATTAATTGTATCTATTTATCGTTTCCATCTTATTTTTGATATATTTATATGTTCACAGTAGACCGCATATTTTCTATTGACTTCTGGGATAGAAATCATATCAATACGTACAGGATTTGGATATTTCAGAAATATTTTTGCTAGAAGAGCTGTTTTTAGGAAAATACGCAGTAAATAAGAAAACAATTAGTTCTAGAATACTGCCATCTTACCACTTCTTCAGAATTTAAATGGAAATAAACAAGTTTACCAATTAACCAATTAACAAACGTAAGTTTGGTGTCGGGCGCCGGCAATATTGGTATAATTACCGTAAGTTACCGACAAAAATTACTGCCGGTAAGTTACTATAGTTGTAACATCACCAATAAGTAAAGTTAAATTGGTTACATAAAAGTTTGGAATTTTCACACTGAATAGATTCATTCTTACCCATCATGGTCATAAAGAGGTTCCTTCAGTCTACTCCTAAGCAGTCGTCCAAGCCTCACCATTCTTCCAACTTCAACCATTAACTTCTCCCTAACATTGAAGTAATGCCTAACCTTGTTCCGTCTGACAGAGGCATCCATCAAAGGAATTGTGGCGACAGCCTCCCTAAGATCTCTTAACTGATTGCAATGGTCCTCTATACTCCTATGAAATACAGCAGAAACTCGCAGTCGTGTCATTTGTTCCTGACTGACCTTTAGCAACCTCTGCCAGGAGAACTTTAACCTAAGCTGCAAATGATCAGCGATTGCTAATTTGCAAGATTGCCTCAACGAAAAGGAAGCATGCAGAAGTTGTGTACCATAGTTGTAAGTATCCTGAAAATTAGAAGTATTCTTTATCAGGCAAAAGCATTGTAAACATAATCTAGAAAATAAAAGCTAATTTTGTCTTAACCATAAAACTTTTTAATAAAATTGAAGAGTTGTAAATCAAACTTAGACCCTAAGTACCATTTTTATGTTTTTTGAGGTTTTTGTGTC
Organism: Aphodius granarius; assembly: GCA_963971325.1. Classification (NCBI taxonomy): domain Eukaryota; kingdom Metazoa; phylum Arthropoda; class Insecta; order Coleoptera; family Scarabaeidae; genus Aphodius; species Aphodius granarius. The sequence continues at coordinate 29,317,303 of OZ020221.1, forward strand.
AATGGATTCTACAGGCCACCCTCAGTAACAATCAAAAGGATCTATGTCAATATCCATTCGGATTTAGTTCGTACAACGGTCAAAAGATCGCATGGCATGGCAAGAAAAGCGTACCCACCCCGTTGACAGTATTCATCAAAGCACCGCAGATACAAAGGGATAAGCTAGCTAGAAGACCTAAAGAACATGATGAAGTACTTGTTATGCGAAAATAAACACTTTAATTCAGACGTTATCCGAAAGTTTGCTTAATACAGAATTAAGTGTCTTAATTAAATTTCTGTTTACACAACCAATAAACAAATACCTTCTATTCTTGTTAATATACCTTTCTTATTGAAGTATAAGAGTAGCTGACGCTTAATTTGGAAAAATACCTGATTTATGATTTCTAAATTTCCGAGAGGAAACCGCATCAATGACGATAAAGTTGTCAACGTTTTGCATTTCATTGCAAGAGGCATCTTCAGGACGTAATAGTAAGAGAGCTACGACGAAAAGGGAAGAGAAGAGATTCTCTTCGTAGCTCCGTTGCGTCCTGTAGATACCTCTTGCATGTATGCGAAACTTTGACAACTTATGATGGTACATAGACTCTTCTGCAAGGCTCTAAGTTCATAACGATACAATTAATTAAATAGGCACATTAACCAAATAACGCTGTATCACAAATCAAATATGTTAAAAACATTAATTAGGCGTAAAAACAATTAAGGGAAGTATTCATTTTGAAATTATATATAAAGTTTGTCAGTTTCCTAGGAATTAAATATTTGGTAGTTAGACTCTATTGATTTACAACTCTTCAATTTTAGCACAAGTTGGATTCTAACTATAATGACCATGGTAATTATGTTCGGATGATCTGTCTGTAGTATATTGTGATAATAGTAATAGTAAAGAAAACGAGTTTAAAATATAACGATTTTTGTTTAGTTATCTTTATATCCAAACAATCATTGCATATGTATTATTTGAGCTCAGTAGATGCATAATGATTTTGCTGTAATTAATTTTTCTGATTAGCATTGAAAAAAAAAACAAGTTTTGCGTCTGGCTTTATCATTTAAACCCAGTTTACTATCTCAATATTAAATTTAGCAGATCATTTTCGTCATCACCAAAAAAAACTGCATTGTTAACAGAGCTCTGGGTCAGCACGACGGCACGATGGAAGAGTACAGTTCTAAATGTTTCTTGGCTGGGCATAAACATAACCCAGAAGTACCGTTCCCCTAATTTAATTTAATTCTTATTCATTTCTATAAAGTTTATGCATTAACCGATAACCGACATGGCCAACCAGCAAAATGATTTCTATATACCTTAGCAGTTTCCTGAAAACTCTGATGTTCGTCCTTTTGAGATTGAATTTCATAGACTGTTACACCAACATGGCTGTGATCTTTGAGCAAAACATTGAAGAGGTCATCTAACCATTGAATAGCTTGAACAGCATCTTTCTCATACTGATAAATATGCGTGACTTGCTCTAATGTTAGTTTTTGTAACTCCACACTATCACTGAAAATATTCTTTCTTGCAGTAGTCGCATCTAAGATATCTCTAACGTTTATGATGTCTTCTGTGTAGTCCACTGTCAGTTCTCTACCTAAAGCGTCCTTAACTGGCATCGATAGCATATCCGACAGTTTCTCGCCTTCTTTTACTAATTCTCGTTCTACTGCATCTATAAAAACAATTCTGTTTAATCTGTATGTAATACGAATATAGCAAAATACCTAATAGGGCTTGGTTTTCTTGCAGCTCCTTTAGCTGTTGTCCAGCAGCTGCAAAATCGCCAATCTTATTACCCATGACTAGACAGTCGAAGACTTCGCCAGTGCTGTCAAAGTATTCCGAGACTAAACGAAAAAACCTCAAGGAGGTGATCAAAACATTCCTTCTCCTTTCCAACCTTGAAGCAAAACTTCTACACACAAAATCCATGAAATCCTTCTGAGAAATCAGGTCTTTCTGTTGTAGCGTTAAGCATTCCTCTCTAGAAAAATGCTCAACTTTGTGCAACAACTCCGCGTAAGCGCCATAAGTATCCCAACATTGAAGCTCGATGGCTTCATGTTCTCTTCTTAAGTCTTCCGCGGATGCCACATCATAGCCTACTTTTTGTTTGCTATTGAGGAGTTGCTCGGCAGGACCAAGAATCCAGTTGACTACTCTGACTATGCCATCTTCTAGAACGCTTAGGTCTTTGGTATTTAGGAAGTTCTTGTGCATGTCTTTCCAGGCTGCATCTATCTCGGATTGCTTGTTTCGTATTTCGCTGGTCACCGTTTCAAGTCGCTCTATGGTATCAAGAATATCTTGTGGCGTCAACATGGAATCAGAATCGGAGGCAAATTTTCTATTTCGATTGTCGCATTCTACTTTTTCTAACAGTAATCTACCTAAAAAGTAAAAAAAAGTACCGTTAAATACTATAGTATTACATATGAAAACTGAAGACTGATTAAAGTTGAATGTTCACTATTTATTATTATAATTTTACTTTCACGTACATTTTCTTTTATTTCTCAAATCGCCAACGCCATTTACAAATAAAATGCATCTATGATATTTTAATCGTGTTTGCGATCTTCAGCAAGGTAATAAAAGAAATTATTTTTTTACTTTCCATCTGGTACTCTAGAAGGAAAGTATTGTAATCGATGGAAAAAAATGTATGCTGTGAACACGATAACGCCCAAACGGTACAACGGATGGGGCTGAAATTTGGTATACATATTTAGAATTACCAGGGAACGAACTGGATTGTTAAAAACTGAATAGAGGAAATATAGCAATTTATAAAAAAAAGGAATTTCTTGTTGCCTTGCTAGATCGCAAATCCGATTAAAATATTTTTTGTCTCAAATTTAAACTCATCAATCGAAAATGTCTTTGTCTCCAGTATCATTTAAACTGACTAGTTTATACATACACACAGATATACAGCTAATATTCCACGCAACAGATTCATTACATTTTTTTTTTTTGATTGCTACGTCTTTGAAATTCAGAATGTAGAAGTTATTCATACCGATCATTTTTAAGATGATTGCCGCTTCCGGTCTACCGGCAGTAGACTACACTTTTGTGTCATTTTAAAGGAAAAATGTATATTTCGATTATATGTGACATCCGATGCGAAAAGGGACCTATCGTGCGAAAATAACGTGCGCCATAACGGTACCTATCGGAAGAGAAAAATATGTTGACTCTGATTAGGATTATCTATACCTGGTGCTTTTCGTTTTCGATTTATTTTTTTATTATTTAAATTTAGTTATTTAAGTTTTTCTAACAATTATCACCATAATCATTGAAACCGATACCACTACATTCTAAATTTCATAGACGTAAGAATACTATACACCAAAAAAGGTTGGAAATACCCGGTAGACAGAATGTTGAAAAATTGAAATTAATCATTCACTCCTAACCAAAATTTTTGAAACTGTAACATATTTTTAGATTATCTTATTGTAGGTATTTTTCTGCCGGTGCCTATCTTATAAATGTGCAAAATAAATTCTGTGAAATCATTTTTACTTTCCGGGTGCCCTAGCAGGAAAGTATAGTACATAATCGACGGAAAAATTTCGGGTTTTCAGCAGAAATATGAGGTCCCGTGAATCGATTGCAATTATTTCTCGAAAATGTCTGTGTGTGTGTATGTATGTGTACAATTGTGTATGTGTGTATCTATGTGTGAACATCTGTGAACGCAATGGCGCCGAACGGCACAACGGATCAGACTGGAATTTGAAACATATGTTTAAAATTAGCAGCAGATGAACTGGATTGCTGTCGGTGAAAATCTGACAACCAGAAGTGGCAAATGTTACATGTACTTTTTTATGCATTCATCTGATTTTCACTAAGCTGATACCGGCTCACCCTCTAGTGACTTTAAATAAGTATAGCAATTTACAGATCCCTGGGATTGAATCATTTAGGTGCTATAAGCGTTAATAGGTGCAGTCTGATGATTTTGATAAACGTCAGTAACCACTGACATGACATGCTATTCTATTAGCTTTACTGTCGTTAGGTTGGGATCCAGAGTGATTGTGGCTTCAGAAAGTGTTGCAAAATGTGTCGACGCTTCAACGTCTCAACAAGGTAATTGGAATGTTGGATGGGGCCACCCCAGACTTTTCATATTTTTCCGATTACCCTGGAAGAGAACTATTGTAAGCGACGGGAAAAGAATGGGGATTTCAACAAAAATTCGCTTTTGACGTCCCCTGAATTCATTGAAATTACTTTTGGAAAATGTCAGTGTATATGTATGTGGATAAGAATGTGTATGTCTGTGAACACGAGAACACCCAAATGCTACATTGGATCAAACTAAAATTTGGTATACGTGTTTATAATTACCAGGGGACGAACCGGATTGTTATGCGTGGTGACAATGTGACAACAGTAAGTGGTACATGCATTTATTTAGAAATTCAAACCAAACTGATATCGGTGCATCCTCCAGTCATTTTAAATATGGATACCATTTTACGGATCTGTGGAATAAACGACTTTGGCACTATTATTGTTAATTGAAGCAGTTTGGCAGTAGTCGTTGTCTTAGATGCAATGGTTCTTGGCAAATCTTTTACATTAGAAAATACACTAGACCATTAACTGGTTACATCGTTAGGTTACATAATCGATATTAGTCCAAAAAAAATACCTTTCTCTAAAGTATCATGACTTAGGATTTTTGACATGTCCATCAGGTCGGAGCTGTTATTCAAGGTGGATTCAACCTCGCTGGGTCGCATGAGTTGACCACGCAGCAAATGTTGGTGGAGATCGTCCAGATTCTTGAGTGTAGACGCGCCATCGATGAGAAACTCGTCCACTTTCTACAAACAAAGTAATATTCACTATACCGGACAAAAAAGTTATAGAAACAGTGTAAACATTCATGTTTGCGCTAGACTTTATAGAAAGTGTGGATTAATTCTTAGAGTGAAATTTATTTAATCGCTTGTCCTAAAAAGTCAGTTGTACAGTTCACATTTGATTTCCTTTGATAAATAATTATCAAGCATTAAAATGTCTTTGATGTAGGATTAATGAAGGATCCAGAATTTTTATTATATACGAAAACGCTCTTCGACAATGTTACAGATTACAGTGTATTCGGCAAGGTTTAAAAGAAAATAGTGTTTTAGGAGAAAATAGGGATATTTAATTAAAAAAAAAAAGAATTGAAGATTATCATGATAAAGATTTTGTAAAAAAATCCTATTAGCTAGGATTACCTAAAATACAGCATCTTATTAACTTTTGGACATGAATTTGTCGTCAACTCTCCAAAGGAATAGATTAAACTACCAAAATTAAATTACCAGTAAATGATGTATTTTTTCCAAACTCTTTGTCCTGGAGCTTGGATAAAATTTCAAATTTTTGTTTAAAGAAATTAACGACTTTGAATAACTACTTGCAATACAATAAATTAATAGATAGTTCAGAACAGAAAAGGTGTTACAATTTTATTTTAAAATATTCAAATTTAATGAAAACATCTTAATATGTTTAACTTTTACGGTGACTTTTACTAGCATCTCAGCATAAATACATATTGTTATTGTTCTGTTTGGGCTACTTATTTCTAGAAATGGGCTTTTAAACCAAAGTTTTATTTTTTTAACCTGTCTTACATTGGTTGGTATAATTTTATAGAATCCTCTACTCGGAAAGTGAAATATGTTTAAGAAAATGCGCGGGAGTGTAATAAATTTGGGCTTATTATCAATTTTATATCAGACATTTATGTCCTCACGCTCTCTCCAGCAATCTTTATCTCCTCCGAATCGAAATAATAAAACCGACTCTCAATAAACATCGTTTTATTGGATAATTTATACGAAAACCGGTCCACCAGCTCATTGGCCGAAAAAACACGCACGTCCACTTTATTACGAAAGCCTAACTGTTCTCGCAATCTCGAGACAAGATGAGGACGTCTAAAAGACACAAGTTCCGCATCACAGTTTCCTATACCCCAAAAAATACGTTGGGGAACTTCCTTCGCAATCTGTTTATTATAATGGATGTGTCCGGACAACAGGTGCGGTTTTTACGTTTAATAATGGGACAAATGGTGTATCCTTCGCGGTCTACCGGTGAAACTGGCAGTTGGTCGAATAAATTAACAAATTCGTTTAGGACACGGTTCAGTAATGACCCGATAATTTTGTAACGTATTTTTCAATGCTTGGAGAAGAAGTCAATAATCTCGTCACTTCAAACAAAGAATGTGTTAAATCTTCTTAATTTAAGTTTATAATATTTGTTACCTAGATTATAAATTCTATTAGCAACAGAATTATACTTCAAATAGTGATAATATTTAAATATTAGATAAAAAATATTCACTGCTTACCAAAAAAAAAAAAAAAAAACATTGAAAAACATTTAAGAAACATTTTCTTTTCTTTATTATTAATACTGAAAAGGGGCTATTACAAAAATAGAGGAGTTTCAAACGAAACCAAAACAACTTTTGTTAACGTTTGTCAGATTGATTATAAATTATTTTTTTGGTACTAAACATCTACACAAACATGTTTAGTCTTGACTAGTCTTTACGTATTTCAAATAAATAAAGTATCAGTCAACGCACTCCAGTGTGTGCGCTGCATTTAACACCATATCGTTATGGGAATAATAAGTAAAATCAACCTCTTCCCCTGGCCTCATCAAGTATATTACTGATGTATTGTACTGTGTCGTCACAAAACCACAATGTCTAAAATTTTGCATTTAATACAGTGTTGATTTGCCCTATGTGAAAAATGACAAATTGCATTTATTGGATTATGGTATCTAAGGAGATCTAAACGGTTTCTAACAACGATTCTCACAGGGAATAAAAGATCCAAAATAATAATAAATACAGTTCATTTGAAATATACATAAAAAAAACTGTGTCTAATAATAACCCAATATTCAAAACAATCCGTTATGACTATAAAGTGCATCCTAACTGCAAAATTCTTTTTCACACACAATAAGATTTTGTGTGCTTTATTTTATGGACACACTGAAGAATATGAGTTCGTGTTGCCCAATTTTGTAGTTGAATAATGCAATTGTTCACAATAATCTTACATCAATCATTGGACTTATGCTGACGTTTCGCAAATCATGTTGCTCGTTTCTTGTAAGCTAACAATATACTGATTCTGTTAGATCAGAACAAGCAAGCAACATGGTTTGCAAAACGCCAGGGCATTTAGAAATGTATGTCAGCGCATAGTTTTGATTGCCCTAATAATAAAACACATTTTACCAGTGTTTTGGCACTAGTGATTTTGAGATAATTTTATAAGTAATGAGAATGAGAGTATTTTGCTCGCGGTGGATGAATAACATACTATAACTTCTTGGGGTAGTACAGCTTTATCAGTACAGTCTTCAGTTAAAAGGAGCAAAATATATTCATTATACACATATGTTTTTGCTCTTTGACGAGCAAACCGAAACCAAAGGAGAAGGCGAAGAGTTAGTTAGAGAACCTGCAATGAATTCTCACCATTCGGTTCTCAATCCACAGGTCATGGTTGTAGACGAATGAACCTCCGAGTTCTATAGGCAGTTGTGACTGGTCGACTAGCTTGGCCAGGCGGGAGCGAGGTATGAACAGCACCTGTAACAGGAAAATACGTTATAGTCGTTTAGCAGTTACGTAACGAAAAGCGGTTTGCTAGTTAAAACAGGACAGGATGAATACATCTCTCAGGTGAACGGTGCTTGAAAGATTGGCGGGTTAGCAGGAAGTTTGGTAACAAGCCGGTAACATGGTTATTAATTATTATTTGACAATTACATCAGGTATTGCAATATGTTTGATTAATCCGAGAATTGTCATGTAGGGGAAGTTTTTGAGAGAGAGTATCAAATAGGAATTTTCTATTGTAGGGGATTTTGAAAGGTGTTGGTCGCGAGTTTCAATTTTTTATACAAATTTCTTACAGAAATGATATTAAATCAGGTATATTTTCTTGTAGATAGTTTATAAAACTTCTAAAATTACATTCGGAATGTGCGTTTCTAGAAAATGTCCGGAAAATAGTGGAAGCCAGATTAACTTAGCTTTCATAAATTGACTGCGATTAATGTTAAAAAAATACATACTTTTCTTGTAAAATAAACCGAACTCTCTTTTCCCAGCTCGTTGGATTAGCATGTATGTATATATTAGTATTAGCATCCATTTTCAAATGCGGTGCGATTACTCTAAGGTCCGTCAAGATAAAACTAGAACAATGTTAAAATAATGTCAAAGAAAGGTGTAACTTCCAGTTACTTACTTGCATTTTTTAAATTATGTGGGCATATACAATGATACATATTTTTGGGTTATTTTCTATATTTACAGGTATACATAAAACTCATACATAATTTTGTCAAATTGTTGAAATATTTAAATCATGTAGAAATAGAATTAATAATAAGCACATTGTTAGAGCTAGAGTTAGTTTCAGCTTTCTTAATTTTTAACTAATTTTTGGAGAAAAAGTAAACTGTAGATTGTAATAAATTTTTGTGCATGACGTCTCTAAATCGCAAAATCTACCCATGATACCTACTATATTTTCACACTCAGTATAACTAATAACTAGTACACCGCACGCCGGTGCAACGAGATATGCATTAGAAACCGATTTCCGTATCACATATTGCATATCTGCATAAATTTTCATGCAAATCCCGTCGCGACAAAAAGTAGTTTATCATGGTAAATCTAATCCCGAAAGAGAAAGTGGATTACCATTCATTAAAATGGTCCTGTGGGATTATAGATGTGGTATAAAGTTTACAGTTTTCTATATTATTCACAGTCATTGTTTCTCATATTGATTGGTTTCAATAATATTAATTAATATAATTATTATTATTATCATACGCGGAGAGGTACATCTGTATATAATTGTATATGTACAGAGTATTTCACGCAACTGTTTTGCTAACACTTTGATTGGTTAGAATGCTTTAAAATTAGTATAATTAAAAAAACAGGTTTTTACTGGGAAGAGATCAATGCAACTCACTACGCACGTTTTATCAAACGATCATTTTTATGTCTCGGCCACGGAATGCTCGCTCCTCGAAAGGCTACAAGCGTAGAGCTACTTTCTCTCTCCTACGCGTGCATTTGGGCAGCCATCAGGCTCTCACCCGTGCGTCCTTGACGCTATGAGCAAAAACGCCCATGCGTCCGATTTCGTGGCCGAGGCGTTAAAAAATGCAGACGATCCCGACGAGGGTGTATTCTCATGCCGAAAGCAACCAATTCGAGCATGTGAATTTGTAAAATAAAACCTTTTTTACTCTCATACTTTTCGTTTTATTTTTCAATTTATTTCCTCATTTCATTAACTAGGCTAGGTTGAATTACTTGCACTAATTTCAAATAAAAATTAGAAACCCTCATTCCTGGCGTCCGCTTGAGGTTGAGTTTCGGGACACCTGTATATTTACTGCTTACATTCTTCTACAACAATGTATTATGCATTACTATATAGGAGTGGTTTTGTACTCGTTAACCATTTGACCCACCAATTGCAAGTCAAACAATATAGACGCTTGAAATCCCAACAACAACAAGTCACAAAAAAAAACGAATATAGGTTACATACGTTGCATGTTCAAATTTTCCTGGACATGCTTGCAATTTCAAACTGGGATTTGATGGTTCTGATAACAACTACAATGTCCACCAAGATTATTTAAGACTTCATATTTTAATTATCTCTGATTCACTAAATTCTAAGTGAATCAATCAATTTAATTTGATTGACCTGATTTACCACCAATAAGCAGAACTGTAAATTTGTGACTCATTTGTATGTGTGCTTTTGTATTTTCCTCCGAGATAAAAGCAATGCATTTATAACTATTTTATTAATTTATGGTTTTAATTCTTTTTAACTTTTCCTTAATTTCCTTAAATTTCCTATGCGTGGCTAACTGTAGGGAATTATTATACAGTTGGCTCGAGTCGAAAAAATTGTTACTGTGAAACTACCGGTTTGTTACTTACTTGACCATCCTTAGGCGTGTTGGTGCAATTTTCTACGCGTTGCTTATCCAGAAAATTCTCAGGCCTAAGTACAATGAAGTGAGCTAGAATGTCCATGCTCATAGCTGTTGTTATCTGGCGAATGCAGGATCTGGCGATTTTCCATGGTCCTTTTCTGGCATCGAGGATAACCGTGATACCTTGAGATTTTGTTTCTTCGCTGTTTTTTGTTACATGAAAAGGAAAGAAGATAAATACACGTGAAATATGAAAAGGCAACATACAAACAACATGCCGGAGATGTGGTTTACTATTTTTCATATATTTTATATCATGTATAATGATAATGTTAATATAGATAATGTTCTGCTATTTTTGGATAACCTTATTTACTAATGACATAGTGCCTTATTTACTCCATATAAAGTAAATGTTGGATCAAGAACCGGAAAGCTTATTGTTTTAACAAAGTTGAGATTGGTATTAAAACTACGATGAACGGGTGCGTTATTAATATTATCAAAGTTTATTTGTAGTTAAAACCTCGCAATTCCGATGCTACCTGCAGCTGAATTAAAGAACAGATGATTAAGATTATGAATTCGTATGAACGTAAAACTCTCAAAGCATTGATCTGGAATTAAATATAAAAGATATTGAACTCGAAAGTTTAACAACTCATTAAATAGCCAATTATTGCATTCATTTAATGCTGATTACGAATATTTTTGTTTCGTTTCCTGATCACATAACCTTCACCTTTTCGAAAACTTGACACCAAGTCCGCTACATACTTCACGATGATTCTGATCTCAAATTCGTAATTACGTGTAACAATCATGTGAATATACCACAACCATTTGTGCTAACTACTTAGATGTAAGTATAGAATTTCCCAAACCTACCTCATACAATACCCAAGTCTACAAAAGTGTATTTATTATGTTCGGATCTCGCTAATCTTCACAAGAATCATTCTCGGCAATTTAAGAGATACATTCTCAACAATTTAAGAGATACAATTCAGGATAAAAATAAGCTACTTTACTATTCATGCAATTGCATATCTACATGGTGTTAAACTTAAATATGGAACTAAGGAGAAATAATTTACACAACTGACTGATACAAGATATATCTATTATATACATTACATGGGAAATGACATATAACTGACATATTTTGGGTATTTGTCAGTTTTAATCAAAATGACCAAACCCAAATGTATGACCCTCTTCCACAAAAGAATTGTTGAAATTTTGGTATCATCTAAGAAAAAAAAAAACTAAGGTCACCCAACTCATTTTTACTTTCCGACTAGTACCCTAGAAGAAAAGTATTGTAATCGACGGAAAGAAAATCGGGATTTCGGCAGAGATACGAGATTTGAGGTCGCTTGAACATATGATTTCTGGAAAATGTCTCTGTATATATCTGTGTCTGTCTGTGAACAGGCTAGCGGATCAAACGCTTCAACGGTTCCACCTGAAATGTTGTACGCATATTTAGAATTACCGGCAGACGAACTGTATTGCTTTTGTATTTAGATTGGAGACTTCCGTGGTCCGAATCACTAAGTTCTAGATTTCCGGGAGAAAACCGCGTCAACGACGATAAAGTAGTCAACGTTTCGCACTCTGTTGCAAGAGACATCTTCAGTACGTAAAAAAAAATCATCTCCCGGGAATCACATTATTACCCTCGTAGAATCCAGAGGTCCAGAGTGGCTGTGGTTTCATGATATTGAAGTATTGCAAAAGCTCCAATGACATACCAGACATTTTTACAGAAAAAAAATATATAATTTTCCTGTCCTATAACAATTTTCCTGACAATGCCGAAACTTTGAAGCAATAATTTTTACAGAAGAATCAATATTAAAAAAGTTTATCAGTCATTAGGTTCCACTAAGTCCACTTATTACGATTGTATTTAACATAAATTATAAACAAAAATCCAGGGTGGCCCCCACCAACCTTTCTGACTACATCGTTGGCACATTGCCACTCTGGATCCTAACCTAACGACAGTCATAGAATAACATTTAATGTCAAGTTATGACAGTGGCTACTGACGTTTATCAAAATCTGTCAATTTGTACCATAGTGGATTTTGTAAGACGGCGTCTATAAATACTTATAGCGCCTAAACCGCTCATCTCATTGATCTGCAAATTTGTATACATATCTAAAGTCACTGGAGGATGAGTTTACCTCAATCGAATGAATTCCTAAGAAGATTACTTTCTTCGTAACGTTACGTAATATTCACTTGCAACTGTATTTTTGAACACAATTGAATACTTTATTATGTATGACTTTATGAGGGAATAACTAACACATTTTATTAAGGAAAGTAATTCGACTTTTATTAACTATAAATAAAACTGGTGTACAGATAGGAAACGGGAAACCACCAAATTTTTAATCAAATATTTTTTTTAAGATATGATATCTATCCGGAGATACTATAGGTAAGATATCAGCGGATATAAGGTGACATAATTATGACACTGCTCTGTTGTTATCTGTCACTCATCCTCCAGTGACTTTAGATATGTATACAAATTTGCAGATCAATGAGATGAGCGGTTTGGGCGTTATAAGTATTTATAGACGCCGTGTGACAAAATCCACTGTGGTACAAATTGACAGATTTTGATAAACGTTCGTAGCCACTAGTCAACATTATGTATTGACACTTGCTTAGTACTCGATAAAAAGGTATAAAGTAATAAACTATATAATTTTTAAATATTCTATTTCGTTCTAACAATTTCTACGAAAAGACAATTGTCATACATTCTAAAGTGGATACAATTTTACAGCCCTGTGTGTGAGCAGTTACATTGCGGTGTCAATACCTTCTGCAATAATTCAACATCTTGAAGCCACGGTCCGTCTGGATCCCAACATAATGTCAGTCATAGGATAACATAAACGTTTTGTCATATCCGTGCGGCCACTGAGGTTTATCAATATTTGTCAATTCGCAAACTGCCCCTTTAAACGCTTACACCGCCTAAACATTTATCCCTCTGATCTCTAAATTTTAATACATATTTAATATCATCGCAGGACGAGCTGGTGTCAGTTTTATCAAAATCGGTTAAATCCCTAAGAAAATTCATGTAATTTCCGCGGAAATCCCGAGTTTTATTTACAATTACAATACTTTTCTTCCAGGGTATTATAGTCGGAAAGTGAAAATGACGTAATCAACCAGTATCTAATCAATGTATTGATTAGAAACCATTTTGTTACGTGATTTATCCCGTCGAAAATATACTAACAATCACAAAAGCGGGTCCATTTGAAAAACTCGCAAACAATGAAATTGCAGGCGTTGCGCTGTGGAGTGACGGGAAAAAAATCGGCATTGAAATGCCAACCATTGCTTACTACCGCGTAAATAGTGGCTATGCACTCTACAATAATGATACACAGCTACTTATGATGACGGAAGTATTCAAAGGAATTAAAAATGCAGTCGCTCGTGCCATTACACGTGTACACGTACAGTCTAAGTATATGATATTACTTATGTAATATCATTTTATGTCAGTGATCGGTGATCTGCTAGTAGTGTTATTGCTGATAACTTTTAAATTGTTTGTTATTAGAAGATTTAATACTAAATATGGTTCATCATGGTGCGACAAAATGTCTGTGCAAAGTTTGTGGAAGGACCTGCGAGATACATCAATATAATAACATATGAAATAAAACTCGCCGGGTAATCAAGACTCGGTATATCTTTTCTAAAGAGTATAGTAAATATGTTATTTGGATTGCCATCAAAACCAGTTGATAACGTCACTACTAGAAAACAATTGAAGATTTGCATTTGAATTTTATTTAAAAAAAGTACTAAAATTAAAATTTAATGATTTCAAATTAGTTTTCTAATATTTATAGTCCTATTCCTAATAAAGTTAGACAACAGTTTTAACATTTAAAGAATATTGTTGATTTAACATAATTTAACAAAGGATCCCTGCCATATGAGGATACATCTATAACAAACGTCCACCCGAAGTTTTTTTATGAAAACACGTTTTTCCGCAATTACCCTCTACAACTTAGAATCTATAGAGACAACTACTATAGATAATAAACGTCATCCAATACCAAATACACTTTTTCCATGTATAAAAACCGGCATAAAGAGCCACTTACGCCAGCAGGCCCCATAAAAATTCCAGCCGTACTGATTAGACTTAATTGTAACAGTGCAAGTTAGCCATAAATTGCAACCGGCGAAGTAATAATTCTTCACAAAGCCGTACCTACCTGTACAATCCGAGGACGTATTGCAGACAAGTTGTTATCTCCAGTGGTTGGGAATCGGCCGGAATGGTTATCAGTGTTACTGGTCTTCCGTCCTTATCACGACCTCCTGGGATGCAAATGATCTTCTCCTGTAGTAGCTTCACTTCAGGTCTTGTTTCCATTACGACTATGGATTAGAAATCAGGAGAGAATAATTCATTATTATATTAAAAACATTGAAAAAGTAAAAATATAAACTTTCGGCAGTGAGGCCCATTTTCGTCTAGCCCTACTGTACCTACTACTATAATATAGGTAAAAGTATTGCATGAAGAAATAATACTCAGTCTCTAGTCTAACAGTGCAAAGTAAAAATAAAATGGCATGTAATCAACCGGTATTACCGGTACATTTATATCCTTCTTAACTGAATAAGATAATTCAGGATTGAATTATATTAACGATAAGAAACATTAATAAGGTTTAATAAGCATGTTCTTAGGATTAGAAATAAAAGGTCACCAGGAAATACAACGAACAATCAACACTAAATATAATTATCAAATGTGGGCTACGTGACTTTTGTTCAGTTATCAACCACGTTTCCATTTTTTATGTATACTGTGCAAAAATCATTTCAATCACCTTAGTAGGAATACATAGCAAATATCTATATTATATCAATTTATAAAATAATCAGGCCAGTTTGGGGTTGCTTTTAAATGCTACCCCTTGTGATGGCGCAGATTTATCTCCCCTTCTTGTAAATCAAGTTAGCTCTGTTAGATGCTTTTATCACTCTATAGTTGTGACTAATGGTGCAACTGATTCTCAAACTGATTCTAGAAACTCTTATAGCGCCTAAACCGTTCATCCCACCGATCTGCGTCTTTGTATACATATTTAATGTCATTAGATGGCGAGCTGCTATCAGCTTGGCCAAAATTGGATAAATCCCTAAGAAGACACTTGTAACATTTGCCACTTCCTGTTAAAATGTCTGTATGAGAGTATGTCTGCGCCCAAAGAATTACGGCGGGACCAACTGGATTGCTTTTGGTGACAATCTGACATTTGTGTGGTGTGGCATATGTTCCACACGTTTTCTTAGGAATTCGTGCGATTTTGACCAAACTGATACCCGCTCATATTCTAGCGATTTTAAACATCTATACCAATTTACAGATCGGTTGAACAGGATGAACGATGTAGGCGCTATGATTGACAACTTTTGATAATTTATGGTATGTCCATAAATGTGTCAGCGAATTAAACGGAAAGTTGGGTGAGAGCTATCCCAGATATTTACATTTATGAGAACACACAACACAGTATTTTTGTGGAATTTGGCCTGCATATGTAGATCATTTGTTCAGCCTAGATGTACAGTATATTTAATGACATTTTGAATATTCAGTTAGCCTATAGATTTGTTCGATAAGCAGTAAAAATGCATAAATTCTTGTAATCGTTGTAATCCGGTCCTGCATAAATCTATTGCTTTGTATACCAAAATGCTTCAGGCTAAAGATGAGTTCACGCTGCGTTTTACTGCATTAACTCGATCACGTTTAGTCGATCTAGACGGTATAATCACTTTGTTACACGTATTTGCATTCACTTTTCCTTCGAAAGAATTTGAAGGAGTGACCGACCAGTTCAATAAATCAAGCTGGTGTAGGTGTTTAGGGACAGTTTGAGGAATAAATATTATGAATATATTTTGCCATTTGTTTCAACTCTTATTGAGCCTTAATTTTTATAGGTGCATTAGTGTAACAGTAATTTAAAGGCAACTTTAGTGTATTTAATAGGTTGATAAGCTACATCACGGGCACTTAAGTAAGTTAAAGTTTTGTGGATGTGCATGTGGTTTGTATGTATATATAATATGTATGAATGTCTGTAAACACGATTGCGCCCAAACGGAACAACGGATCGGGCAGAAATTTGATATACATATTTAGAATCACCAGTATTGTTGACGCACCGGATAGTTCTTGGCTACAATTTGACAACCGAAAGTGGCAAAGGTTAAATGCGTTTTCTTAAGGATTCATCAGATTTGAACCGAATTGATGCCACCATATCCTACAGTGACTTTAAGTACGTATACTAATTTACAGATTAATGGGATGAGAAGTTTAGGCGCTATAAGCGTTTGTAATGTAGTTTCACAGAAACAATTCTTGGCGCTGTGGTTGCGAATTGATAGATTTTGGCGAAAGTTAATGGTCACTGACATGACATTGTGTTTATTCTCTGTAAAACGTAGTGTTTAGACACTTATGTCAACAATTTAGTCGAAAAATTGGGTTGGCGCCACTCTGGATTTTTATCAATAGGTATACATACTTTCGAGTAAAGATCTAATGAAAATTTTAGAAAATGTATTTTTTTTTTGGTTGTGTGTGTATGGAAGTACGATTACTTACTTTGATATTTATGCAGTTTCAAATCAACCAATGTGTCTAACAAAAGGTCTGAAAGTGTGAAACATATTTTTCGCATATTTTGTAATTTTTGTATTCACTTTTTTCGAAATATCGCTCAAAATGAATCAATAATTGAAAGAAAGATATTAATAAAAATAGATAAAAATTGGCGACAGCAACCCATTACAGAGATCTTGACTTCGGAGTGTCATCCGCGACTTGACTGTTACCATCTTTTGTGCTAATAGTAATCATACCAAACCTGAGGGATAATGAAATATGAAATAATACATGGAGTAGTCTACTTAAAATGACCTGTTTTAAAGTTTTTAAACGCTGTTGATAATATTATCTTAATTGTTAAAGGTTTCTAAAAAAGTCACTTTTTTTAATTATTAATTATAATTATATTTTAATTTTAATTATATTTTTGAAACTATCATCTCACGAAAATGAGACTCAGAAAATGAGAAAGATTATTAACATAGGGTCAAGCGGGCTTAACCAATATTTTTGGGGTCATCAACGTACAGCTTTAAGAACGGCTAACGGTAATTACATACAGGGAATAGGCCTGCACCGGTCTATGGCTGATGTAGACAGACAATAAATTCGCAGTATCGTGACATTCTACTTCAGACTTGACCCGAATATCTCGCTGCATTTGCAAATTCTGATCACAATACCGAGAAAGAACAGTTAGCTTGTGAACAAGTTTCTTTCAAACATTTTTCTAATGCCTGATAAGTTATATGTATGTAGGAATTTCTAGATCAATGAGTACATATCTTATTTTTACCAGAAATGTAAACTGTGTTTTGTTTTAATTTAAATTATATTTATTTATATTTAACTTATCAAACGATTTGATTATTTATTTGTCATTACATTACTTTTTTTATTAAAATGACACATTAAAATGGATATGCATCAATAATTTGTATCAAAATTAATTTAAAGCAAAATCGTAACTAAATGAACGTATAAAACAGATTTCTTATTTTCTAAGTTTGTAGTGTGAGTATGGATATAAATGTCTACCTTTTTTTGGCATGAATAGAGATGTTGTGGCGGCAGAAGTAAAACTACGGCTACACAAATATTAACCAAGCGGCGAAAAGGTAGTTATTAGAGCTATTGATATATGACATTAATTGATAAATGATAATAAATAACTAGTCTACGCGAGAAGCTGGCGTAAAAATGAAATGAAGCATTTTAAGTAACCAACACAAACGACATAATGTAATATGTAATTAATGTAAATCTACGCATACGTCTTTCCTGATTGATATGGTTTTGTCTTTTAACATAAAAAGTAAGCAAGTTATTTCTAATATCGCAACCGTTATTAGCCCCTTTTCACACGAGGCACTGCGACCGGGCGGTTTTGTCCGTGAACGGTTCGAAGTGTATGAGATTAAATGGGAGCCTTCATACGTCCCGTGCCGTCGCCGCTGGCCGTTCGCCAGTGTGAAAAACTACAAAACGACCGTTCACGGACAAAACCGCCCGGTCGCCGTGTCCCGTGTGAAAAGGGGCTTAGTGTCTATTCATATTCCGTAAAGTGTGCGTTATAGTTATAGTATATTAAAAGTCTATGATATCTTGTAATAAGTATTTGTGTATAATCATATGCTACTAATTATCGCGATATTTCAAGGTATGAGGATATAAGATGAAGGAATTACTGTTAATCTGATAAAAACTACCATCTTGCTCACATAAACCCGACAAGGAAGTAATTAAAAGAGATTTTGTTTTGTTGAAAATTTTAATACGTAATTACCAATCAAATAGTTCATGTACTTCTTTATATTTATTATACATCTCGCTCATAAGCTTCATAAAAGTTCAATATCTTCGACACATTTAATAGTACTAGTCGAATACTGGTTATTTTAATTTGATTATTAGGAGCCTTATAAAAATCGACATTTATGGCATCTGAGTACGCTTACACCAACGCCTATGTAAAAAGTCAGTGGGCGTTTGTCGGTCTGGCGCTATAATACATAAAAAAGCAACTAGTGACAGCTGGCAGTGCTATAACGCAAGGGCGATTGTTTTGAAGGACAACTCTTTCGCATTTTATGTATTCTACAGAACATAATGAATAAATGGTATTCATAGGAACAGAAACAGCTAATAATCAACTGCACAAAATTTTAATCATTATGAACTCTAGGTACTGATAAGTAATGCTGCATCACAATGGAAGTGAGTGAACACTTCAAAAAAATATATATAGATGATCTAGCTGTGGCACTTATTAAACTACTAACTATTTTTATTAAACAATTACAAAATTTGTGTTATGTTAAAAAACATTATGCAACAAATTGCAAAAATAATAACAATTTCAAGTTAACCTTCGTGGTTTAGGTACTCATGGCACAACACCGTCGTGGACTTGAACAAAAATTCAAATTATCACCATTATTCATTTAGCTGGAGCTAACTCATTTGCAAGATGGATGTTATGCCTTTTAAAGAAGTGATCTTGTTTTAGTTTTGAATAATACATCGTCTGGTAGAAAAATATCTTACGATGTAAAGTTTAAAGAACTGTCAACACATTTATATGAATAGCAGGTGTATGAAAGTTGTCCGTAACTTTCTTCTTCGATATCTTTTTTTGCTATGAGAAATGGAACAAATTTTATCAGAACGATTAGCAGCTCAAAATCTGTTTCGATCAATTTTTGTGCAATTAAACCTGTTGCATCCAGTATACAATATAGCAGTTCAAAATGTTTCTGATTAGTTACCGAATAATAGAAAATCGATAGTGCACCAGAGATTGCATATTGAATGGTATATGGATGAACAAAAGCAGACGAAAAATAAAAATATACAGCAGCTAATTTTTGTTCCAAATAAATATGACTCTAAATAATAAACTCAAATATAACGCTTATTTAAATGCAAAAAAATGTTACTCATGCTCAGCATTTATCATTCCTATTAGAGTACAATAATATTATATAAGATAAAGAACAGAATAAAATATCCACCTCTGCATACGAAAACGTAATGCACCCAGTCCCTGAATAGATAAAATGAAGGAATATGTTTGTAATCGTATATGTATATGCAATTATTTAAGCATAACTCCCATGCTTTCTAATTAATTACTATTTACAGATTGGAAAAACATTTTAAATAGTTTCCACTGCTTGTTTCCTTAATTAAGTTCAAACATTAGCGGAATGATGACTCTTTACGTTCTAGTTAGTGTCCATTTATTCTTTTTTTAATCTTTATAGAGCAGTCTTTAATTGGCAGCTATGCTAATAAGCTATTAAATTAATACAATCCCTTTACATTTTTATACAGCCAATTCACAAGGGCTTTTAAAATTTAGAATAAGTACCTATTTTAGAAAGCTTAATAAATTAACAGGATTTATTAAAAGTACAATCACCATATCACCAACATTTGTCATTCAAATAAACAGAAACACATAATCAATCCAACGAAATATTCATATGTCGACCTACTTGATCCTTTATCTCGTCAGCTGGTCGGGGCATCCGTTAAAATTCAAATTGAGCGCGCGAGTTCACCTTGTTGCACGTTGGCACATCACGTGGCATCACCATCGCTTCTTGCACGCACGTACACTCAAAAGACCCGCTCGCTCAGTAGGTATTTCCCTCGCAACGCGTTTTGCGTCGTAGTAGGAGCGATGTCCAAAGCACGACTGGATCCTTTTCCAGCCTCGTCATCGTGCCGAGCCCGCCGAAGCACTTACCTTGCCCACTCCGGGCGAGTCCGGGGCTTGTTTCTCGACCCGGCGACCATATCTAAACGCGCTTAGCGCCCTCGATTCAGACCGAATTTAGCGAAATAAGTAACCGTTCTCGCTGCCGATGCCGATCAATGAAGCGGGAGATTGTTGTTCTGGCTTTTGGTTTATTTTGAGATTAGTGACTCAGTCCTAATTGGTGATGATTTTCTCTATATAGTGACAAGATAGATTGAAGAAGTATCAATGTGTGTAAAATATGACAAATATGGCAATATGAAATATTAGGTTGTAGTTATAACACACAGGCTGTTCAATAACAAGCTCATGCCCTAGTTATTATCAATTATACAAATTAAGTTTTATTTCAAAATTAATGACATTTAAACTTAATCGTGTCGAAGAGGAAAAGTCAGTTACACAAAAACGTTTTTTGCACAATAGGGAATTATTAGGAATTATTATTACAGTATTAGGTTCAACCCATTGATTCGAAGATTGGTATGCATAATTAAAGTCCCTGAGGGATGACCTTGTATCATTTTGATCAAAATTGGTTAAAACTCTAAGAAAATTCATGTAAAATTTGCGGTTGTTAGATTACCACAGAAATAATCGAACTCGTTCCCTGAAGATATGTATTTATACAAAATTTCAGCTCGATCAATTGTACCGTTTGGGCGCTATCGTGTTCACCAAGTAACTTCAATACTAAAAATATCTGGGGTGGCCCTCACCCTACTTTCCGACTACATCGTTGGCACAATGAAGTGTCTAAACACTGTTGCAATTATTCAATTTTGTAAAGCCACAGTCTCACTGGACCCTACCTACCGCCAGTTTCTATGACATAATGACATTTGTCATACTGATATTTAATGTCATGTGATGTCAATGGCACTGACGTTTGTCAAAATCTGACAATTCGCAACACAGCGACGAAGGCTGTGGATTCTGTCAAACTGCTTATATAAACTCTAGTGCCTTAAGTCGTTCATCCCACTGATCTGCAAACTTGTACTTGTGAGATTTAAAGTCACTGGAGGACGAGGATTTTTTTATGTCGGTTACACTACTTTCCGTCTAGGGTACTAGTCGGAAAGTAAAAATCAATAAAAACTACATACAATTTAAACAATATTTATAACACTTATATACTTTAGTATGAACAGAAATCTTGTGGTTTAGTTGTCATATAGCAATTTCAACATTTAATTTAAGCAGTTATAGATTTTACTTAGTTGAAGCAAACAACTGGAAAGTATATAAAATCTTTACTTACTACTTAGCCGACTTCTGGTTTCTACAATTTTATAATTCTGACTAAATAAGTAGTGTGAAAATACATTATATAAGAGAAAAGAGTCACCAACGTACTATAAATAAATGATCGGGTTATATTAATCCAAAACCTTCCACCAACCTTCGAACGTCCTGTTAAAAATCGTACACACCGAGTACCGAATTTGAAATAATATACCTACCTATCTACAAGGCAAGGATAAATTGAAATTGAGCTTCTAATGTATGTAAAAGTAATAATTACAAGGTGCCGACAGTTATCGACAAATCCAAAGTATGTCTGCTATTTTTGTTGCCAATATAGTTCAACGCTCAGTAGACAAAATATTCGGCTCCGCTTATCGGTTCTCACAAAGTTGGCTTAAATCCGTTTTATAGGTAGATGTATAAAATATCCATTACTTTGCCATGCAAAACTTGATGAGCAAAATTGCATATACCAACTCGCTAAAGATATTTTTTTTCCTTTAAAACATGTCTGCCAACTGTTAGGATATATAATTATAAAAACACATCCACTATATAAAAAAGAAAAGAAAACGCGGTAAATCATAATTATATAAACCCTTCCGATGCAACACCACCAACTTAATGTCAAGAAGAAGTTAGCTAAATTCGACATAATAACAGCATTTAATTCTAGCAATCATATATATAAATTGCTGTCTAATTATACAGCATCTAGGGATCAATTGGGGGAGAGTGGAATTTATTTCATTGATTGCTTCCGATAATTCTCGGTAGATTGGATAATCTTGTCGAACATTGTCAATAAGAATAGCTGTGCAGAAATATCTGACTTCTTCTAATGTTTTCAAATATAAAATGAAGACAGACCACATAATCGATTACGACAACCTTAAAACTTCTCGGTAAATGCTTTTAAGCCCGACGTAGAACAATATAAAATTGAAAAACGGAACGACACCGAATATGGCTCTAATAAATGATCAAACAAAGTTCCCTGTTAGATCACTCTTTTCATACGTCTGTGATTAATGCTATTCCATCTTAATTGTAATTATACTTGTAATTTTATTGCATATGTGTGTGTCTTCAGCATAGGTAGTGAACTTTCGTAGTTCTGGCTCACTATTTGTGTATTTTTAAAACTAATAAAAAAAAAACGTTTCACATTTATAATGTCTAATATATAATATACGGTGTGTCCAGGAGAGTCCGCACCATATAGGAAAATCTTTTATTATCCATTTCTCAGAAAATTTTATTCTTTGTGAAAGTTGACGGTAGGAAAATATCATGCGATACACAGGTAAACCGTAAACCATAAATTAATTATGGAAATTCATGGGGTGTACACACTGATAAAACAATTTCAGGACGCTGTTGTGCTTTCCTTTCGGATTCGCCATTTTTTTTTGAGGTGTATACCATACAAATACGTGAACAGCTGATAAATTAGTATTATCAGCATACCCACAATCACCAATACTAAGTCAATGAAAGCTATCTGTGTTGTATATTGCATGATATTTTGATATTTACTGGGTGAAAAATCATAAGCGCACCAAGAAAACGGCAATTTTTGCAATGATTTTAAAGAAGCACTGGAAACGCTATCGAAATCGCGAGTATTATACGAAATTTGAATAAATATCTAAGAAACCGTTTAAGGAGAGTCACTTTAAATCAATAGCCGCTACAAAACTGTTTTCAAATACAAGTGAAAATTTAAAAAAGAAGCGAAAACATTTTTTTTCTGTCATAGGTGGCTGTGATTTCAAATTTGAGCGTAGTTATTAATTCTAAGCAACATTCCCAAATAAATTTTTTCGATAATATTAATATTTCAGGTACTTTACTCCTATGCGCGTTTCACATTTTTTTAAACACCCGATATATGGTGCGATATTTTAAAGATCTTATCATGGTATTCTTGATTTAAGACCTACCGCCAACTTTCATAAAGAATAAAATTTCTGAAAAATGGATAATAAAAGATTTTCCCATATGGAGCGAACTTTCCTGGACACACTGTATAATAATGGTATATGGCTATATGGTTGTGATTGTGGTTATGACATTTAATATTTTACTGTGCTTCCATGTACAATGTTTGTACTTCATGCAAGTCTTTTTTTGATTGTTGTATTTTTTGTACACACTGATTTCTTTATAGTTTATAGATTTAGGCTGATGATGATAATCATGTAATAATCATGTAATAGAGGCTTTAGTTTGACTATTTAAAGATTTACGGCAGAAATTGCCTTTGAGCTAAGTTATTGAATCGTCTTTTCGCAACGTCTATGCTATCTATCATACGTGAAATAACAAGAAAAACGAAAATTTTCAGACAGAGAACCAAAATTTGTTTCAAGAAGGAGTTTGGGCATAAATCTTTTTTTAATTTTTAAAATTATTTATTTTTGTGACAAATTTCAATTGGTAAAAGTGGTACAGAACCTCCAAATGCCGTTCTCATTAATTTTGTAAGATGTTAAAATATCTTACAAAGTTTTACAGAAGACCCCTTTCAAAAATATATGTACTTGCCTGTATTAGCTCCAAGACATATGTTTCAGTTTTGCCAGCACTGTTGTCTAGTTTATTATCTGGGTTGTATAATAACGCTATAACTTTTAGTTTAGTGTTTTCTTATATTTTTTACAAATCTGCAAAATATTAAATATTGGTAAAAAGGTCTGAAGCTTCCATCAACGCAACGCCTCGATATATTTCTTATTTTATGATAGCGGAAGGCATTTAGCTTTTATTTTAATTTTTTTAAAGTTCCGCGCGGCAGCTGACTTTGTCGTTAGCGCTTTGTTATCATTTCTGAACCCCTAGAAATAATGGTCAAACTACTCATTCCACTGATTCGAGATTCTATAGATCAAAATGATAACGAACCCGTGCATTTTGGGAAGAATTGTATTCTGCGGTTATCAAATTTAAATAATACTTATTTCATACTTGGCTTAAATCAATCAAGAAACCAACAGTTCAAAATATTTTGCAAGAATCTTCTTGTGAATGTGACATCGCGTAAGTTCAACAATTCTGGTAGCAACTCTTACACGACACTTTCATTTAACTTTTACGTATCAAAGAAATACAACGACCCAATTCAGCAGAATTAATTCATCTCTTAGCACGGACCTACATAAACGGTCGGTGAAATGAGAAGCAAAGGGTTGTGCCACTTTCTCGTCAGATTACACGGCCGCAGATCTGACAAGAACATATCGAGAGATTCTCTGCTTCACATTATGTACAATACGTCCTGAATTTAATGTGAGCATAACCAGTACTTGCTGAATTAACCTTCTTTCTGAATTAACATAATAAAGAATGTTTTCTTTTGGTAAGTGTTTAAGCAAGAGATATGTGGAAATAATTAGCTGTCGCCGAGTGTAACCTTGGTATAATAAAACATACCTAAAACATTTATACTACTGATGAAGACTTTAGGACGAATATGAATAGCATTTTTCGGTTCCGTCGAATTTCCGGTTCAACCAAAATAATTTTTACTTTCCGACTAGTACCCTAGAAGGAAAGTATTGTAATCGACGAAAAAAAAACGGTTTAACGCTATAAGAGTTTATAGAAGCAGTTTGACAGAATCCACAGCCTTCGTCGCTGTGTTACATATTGTCAGATTTTGACAAACGTCACTGTCACTGACATGACATGACATTAAATGTCAGTATGACAAATGTTACTATGTCATAGAAACTGACGTTTCATTTTACCAACGATGTAGTCGGAAAGTAGGGCGAGGGCCACCCCAGATATTTTACTTTAAATTAAACTCCCAGTATTTATAATTTATTATACCTTTTTTGCAAAACCGCTAATATTATCGCTAATATTATAATCTTTAGCTCCAATAGCCTAACAGATGCCACAAACATTAAAAAAAAAAGGTTAAATGTAAGATACAAAGCCGATAAAATCTGGGTAATGTTTTGCTCTCGGGCCACAATTATTAATTATAAAAATACGAACTGTTCTGTTCTTAAGCCTGAACATTTTCGACAGAAAGGAAGTAGAAAGAAATGAATCTACGATTCTGGAAGAAAAAGATGATTTCAGTATGCAAAAAGTGCAATTTTAGAACTTTCACTTATTCATTTCGAAAACAGCAATACAAAGGTGTGACTTATAATAGTACATTTCTGGCGCTGCAAGTTCTCATACAGAAGAAAGGTGAAGACTTTCGATCGAAAATTCAATTCCGTACGAGCATGCATTCAACATTAACGTTAGAGAATATTTTAATTAGCAAACCGTTTAAGATATTATAGAGTGACCCGCTAATTAATTTCTATTGCGTATTTAATAAGGTGTTTCGAAAAACGTTTGAAAAGAAAGTGTTATATTTCGGATATTTTTGAAGATAATCTGTTGAAATATGGCAAAATATACAAGTGTTCCATTTAAAATAATAAACACAAAAATTGTGGTACTTTCGCTAAACAGAAAATAGTATGGAAAAGAGATGTTCTTCATATGTCATATCATGCCTGATTAAATATAGTATGTTTAACAAAAGAATCTCTAGTGTGTCATAATTTGACATTTTTCTTAATGTTGATGGTTATACGTGTTAGGAACTGATATATAAAACGTCAAACATAAAGGGAGGTCCAGACACAACGTCTCAAGTAAAAAGGAGCACATAGACCACAAAAGGTACATCTTACATCATGCAAGTCTGATTCAAAATCTGGAAGTCGTTCAATAAGATGTATTGTCTGGAACCCCCTTTAACCAGAATGTTTTATTTAAGTACATTATTTTCAGTTGTCAAGAAAAAAATTATATAGCGCATACATCAACAAAACTAGAGACTCTATTACGTTTTCTTGTTTTAAGTATGAAGAAACTGCTTGAAAGGAATTATGGCTGTTTTAAGCGATACGTACATATACCTTTGGGTCAGGAAACTGTTTGTTCGTTAAAGAATGTATATTTTTCATCCAACAAAATATTGTTGTTGTAAAACGAACGTCTTAATCTTTTTATATGTAGAAGAATAACATGTTCTTCGTCAGAGCTGGGTTTCCACATAATCCTTGTAAGTCACTCATGAAATAAAACACTTATGCAAACAATATACGAACACTCAATATCGTCGAACTTATATAGCGGTGATATGTGGCAAAAGACGCGAGAAAATGTTAGCGCCATCTGTAAAGTAATTGCACAACTTTCTGTGTATCTCTCATAGTAAGGATCTTGGGTTAAGAAAGTGTTTTTTCGTTGAAGCATATATATTTTTCGTCCAACGAAATATTTTTGTTGTAAGACGAACGTCTACTTTTTTATTGAAGAATAACCTTTTCTTTGTCAGAGAAAAGTGTACTCAACATAAACATACTAAATTCTTAAATCGTAAGAATAACTAACCGTTGAAACAACTATATTGAAATTCTTATTAGAATAAAATATTATTTGGATAAAAAAAAATCCTCTTCATGCTACAGTATATACGCAAAAATATTTTTTCTTAATATCCAAGAATAGAGTTCTCTCTGTGTATATCATTTCACCAGAGAGCAAGAAATGAGTATCGTACGTTTGGCAGTGACAAGTCGCTGGCCGTGCGTTGTTTACTGCTGCGTCGCTCGGTAAAGCTGGAGGCTGGAAGGCTTGGTAGCGAGAATCGGTGTCGCGGTACCGTTGGAATGTAGCCCACGGCAAACCGCGAGACGTGGTGATCAGGTGGGGTCCCGCCACAAGAACTCGAGCACTTGACGCGATGAGAACTAGCACTGGAAATGCGATACCTGCGACTTTTACCTCATAGTTAAGTGTTGCTAGTTAGGTTTGTACGGGATGATTGATAGTTTAAATGGTAGTATATTAGGAAAGAATGTATGTATGAATTTACTTAAACCGACATTTTTCAAATACATAAGTATAGGTATTACTTAATAAATGATACACAACAATAGATTGCATTTTTATTTTTAATTAGTAAACAGTAAGTTACATTACATAAAATTACAATACAGAGAAATGTTAATGTTAGATCATTATCACAGTTATATTGTTTTACAAGTTTATCTTATGTCGAGGTGGGCACCCCTAAAAAATTTTACGAATTGAGGAGATTTCAAGCACAGTATGGTATAACTAGTTCTTAGAGTTTTGTGGTCTGGATCAAATGGCTTTCGATTTCTGGGTATAGTACAGTTATTAGTGAAAATATTTAAATCTGATTTTTACTTTCCGACTTTCGGGAATTCGGGATTTTAGTGGAAATACACGATTCAGGGGACCCCAGAATCTATAGCAATGATTTCTGGAAAATGCATGTATGTATGTCTGTGAACACGATAGCGTCCTAACGGTACAACGGATCGGGCTGAAATTTTTCACACTTATTTAGAATTGCCGGGGGACGAACTGGATTGCTTTTGGCCACAATCTGACAACAGGAAGTGGCAAATGTTACATATTCTTCTTCGGGATTTATCCGATTTTGGCCAAACTAATATCAGTTCATCCACCAGTGATTTCGATTTTATTTTCAGCATTCAACGTACGAATATGAGTCATTCTTTTAGAGAAATTAATACTTTTATGATCATTACAACTGTGAGTCAGCAATTGGCCATCCGAAAACAACAAGAGTCGGTAGAACCATGGTATGGGTTCTAATATGAAAGCTTAATAATTTTAATATTAAAAATGTGTGCTCGCTTATAGACTTAATTCTTGGAGTCACCGCAGTTCGTTCATATCCAAATAACACTTGTGGTGTGTACAGATAATCTTAAAAAAACGGGCTTTTTTGCCATATTAACCTATTTCACACAGCTGATGATGCACATGTAAATGTTGATAAATGCTAATATAAAACAGTTCATCCAACCGCACTTTATTGTGTAAAAAGACGCTCCATTTAACAAAAACCGTATATTGAAACGTGAAGATTTTTTTTAAAGCAAAATTGTGACTTATTAAATCCGACACTCTTAGGGCTTCTCAGAAATATTTTTTATCTGATGCAGGTTTTGACCAATAGGAACAATAACTTAAAAACAACTGTTTTTTGTACTATCGTGGTACTAATCGTCTTAGCATTTAGTAAGAAATCAAAAAAATGTGCCACAATATAGGATGTTCCATTAAAAAAAAACATAAGATTGGTCTGTCACGTTTTTATAAAACACTTCGTAGAAATAAAAATAATTTTAAGTTGTGCACATATAGAATGGGTAACCTTAATTTCAACTTACAGAAAAGATTCTATAACATCTTTTATAAAACCTAACCTATTATTCATGAGACAATAATCATTACTCGACGCCGGAGTCTAAGCAAGTGGGTTTCCTGTTAAGGTTGTAATTATAAATGAGTATGTGTATTGATAATGAATCACTGTTCGCAAGCCATCCGTTTTCAAAGTTCACTATCGCTATATTTACACCAATATAACACAACTGAGTTACACTATGTATATCTATGTTTTCATCATATTTTACTTGTTCTGCAAGTAAGTCCAGCTTTGAACATATCAACCAGAAGAGTACGCAGATACACCACCGCAAAGTGACATAGTGATAAAATACGAAAAGCTACCCAAAATATGAAATTGATATTTTATTCTAAGTAAAATTGCTTTACAAGAGTTTTAGTGGAGTAGACTACAGGTCCAGTATCAAAATTCATGTAAACGTAATATGGTAGATCACAAATCCTATGCAAAGAAAACGCTGCAAAATATAATGGCGGACAGATCACCCCAAATGATGAACTGACAACTGACATACTCATTCAATTTAAAAATCCAGCCCAACTATTTTAAAAATATTATTTACTTATATGAAAATCGGTGTATTCTATTTTTTTTAAATCCAAATCTGACATAAAAGTATTCCTATTATAATATGGAAGTAGATCGTAATCTACGGCATCTGGAAGTGGCACTCAGGTGTATACGTTTTGGGTATACAGGTTTTGGTATATACGTTCAGATCGAATATTTCAGATTGAAAAGTTTCAGACATACTAACTGATTACTGACACATGAAAAAAAGTTCTGTGAGACATTGTTTAATTAGCGTTGTCATTCAACAGGCCTTTCAATAAGAAAATTTTGATAATGTAGAATGTACATTAAATTGATAATAGATAGACCATTAAATTAGACCATTAAATAAAGTGAAACTTATCGGAGTTTAAAGTTCTGCGCAAGGCTCCATAAAAGCATAGTTTTTCTCTGTGATTAATAAGCAATAATCAAAACTAACCTGTCTATGTTTGTATCTTGATAAATACAATGTTTGTTCTTTGTATCATACATTAGAACATTTGTTGTAATGTCATGAATTTGTGACTATTTGATTTAAAAATAATAAAACCATACAACTCTATGCTTCTAAAAATAGACATTTTATCACATGAATGCAGTATGTGAGGTCGAGTGCCAATTTCAGATTGATTCTTGGGGCAAGGTATCGTCACTTTTTACTTTCCGACTAGTACCTAGAAGGAAAGTATTGTAATCGACAGAAAATTTTTTTTTGGGATTTCAGTGGAAATACACCTTTTGGGGTCCCCTGAATCGATTGCAATGATTTCTGGAAAATGTATGTATGTATGTATGTATGTGTGTGTGTGTGTGTGTGTGTGGGTATGTGTGTATGTATGTCTGTGAACACGATAGCGTCCAAACGGAACAACGAATCGTGTTGAAATTTTGCATACTTATTTAGAATTTCCGGGGGACGAATTGGATTGTTTTTGGCCATAATATGACAACCGGAAGTGACAAATGTTACATGCGTCTTCTTCGGGATTTATACGATTTTGGCCAAACTAATATCAGCTCATCCTCCAGTGATTTTAAATATGTATACTGATTTACAGACCAGTGGGATGAACGGTTTAGGCGCTATTAGATGTTATAGAAGCGGCTTGACAGAATCCACAGCCTTCGTCGCTGTGTTGCAAATTGTCAGATTTTGACAAACGTCAGTGCCACTGATATGACGTGACATTAAATGTCAGTATGACAAATGTCATTATGTCATAGAAAAAGGTACAGAGTGGCTCTGTCCAATAAAATAGTCGGAAAGTTGGGTGAGGGCCACCCCAGATATTTCCGTTTAGTTTCCCAACTGTTCTCTAGCGATAGGAATTCAAATGTAACAAAAAAACTTATTTTTTGAGGTTTTCAAGGTTTTGTGCCGTACTGGGTCATTTGTATTAATGACTGCTCTTATGAAATATCTAAGCAATGATGAACTTACAAGGACAATAAATACCAACCATAATCTTATTAAAGACTACTTACTTTTATAATAACTGTTAATCTTCCAATGGTTTTGCGTGACTAATGCAAAGATGTTGACGTCACAAAAACAACAATTCCATATTTTATTTTAATTTTGCAAAACCACAAACTTATTTTTCTCAGTCATATTTCCGTATCTCAACAATCAAAACTAGTTTTTGACGTAAGACAATATTATGATGGCGTTTTTTCATATAATTGCCCCCACAAGTGAAAAAATAATTAAACATACTTTATAATTCTGTTCATTCCAAACCAAGGTAAGACATAAAGGCAACAATAAACAAAATAGATAAATAACAAACACAGTCAACATTACGATCAGAAAATGGTGTTCTAAAATTGTGGCGACTTTAAACTTCAATTACAGGTTTAATATAATATAAAGATGTTGAAAATATCTACTACGTTTCATAGATTCATACTAGTTGTTAGATGTATTATTATTGAACAGTATGTAATATTTGTTTGATCGTAATTATTTATTAAAGTGTCAGATTCAAGTATTGGTCGGATACAGAGAGAATTAATCAGACAAAAAGTTCTTCATTATTTTCAACACTCCAAGCAAGAAGATTTACATTCGTCATACGTAAAAAAATGTGACAATTTCTATCATTACTTAGTAATAACAAACCTAAATATAATTATATAATTATATATAATTTAATTGCAGTGTTTTATAATTCTATTTTAATTTATCTTGTTGATTTTTATTCTGTGAAGTTCAAATGATCTACTTCTGATTTTTTAAACAACCACTTTATAAGAACACCTTTTGCAGTAAAATGACAATTAACACAATGTACAACACACATAAATAAATACTGTACTTGCAAATAATAAGATTGCAATTCCTGTGAGTTATGAAATATTTAGTTATTGTATTTTCTTTGGCTTTCATGGCACAAACATCAATAATCACAAATCACAATAATCCAGACATTCTAATTCCGTAAGTAAAGATTACCAACAAGGAAATAATTGTAATGTAATGGAGATTTGTATATGCATTATGTAAGTCTCACAGGTAGGTCGATGTACTTAAATCGATAAAATAAACAGAAAAGCAAACATAGTAGATAAGATTCTTTCGAACTATTGTGTACCAAACTACTACCCGCATGAAAACCAGTAAACTGTAGAATCTAATATACCAGATAGTGTGTAAATCTGTACACATATCACATATCTAATTAAATGATGAAATGTAGATGCAAAAAAAATATGTATCGCACACATCTCATAATTCATGTGTAAAAATACCTAACTATAATCATACAAAGGCTTGTCATATTACGAACTCGAGTAGCACGAAAACTTCCAGTGCTTTTAATCAACAAAATACCAAAGCCTACTGGTAACATTACATAGATAAGTCGCCTAGACTCCAAAAACATTCAACATTCTTTGGCGATAATTAACATGTGCGAATTATCAGCAGGCATCCGCTTGGTGGGCGAGGTGAATCAAAACGCCAAAAATGCAGCTGCGATTGGACGAAAATCCAAAACATTACCGGCTACGTGTGTGCAAACACTTGATTAACGGGTATATAAGCAGAAACATGCCCAATTGTTATTCAGTAGCCGGCAATTTCCGTAATTGCATAGACAGGACTAACCAAGGTGACTCTCCACAAGTGTATTTAAAGCCAGTGACTTGTACCTCAGATTCCAGTTGTGTTTAATTATTTCGCTTGGACAAGGTAATTAGTCATTTTAAATTGTACAAACCTCTTACATTATTTGTGTTCAAAATAGATGAAAATCTTCATTTTCTTACTGGCTGCAACCCTTGCATATGCAGCACCAGCACAGGAACAACAAGCCTTGTCAATCAAAAACGACATTCATGACTTTCTCGAGGTGATCCCAGTTGAAAAGATCAAGAAGATTGCTTTGCAACATCTCCACGACGATCCAGAATTCCAGGCCGCTATTAAGTACCTTAGAAGTCCCGAATGGAAAGGCATGGTAGCTGAAATGTTCGCCGAACCGGCGGCAATTGAGTTGTATAACTTCCTCAAAGAAGCTGGCTTGGATTTGGAAGATATCCAGCATTACATTTGTGGATTCTTAAAAGATATCAAGGTGGAGACTGATCATCCAACTAGGAACTTCAAGAGTTTTATGGAAGATGTCAGGAAGGTCATTCCGTTGGCTGCTGTGATTGATATGTTTGATAATAAGACAAGAAATAGTCCAGCTTTTTCCCAATTCTATGAGAAAATTTCAGGAAAAGAAGGTTACCGTTTAGTTACTGCTTTGAGGTCTGTCCCTGTTTACAAAAAAATCACGGCTGAGTTCTTGATTATGGGTATTGACGTTGAAGCAATGTTGAGGATTATGCATGGAATCTTTGGATGGGATATGAAACCGTTAGATCAATTGTGAATTCAGTTTTTTAGTTCTTTAGTTAAAGCTTCTATGATGTGTTAAATTAATTACAACAGAATTTTATTTTGTTTGTATTAAATTAGAAATTAAAATTTTGTATTCGGCAATATGACCACCATTGTTAAGTGAAAATTCAATGATTACGCATCTAGTTGTTGGGATGTTTATTGTCACTTTGTTAACTTTTTATTGAAATGTCTGTTTTCGTTTATAATTTGAATAAAATTTTATTTACGATGCAGTTTTTTATTCCATACATATTTAATAAGAAAAAAAAATTAAATCATAGCAAATGAACATATTTTGTGTTGTTCGTCCCATTCCACTATTCAAGAAATTGCATCATATAGATTTTACTTTATTAATTTTATTCCTTATAGAAGTTATCAGTCTGATCTTAATCTGATTTATTAGATGTTAATTATTTTTATATCGTAAATTTACAAAATGTATGTACCTAATAAATTCAAGAAAACATTAACTTGTATATATAACATTCTGTGTTAGATTTAAAAAAGTGTTCCTTTTAATTTTTTAATTTAAGCAAACCGTTGTATTCACCCAGTATTAAATTTCCACTGTGCATGATTTAATTAAGTGCTTAGATTATTCGCATGTCTGCATACACTTGCCCAGCCCTGTAAATATAATCCCTTGACATCCCTGATTATTCGTGATTTTCAAATTAAAATGCTATGAGACATTTTTGGAAAACTTGAAAAATAATAGATCGGCGATGAAACAAAAGCTTTAAAAAACTTCCCAAAATGGACTAAAGGTCAGATCGGGCTGAAATTTGGTATATACGGTAGATTTAAACTAAGAACAGTGCAGGCCTTGACTGTGAACCGTAGACCATATATTCCTTCCCGCCGCGCAGCTCCTGAACTTTTATTTGTTTCATTCTACTCTACAGAAGCACCAAGGGACAAACCGGATTGCATTTTTGAGACAATCTGACAACTAGTGGCAAATGTCACATGCATTCTCTCAGGGATTAAAGCGATTTTGACCAAACTGATACCAGCTCATCCTTGAGTGACTTTAATATGTGTGCCAATTTACAGCTCAATGAGGTGAATGGTTTAGGTGCTATACACTTTTATAGAAGTTGTCTGACAGAATCCACACCTTCGTCGCTGTGACTGCAAATTGGCAAATTTTAATAATCGTCAGTGTCACTGACATGAGATGGCATTAAATGTTACTCTATGATTGACTTTAGCTTATGGTCCAGAGTGGCTGTGGCGTTACGAAATTCATTGCATAGGTGTTTAGATAATTTACTGTGGGGTGAGGTCCACCACAGATATTCTTAAGATTATGTTGACTATACGATTTAGAAGTTGTCATATAGATATATATAATACCAGAAAAATAAAATATAATAAAATATATATCATTTATAACATAAAGGATAGTCACAAGAAGGTCCCCACCTAATCAAAATGATCATTTTTTATGCTGATATATTAACCAAAATAGTTATCCATATCTTCTCGAAAGAATTTAATGAAAAGTACATCAATGGAAAGCGCGTTACGCCTGACTATACAGTAGTTTTGTCAAAATTAAACAAAATCATGATAAGGGCCTCAAAAGTTTCTTGGAAAGGACGACTAATAATGTACATACCAACTTCTTTATAAATAAACATGGAAATTGGAATCATTAAATAACGGCAAAGAGGAAAATCTCGATTTACAGCGTATAGGAACGGAAAAAATCAGCAAGCAGAATGTCGCCGGTCTTCCCATAACAAGTCATTTTTTCCGTTCCTATACACTGTAAATCGACATTTTCCCATTTGTCGCTATTTACTTCTTTATAATTTTGAAAAATTATTTAGGTCAATGCTATTAAATTCAACTACTTTTCTCTACTAGAAAACCTTTTGAAATTCAATTTATATCACCCGTCACTGTTTTATAAGAACAGGTGTGAACAATAATATTGTTGCGTTTACTGCTTTACAAAGGGCAAAAGGTGTACTGGGGTCGGTTCTGTCATAAGTAGATATTCACAAAAATGAATGTATAGGCAACGCATCGTTTATTTTAAGCTATGTTTCCAGCATCTTCATCATGTTTAGGTTTCTGCGCTTTGCAATTTTTACCAGCAATAACTATAAGCTCGTTTATTATTCCATGCAAGTCCAGTTCCACTTTCCGATATTCGTGCACTATAGCCCAATAGATTGGCGTATATTGTACCCATGTAATCAAAGTTTCAACGTTTTTTACGTTGGTCACCTTGCAGATCTTTGCGTAGCGGTCCATGTGAAAAATATCACCAACGGATTTCTTGATTTTCTTTAGAGGCATCTCCTTTAGTAAGTCATTGGTAAAGCCAGAAAACGTCACATTATTCGACTCAGCTAGGTTATTTCGTGAATGCAAGACTTCCATAGCAAGTTTCAAGTCGAAAATTTGAGTTTCATGATTTAAACCTAAGGTATTCAAATATACCTCGACCATCTTAAATTCCACGGTGCTCTGGAGACTTTTGTACATCTTCATAAGGTTTGGTGAACCTAAAGACCTGACCGCAGCTGCAAAATCTTTATCCGTTTTTGCATGCTCATTCAACACTTTAGCCAAGGCTGTTGTAAATTCTCTAACTGAAGCATTATGGTTATGAGGGTAGGCATAATTTATAAAACTGAAGAAAATCAGAAAAAGAATCTGAAAAATATGTTAACAGTAATGTCGATTACTTTCGTTAAGTAGTAACTTACAGCCATGTCAGACCAATTCGAATAAGCAATAAAAGGAAAAATGGCTCATTAAAACTCATTTTGATAAGCGTAATCATACAACATGAAGGTATGGTAGGAAAATTGTAATATTTAATATTATTTTCTGACGATTTCAGGCTTTAATTCTTTTGGTTTTGTATTTCAAGACAACCTTCACTACAATCTACAACAAAATAGATGACTACGAAAAAATCTACAGCACCAATCTTCACAGAACTCTACAACAAAGTCCTGAATTCGTTGCAGCAATTAGTAGACTCCAACACATGAAATGGTCCTCAACAATTGGTAGATTACCTGAATTTCAAACGCTGAAGACTTACTTAACAGAAGTTGGCTTCGATACACCTCAAATATTAACGTTCTTGAAATCTTTAGAAGATGATTTACTCCTAGATCAATTCCCACAACCAGAAGTTTATCATGTACCATCTTTTCAACCATTCTTGGATAACATCATGAATGATGTATCTAAATTTGAATTAGTTGAAGGTGGTTCAGTCGCGTTGCTCAGTTTTAAAGATATTGGTGAGATATGCTCAAACCTAAACGGATATTATGTTAACTCTTTGATAAATATGGTATTTGATCATTCCACTACGAAGAGGATGATAGATGAATTTCAAGATATGGACTTGGATTTGGAAGCCCTAGCAAATTATCTAGTTGAAGCGGTATCTTTGTCTTGCATACAGTTGGATTTTACTCGTGATTAGTAATCATATTTTAAGGAAATTAAAATCTAATGCTGGATTTGAAATATATTGGTATCAAAGATAGATAAGATAACACCAGTGGTAACAATATGTTAACAATAAAGTTGACTTTTATGAATTCTAAATAGTTCCCACGTTGAATCGATAACACTTTCAATGCGATTGTATTGTTCTGTACAAAGCAATAACAAACAAAGGTTCAATATCATTGAACAACGCTAAGGTATACCAAGCAAGTGAACCAAGTTTAGTCGGAAATATTAGGTTGTATCCAACATAAGCGAGCCACTTAACGTCTTCTACCCATATTTTCTGAGATACAACATTTATTTTCTATCGACCAATGAGAGGTTAAAACACTAATGCTAGTCCACCATACTGTATGTTAAATCTTTCCATGTAAAGTATTTTTTGTTACGTTAGAGCAGACCTTAGTTAAACTTTAAGATCTCCATCGAAATTGAAGATAAAAAACCAAACATTAACTGTATAAATAAATAAATACAATCACCAGATATAAGTTCTCTTTTATAGATAAATACTTATTCAAAAAGAAACTCTGCTGAACTACGATTATTGATATTAACTTTCTTAACTTTCTTGATTAATAAGATTGTAATATTAAGTCAAATTATTTATTTTAGGTGTCATACTATTTACAGGCTTTTTCAAATGAAGTATGTCTACGTGCTTATTTTTTACGCGATGACCAAAACATTGAAAGCCGACTCGAATTTCCTTAGGTTTATCACCGAAATGAGAAACTCGGCAATTGAACACTACAAGAATGATCCAGGATTTAAGAGAGCTATCGACATAATAGCTGACCGGAAGTGGGATAAACAGTTGGTTAAAATACCTGAATACGCAGCGTTAAAAGCGTACCTCGGTGCCCTTGGAGTAAGCTTTAAATACGTTGAGAAGATTTATGAAATAATGGCTTATGTAAGGCAAAATCGCAAACTCACAAAAGATGTCGATGTAAAGCCCTCTATGCTTACTTTCGTGGAGGAGCTATTTGAGAAAATTCCTAAGGATTCATATGATAAAGCTGTACATTGTCATTTAAGAAAACTGGAAAAAGACATTAACTTTTGTAAGAACGTTAATGAACACCACTTAGCTCTTTTGATGGAAATGTTGGGTAATGATGAGATCTTTTCGAAGTTGCAGAAAGAAGTTTTGCCAATGGGTGTGGATATTAATGATACCCTTGCTTCCGTTATGTCAGCTGTGCGTCAGCTGTGCAGTAGTAATAAATAGTGACAAAAAATGTTTAATGTTATGAGTTTTTAATTTATTATCAAGTTAACCGGTATGCATTTTTTCGTAATAATCTTAGCAATGTAAAAAACGTAAAAAAAGATGTAAAAAATTAATCAAGATATCCTACACTACTAGTAGGTGTCTCTAATCAAATTAGAGTAATTGTACTCCAAAATTATAATAAAAAAACTTTTCTACTTTTCGACTAGTACCATAGAAGGGAATTACCTATTGTAATCGACGAAGTAAAGACGATAGCACCCGAAAGGTACAACCTGGTTGATTGCACTAAACACTGTGGAATTTGGCGGGCTGTTTGAATTATAAAGATTTGTATTAGTGCTCGCATTTTTATAGGTTTCAAACAGGTGAAAAAATAGTGCAAGTCTTTCATACATTTGTTAAAAACTTAAATTCAAGGAAAACTATGTACTCCTTATACCTATTTGTCCATTGTGTTTTTATTCATTAAAATACATTTACTAATGTTGGAATTAGAACCACATAGCCGCAAGCCGCAAACCACATAGCCGCAAACAAATCACCATAAACCCTCACCATCATTAGCCCGAGAAAGGACACGTCTCATTCCCGAGGCGAGGTTTCGAGGGATACACCAGCGTGATGTGCATTGAATGTTTGATATGTACATTATGATTATAGAAATAAACGTTATTTTACTTGAAAAAAAAAGATAGATACCATATAATTTATCAGTTGTAATGATTTCTTTAATCAATCATCAGTTGTATGGTTTCCAACGGCTACACACTGCATACATATATGATGCTTGAATGAATTATTTTAAATAGCAGAGTATATTTTACTGTAAGTTTTGTTAAAACATAAAAAAATTCGAAGCTTGTACAACAAACTGATTACAAATCACTATTTACTTTTAAGAATTTGACAAGATTTTGTAAGATGTTATTTACCAACCATCCAGTAATATAACATAGGTACAGTTATGTTTTCTAATAGAGGGCAAAGTTTTATTTTATCTTCAACATTTATATCTTGGTTGACGTATCCACTGCAGTTATCATCCCAGTGATATACTGTTGGCTGTTTACTCCATTTAACGAAAATATTGCCCAAAATGGATTTCAAGATAGGTGCAAATTGTGAACAAGGCAGATTAATATTACATACACCGTAGTAGTGAATCTGGTAAAAATGTTCTTCAGTGAAACCTGGTTATTGGAACTGGATAAAAGTGATTATAAGACCTTTTAATTCCCTTTTGATTTGCTTAATGCTGTCCTCAGCAGATATAAAAATT
Source organism: Aphodius granarius (assembly GCA_963971325.1). Taxonomy (NCBI): domain Eukaryota; kingdom Metazoa; phylum Arthropoda; class Insecta; order Coleoptera; family Scarabaeidae; genus Aphodius; species Aphodius granarius. Next base: position 29,356,799 of record OZ020221.1, read on the forward strand.
TTCAATATCACCATTTTGTCTTATTCGCAATTTGCATTTGAATACCATTATTCCACACCCTCCACCTCGTCGCATGTTAGCGATAAAATTCTTGACAGTACGCTGCAACACTCAAACACATTTCTACGTTCTACGTCAATTGGCAGAATCGAACATCATGTCAAATAAACACGCACAACCAAAGAGAACGGATAATTTCAAATTTTAATTCATCGCCAGCTATGAGTGGCGTTATCTCTCGAGAGATGCATTAACCACATTTCACAGTCAATCAAACTTGGCTCTTTTACTTCTATAGACATACAGTTCCTTGGGTAGATGCCGCAGATATCAACGAGGTTGTCGGAAAGTTGGGTAGGGCCACCCAGATATTTTTGAAGTTAGTCTTTTTGGGAAGCCTGTGATCGAAGAGAATCGAAAACATTCGATTGGCCTCAAGATGTAACATTTTGCAAACTATTTCCACGTAATGTAGTTTGATGGACCTAGGGCGAAATAAATTGCAGAATGCAAATTGCAAAATTTATTTGATACTTTAATTTTGAAAATTGTCTACATAAAGCATCCAACTTCACTGATGTTATGTTAGTCCTGTTGACAGTTATAATACCAGCAAGAGGATTGTAAAATCGTTGAATTAGCTGGATAATAGTTGATTTTCCAGATGCACTACCATCTACCAAGAAAACTGTTTTCCTTGAAGAACTGATAGGTTGAGATCAGATAATACGTTGACGTTCTTTCTGATTGGATAACAGAAACAAATGTTCTAATACTTGATGTTCCATTACCCTTGAATATATAGGAAGTTGATATCTAATGCTGATGTCGAATTAATTCATTTAATATTTACCCATAGTGCAAAGATTAAAAAGTACATCATCCTTTGAACTGTGTAGTGTAATGAGTAAAAAGCAGAATACAGTGAGTGAAGTGCTTCTAGCAAATAACATTCAGTGGAGAACCTATGACAGACAAGCACCTAGCGTTAAGAAATCAGATTAAATTGAAGGTTAATCTCCTGATGGCATACATATTAGTTACAATATGTATGGCATCTTGTGCTTTCTAATAATAAATAAATCAGACGCATCGAAAAGTCTTACGAACTTTTGAAATTCAAACATAGTATCGAGAAAAAATAGACAAATACATGTCTAAAAGAGTATTATACATTACAAAGCTATTAAAAAGTTTGGTCGTTGGAATTCCAGTTACAAAAGTAGGTGTAGTAAAGATTAGACTCATTTACGAAGAAGGAGGTATATATATTTTCTAAGCTAAGTAACAGTAAAATCGTATTCCCATTCGGAGATGGAATAGTTTTATTGGTTAAGCAACGTTTAGCGGTTTATTTAAATCCTGTATTCGAACGACTGAAAATCTTAGTTGAAACGGTTGGCAAGAAAGCGTCTAAAATTAGACGGCGCGGGTCTGAGTAGTGTCGAGCGCCGTCGACGTCGTCGAACGAATGATTGCAGTGTGCTATGGGGAACACATCTGCAAAACCACATCCCCGACCTAGAAATAAGAAAGTACACTGGAAAGCAGCAGGTATGTCACCATAACCTCTAAACACGTTCAATTCTAAACATCAAACAAATCCAAGTATGCGTTCAAGCGTCGAAAATTTCATCAAAATCAAATCCTCCATTCGCTTTACACGATGTTTTATTTTTGTAACCAGTCTATTCATATACATATCTAAGGAACGTTTGAATGAGTGTGTATTTTTATATATGACAATTGTTCGGAAAGTTTGACTGACAAACTATGTTGCAGATCGTTTTATTACAGGATTTATTGTCCGATTTATTTGTATTGTCTTGTTAATGTAATTGCGCTAAAAATATCGACAAATCTACTCGTGTTTTAGTGCGTACGTAAACTTCTAAAAATTACTTGCTTATGTTATCCGCATAGTTACTTTGATTGTTAGTGATTTGCAGATAGTTTTAATTGTATAGCAGTAGAGTGAAACATTTGTTGAACTGATTATTGTAAGATTTTTGGTAACTATTAATTTGGACCATACTTAGCATTTCTAATCTTACAAAGCAACCGAAGTGATATACCGATTATGAATACGACTGATAAATATTGAAAGAGCAAAATGAATAATCTCAATATACTGCGTAGTTTTAGTGATAATCTGATAATGGATACGATTTATTTTGAAATTTAACTATAATTGAAATTATTACAGAATATGAGCCACCCAATTTTCTGGTAATTAAGTTAATTATAAGAATAAGAAATAGAATTATCATACTACATAAAATTGATTTATAATAGGCAGGTATCGATATTACGTGTCTACAAAAGACATAACCACGCTTTCTATGCGCTGATTGGTTGGTTAACCTGTAACTACCTAAAGAAAACCAACCTAAATTATTGGGTTTTCTTCTAGATCGCCCATCGAAGCCAGGCAAACCCCAGCTTGTTCCAGAGCATGAGGGAACTCCAGATGTACTCACCATAAGATGGGACCGTCCATTGAAAGATGGCGGCTCTCCAGTCGTTGGATACCTAGTTGAACACAGGCGATTTGGGTCACCACATTGGGTCCGAGCCACACCACTCTTGGTTCCATTTCCGGAATTGACCTTGAGCGGTCTTGAACCAGGATGGAGATATCAATTCCGAATCAGTGCCGAAAACGCCGTCGGCATGTCAGATCCAAGTGAATTGTCAGAGCCTCTCACAGTAACTCTTCAAAGGTCAGCAATAACTACACCACAATTCACTCAAGAGTTATCCGACATGACCTCACTGGAAAATGACAAAGTTGAGTTTGTGGTTCATTTGATGGGTCAACCGCAACCGAAGATCTGTTGGTTCAAGGATGGGTTCGAGATCTTCAGCAGTAGAAGGATTAGGATATTGACAGAGAGCGATAGAAGTGTTTTGACCATTCACCAGTGCCAACTGCAAGATGCCGGAGAGATCAAATGCACAGCGACGAATAAAGCAGGTCATTGCTCGACAAAAGCTATTTTGACTTTAGAGGCGCCCCCTAGTATCCGTCTTCCTAGACAATACGAAGAAGGTCTACTTTTCGAAATAGGCGAGGTGATCAGACTGAAGGTTTCTATAGCAGGCCTTCCTCCACCTCTTGTCTTCTGGAGCCATAATGGTGAATCACTCGAGACAAACGAACGATACGAACTCGAAAACTACGAGAACACTTCTACGTTAAGAATAAACGAAGCTACTAGAGCCGATCGCGGAGAATATCAGATCAAGGCTGTTAATAAACTTGGGCAAGACACAACATCGTTTTTGGTAACAGTAACCGATAAACCAGCATCTCCTGGTAAAGCAAGAGTCGTAATGACATTAGGAAAATCTGTAACCTTAGCCTGGAACAGCCCTGAGGACGACGGTGGGTGCAAGATTGGAAACTACATTGTCGAGTACTACAGGCTTGGGTGGGATGTTTGGTTGAAGGCAGCAACCAGTCGTCAGCTCACGACTGTCCTAGGTGATCTAATAGAAGGTAGCCAGTATAAGTTCCGTGTAAAGGCAGAAAGCCCGTACGGAATTAGTGAACCAAGTGACGAATCAGAGGCTGTATTCATTCCAGATCCCAAACGGGGAATCACGGAACCTAGAAGTCTTAGCCAACCTAGGGAAATACCAAATCTACAAAACGAAACACCAACGTTGCCAGTGAGGAAGAAACCTAGATCCCAATCATCAACGAGAGCTGAAACCCACCACGTCCAATTCAAAACACCTGATGATGTTCCTGTACGCCCAGAAAGAACAAAACCCAAGACTCCTCAAAGAACACCAGAGCCATCACCCAGGATGCATAGGAGAGAGTTGAATAAAGAAAATTTTAATAAAGCTCTATTTGATAGGGCGTCAATGAGTAGAGATCTTGCCTATGGTACTCCTGATTTCAAAGTTAAGAAAGCCGACGTTCCTCATAGCAAACCAAGCAGTCAAATTAGTGAGACCCAACGAAGTACATCTCCAAATAGATATGAGACCAAAGTTACCATCCAGTATAATACTGTACGAAGTAGAACTCCAAGTCCATATTCAAGGTCTGAGGAAATCGGAAGACATATGGAAAGGTCCCCAAGCCCAAATACAACAAAGGCAAAGCAAGATAAGAAAAATCCAAATTATGCAATGTCAGAGCACATAAGAAGACAAAGATCGCCCAGTCCAAATATGCGTAAGCCCAAAGAAGAAATTAAAAGAAGCCCAAACGAAAAAAGTCTGAATGAATTCCGTAAGGATAGATCGCCAAGTCCAAACATCAATAGGAAAGCATCCAAAGACTTCTCTGGTAGTGCTGAGTTTATGGTCGTCTTACTCCCGGATGAACACAAACGTACGTAAATTAGTTATATAAAAAGATTTCTCACCGATAAAAGAACACAAATGGTTATTGATTTGGGTCTATTGCAAATTATTTGTTTAGTTGTTTGTTAAGTTACGCTAATTCATTTTATGTAATGCAGAATGCTTTAAACAACGGTAAAAATGAATTAGACATTGGCATAGTGCAAAGTTTGTTAAATTAAAGATAGGGAGCAGAAACCCCTCTTTTACTTTGCGGTAAGTTTTTACTTACCTCAAAGTAAGATAGGTTTGTCTTCAAATAAAAATTTTGAACCCAAGGTTAATCCGCATTTATTTTATTTTTTATAATAATTATGTTTATGGTGAAGCTAACTCAATATTAATATGTGACTAAATTAAGAAATATCACAATCGTATTTTTTTAAGTTAAAATTTTTTTTCTTCAGATGACAACGGCATTGAGTTCCATTTTGATGACAATGCAATCCCTCCGCCACTGTCCCTATCAGCGCCGGAACTAGGTACGGAACCACCAACTTTCGAAGGACTAAAATACTCAGCAAGTTCTTCCGAGCTATTACACGAACGGGCGACGATACGCTTTTACGAAGAAGTTCAAGCACAAGAAGCAACCTTGAAGGAAAAGGAACAGCGAAGACCAAGTTTGATTCCGAAGATTCAAATTAATGATAGGAACGAAGAAGAAATTGCATTGGAAAGGAAGCTCTCGAGGAGAAGATATTCCGCTGGCGTTAATGCACAACAACAGGTACTTTGGGCACAACGAAGACAAAGCCTGCGGAATTCTGGTGATCTTCAAGAAATTTTAGAAGGAAAACTGCACAGATTTCCGTTAACCCCAGAAGAAAAACGCGAAATAATGATGAATAGAACGCGGTCAGAGTCTGAAGAAAAAGAAGAGGTGGAATTTGAGAAGATTAGAGCTCGAATGGCTCAAAGGCCTAAACTGGTTAAGAAGAAAAGTATAGATGTGGCGGATTTAGAAAAATGGGATGAGTACGATGAATCTGACGACGAATCCATTGACGATAGAATTTATGATCAAGTACCTCTGGTCAGAAGAGAAGATGAAGAAGATACTACCTACAACCCATTCATGAGATCACAAAACAGAAAAGAACACGAACCATTTGAAATATTAACGAAACCTAACAAATTACCAGATCCAAACTTCATACCAAAACCTATTCTTAAGAAAAATAACGGAGAAGACAGCAATGGAATTTCTTCTTCGTCTAGAAGTGTCTCCATGTCACCACCAATATCACCCCCACCAACATCACCAAATCCAGACGATTACCTAGGTAAGATTGATTCATCAAAAAGAGGAAGTTTGCCGTGGTCACGAAAAGACTCAGCACCAAATGTAGAAGAGGCTAAACGCTCTACTAGACGGGGAAGTTCGCCAGCAGTAACACAAGCATCTTCTTTCTCAACGGTCTCAGCAATCGCTTCAATAAGTGGTTTTGCAGCTGCTGGTGTTGTGATACCGCAACCTCTATTATCAAAGAAGAAATACGAAGAAGAAGCCAAAGTAGTGATAGATCATTATGCAGATATCGTTAAAAGCCACAGCAGGAAAAGCAAACCCAATACTTCTACTGATAATATCCATAGTTCAAAGGAATCATCAAGAGAGAAAATTTTTGAGAGTAAAATTCCAGTGTCACAGGAATCTAGTACAGAAAAAGTTAACGCAAATAGAAGTAGACACAATTCTTCTTCATCCAGTCAGCGAAGCACATCTCCAACGAAATCGAGGGTGAGAAGAGGCAGCCCAACCGTTTTAAATAAAGAAATTCCGTGTCTCAGGGCTGCTTCTAAAGAAACAAAGACGAAAAGGACCCGTACTCCATCAAAATCGCCAGGAAGGGTCAGAAAAACCGATCCTTCACCTCAAAGAACTAGAAATTTATCTACTTCTTCTGTTGAAACGACATCCTTGTCAACTCAAACCAGTATAGACAGAAGATCACCATCACCAGTGCGTCTAAAACCACCTAAAATGAAAGAAATTATGACACAGACCTCCACGTGTATAGACAACCTAATAAGCGAAACAGCGGAAAAGTTGACTGCTTCCATTTCTAAACCAGCGGCTCGAGACTTGCAGGAATACACTCAGAAGAAGGTTAGATCCACTATTGATTACACGACTGATGTAGCGATGTTTATTGTTGCCTGTTGGCTATACTTGTTTAATAATGAATTGTTGGCGATACCTGTGTTGTTGGTGATGGTCTATAGGCAATTGCAGGATGAGGTTAAAAAAAGGATACCGAAGTGGATGTTACCAAAGCCAAAGAAATAATCGAGTTTAAGTTATATAGGATATTTTGTTTTAAAAAATATCGATTTTTGTCGCAATTTTTGTTGATTAAGGGGAAAGTTTTTTTTAAGACAGACGATAGTTTCCCTTTGATTATGAGTTGTTTAGGTGTAATAAATGTTCATATTTATAAGGGCTAAAGAAGTTTTATTTTATCAATATATTATACCTTTCCTATAAAATGTAGTATGTAACAAAGCTGTGTTTTATTGTCACCTTGTTCAATTCGCATTCTATTCAATTCTCTTTTGTACTGAATAGATAGGTAAGAATAATACGAACTTTCATGTGGGCAAAATAGCAAAGACAAAATATTATTTACCAGTTCTATAGTAGTATATCGTGAAAAGCAGTTAACCTGCTAAAATGTCGATCAACTGGACAGAACAAAGTTACGATGAATCCTCCCATCCTATTGGCCGATTTGTTTCAAGTTATGTATGGAACTATGTACTGTTATGTATGTGTACAACACAACTGATCATTTTTATCGAATTGTCCATCCACGGCGAAGGAGAAATTAAATATCGTCAGTGAAGATCTGTTCACTTTTATTTGGTGCTTACTTCTTTAGGTAACTGAACATATTTCGAATTGAAATGAATACGTTTCAAGGGACAATAAATTATTGCATGTTCATCTGCAATAGTCTCAAAGTAAAGAGAGATTTTTATTGTAATGATTAGACTGCGGATTAAGTACCTATTTATTTTTGGAAAATAAGATTGGTTGGGTTGGTTTGAAAATCGCGAATAATCTAAAAAAAAACATAAAAACGCAAATACATATATAACATAAATCGTTGTTTGTACATATTATAGTTAGTCAACCGACACCCCCTGCATAATGCTGCCCTCTATTTCACAAAGGTAAAACTAGCTTAACTTGAGCTGAGCTCAGAATCGTTGTACTCGCGATAAATATTGGAATAACATTTATTCCCTCCGTGTTGGTTAAAATTGATAGCCTTCAGTCAGCCCACTAGGATAGGCGATCTAACATATGCTTAAACTTTTAAAGAAATAAGACAATATTGTGTTTATAATAGAACTTCAACACATAAAATATTGTTGTTTGTACATAACTATGGAATCAATGGAAATACTAAATACATATAATAAAAACCGAAATAATGCCGATATTTCCAAGTCCAAGGTTACCCGGTTTTCAAAATTGTTAACTTTGCGCACCTTTTTTCATTAGTAGATTTCATTCTTGATGATATTTTCTTGGATCATATTAATGTCCTTACATTTCCTATGGGTTTGACAAGTTTCATTCCATTCTGGAAACTTTTTACTCTAAATTTCCTGTCAATTTTTAGCAGCAGCTTATACATATTTTTCTTTAAGCATATTTTTCAAAACATTTTGAAAATGTCAGCATACCTGTTCAGACTATTTTCTTCAAAAAAAAATGTTGTTTTTTTAATGTTTTCATTTACATATTTATAATTATAATTACCCCAAATAGTTGAATTGGAAACAACCTATTTATTAATTATTTCAATATTTCAAAAATATGCGAATGGACCGACAGAAACGACCTAACGGCCGAAAAAAAATTATTGAGATATTTGCATTTCAAGGCCAGCCGACGACTATGTTGTAATCATAAAAGGCTCATTACAAAAATCGAATTTAAAAATCGAAATTCTCAGCAGGTATGTTGAAAACTGAAAACTCTTTTTTAATTTCATCAAACCGCAAAAGTGTTTCAAACTGACATTAAAAACGAACGCATTAAAAAAATAATTTCCTTCCTGTACTAATGCGTGATATGGCACAATATAGTGGACACCGGAGCCGATCTGCCGGCGAATTTATTATCAAAGGAAGCCGTCAAAGGCGGCCGCATTCAAAGTGCCGCAAACACGCCGACACCACTTCTACGGTTGCCCGTCAATAAGAAGGTAGCAATTCAATTTCTAATCATTTTTACTTTCCGACTCCTAGAAGGAAAGTATTGTAATCGACGGAAAAAAAAAATTTGAGATTTTAGCGGAAATACGCGTTTTGGGGTCCCCTGAATCCATTGCAATGATTTCTGGAAAATGTATGTGTGTATGTGTGTATGTGTGTACGTATGTCCGTGAACACGATAGCGCCCAAACGGAACAACGGATCGGGCTGAAATTTGGCATACGTATTTAGAATTACCGGGGGACGAACTGGATTGTTTTTGGTGACAATCTGACAACCGGAAGTGGCAGTTGTCAAATACGTTTTCTTAGGTATTCATCCGATTTTGACCAAACTGACACCATCTCATCCTGCGGTGACATTAAATATGTATACAAATTTACAGATCAATAGGATGAGCGGTTTAGGCACTATAAGAGTTTATACCTATCGGGCGCCTTCGGTTTGTGTCGTAATGAAGGGCTCATGGATGGCTCACTGTATGTGTCAGCATTTATGCAGCCACATGTTTTCGGCTCGCGATCGAAGAATAAATAAACATCTTGCAGAAAAATACAGATACGTGACAGTATAATATTATGGTTATTTGTATCGAAAGGTGCCTTGTGTTATGATCTAATAGTAGTATTATTATCTTACGGACATTCGTTTAAATGTCAACATTGTAGTCGGAAAGTTGGGTGAGGGCCACCCCAGATATTTACTTTCCGACTCCTAGAAGGAAAGTATTGTAATCGACGGAAAAAAAAAATTTGAGATTTTAGCGGAAATACGCGTTTTGGGGTCCCCTGAATCCATTGCAATGATTTCTGGAAAATGTATGTGTGTATGTGTGTATGTGTGTATGTGTGTATGTGTGTACGTATGTCCGTGAACACGATAGCGCCCAAACGGAACAACGGATCGGGCTGAAATTTGGCATACGTATTTAGAATTACCGGGGGACGAACTGGATTGTTTTTGGTGACAATCTGACAACCGGAAGTGGCAGTTGTCAAATACGTTTTCTTAGGTATTCATCCGATTTTGACCAAACTGACACCATCTCATCTTGCAGTGACATTAAATATGTATACAAATTTACAGATCAATGGGATGAGCGGTTTAGGCACTATAAGAGTTTATACCTATCGGGCGCCTTCGGTTTGTGTCGTAATGAAGGGCTCACGGATGGCTCACTGTATGTGTCAGCATTTATGCAGCCACATGTTTTCGGCTCGCGATCGAAGAATAAATAAACATCTCGCAGAAAAATACAGATACGTGACAGTATAATATTATGGTTATTTGTATCGAAACGTGCCTTGTGTTATGATCTAATAGTAGTATTATTATCTTACGGACATTCGTTTAAATGTCAACATTGTAGTCGGAAAGTTGGGTGAGGGCCACCCCAGATATTTTAGCCAGTAATTAGCAACTGATTCTTCTGCAATAAGTATGATAGTAGACTCAGTTCGCTGTGGGCTTTCCAACGATGTATCGTTAATTGCAATCGGTTGCAAAAGTTGTAGTTGCTTAACCTTTGTTTCTAATGCCACGGTCACGCTGCTAGCAGCAACATCATATTTGATACCAATTTGTACCTGACTAAATTTTGAAAGCACTGTACACGGGTGTAAATAACATAGGCAAGGCCACGATGACAATAAAATTAGAAATTCTATATTTTAGAAGTATTTAGTATTTAGTATTTATTTACAAAAATATTTTAATTATTAATTAAATCATCATTTCAATTATTATTAATTAAATTATATATTTTCAAGAAAGTCTCTTTCAGGTCTTCAATTGTTTAACAGTATATTTCTAAATAGTTAGAAATATGTAGTTACGTATTTCTAAATTAATAAATTGTTCAAAAGTTACTGCTTTCATCCGTAATTTATTTTCTACTTTATATTTAATGTTTTATTTATATTAATTTCAAACAAAAGTAATTCCATCAGTTTTCCGTTCAATGTATTAATTGAAATATAATACACAATTATAGAATTGAATATACAATTGATATAATTAAAATCTGATATATTTTACAAAAGATATTAGTATCTATGCATTTCTACTTCAAATAAAACTCAACACGTCACAGAAACTAATAAATATTACATAATATTGGGTTATTAAATTTTGAAGAAATATTTAAATATATTATTTAAAATAAAAATATAAATCACATATTTATAATTTTATATTATTAGTAACACATTTAACAAAAGTAATGAATAATGGTTGCTTTAAATAATTTATTATAATCGATGGTTGCTATTTTCTACAATACCCACATATTTGTCCTCAAAATAACGGCTAATAAAAATTCAACATGTTTAATTTTACAAGCAACAGCCAAAACCATTCGCCGGCATGCACAATAGCGGTTGCTGAGTGGTCACATTATGCTGGTTAACACCCGGTTAATAATCTACAGCAAGCAGCAAATACTAAAACCACCCCACATTTTGACATTTTTGCATTGCAATTAACGTTGCAATTAATATTCAAATTAAATTACGGTGTTTGCAATTTGGTTATAGCAAGCGGAAAACATAAACGTGTACAACACATTTTATCATTTGCAGCATTTTGGACCCCCCCAAAAAAAAATTCTGGATCCGCCCCTGCCTGTTTGTATATTGGGAGAATATTTCAGGTGCATTTCTCCAGCCCCACCATGGCGGATTTTGAAATATCTCTTTATACCAAAGTTTTGTGTTAGTTTTATGTCGAATTGTTCCGTAAAGAAAAAGATTTGTTCCTCTTCGGTTCGCGAGATATAGGCATTTTTTGAGGGGGGGCTGGGGAAATGCCAGCCCCACCACATTGGAATTTTGAAAATTTTTGGATGCCAAAGTTTTGCGTTAGTTTTGTATCGTTTTGTTCCATTGAGAAACAGTTTTGTTCCGACCTATTTCCGGAGATATAAGCAATTTTCCGAGAGGGACCAGAACAGCTTTTTTGGAATTTTGACATTTTCTCGATGCCACAGTATTGTATTAGTTTTGTGCCGAATTGTTCCGCAGAAAAAAAGTTTTGTTCCGCTTTATTTTTGGAAATTTTCACAAGCAATTTTCCGATGAGCGATTTCTACTTACATTTACGAGATTGCCTATATCTAAATATATGTACTTATGTCTGTGTGCGTATCAATAAACTATGTACATATGTGACAAAAAATCGTGTCCAAGTATAGTCATAAAATTATTGTTTTACATTATTGCGGTAATAGGTACATCTCGTACTCCTGGTTACTATCACGGCGGCGCCTCGCTAGCCAAACGGAGGCGACACGCTCGACTCCGGCCGGGCGCTAGACGGAGAGAGTTGCATGTTTTGCAAGGTTTATTTTTTCTATGTTATAAGCTGTAAAAGTTAAACAAGCGCTGGTAGGCTGGCTGAGTGGTCACACCATGCTGTTAGCAGTCAGTAGCAAATAATACGCTAGTAAAACATCGTAGTATGACCAGGGCATAAAAGTCTTTCCACACGTAATTGAAAATCTAAATATATTTATCAAGAAATACACCGCATTTTGTCTGTTTCATCAGCATAAAAACATCATTGGTGCCAAAATCACTTGAAACTTGAATCACTTACAAGGAATGTTTTTATTACCTCAGGTAATTTACAGGTAAATAATTTACCTTTGATCATTACAGTACACTCGCACAAATCTCTATACTCTCAGTATCTATTTGTATCAAGTAATATAGAGAAAAAATAAAACGTGGCGAGGCAAACGTGTGAAATACAGGAAAAGGGATGTAGTAAATTAAAAAATAATTACCAAATATGTACTGACAGGAAAATAAGTGAGAAATAAGTAATTCCGGGTAATACAGATGTTAAAAAAAGTTACAAATAGGAAAAAATAGGAAATAGGAAATTTACGAACAAGTTCGCCTAACCACCTGTTCGCTCAAAACCTTGTGTTTTGTTATTTCTTACATCTCGTTGGTCAAGCCGAATGGTAGAGTACAAGAAATTCAAAAGGCGCCATCTGTGATCGAGAAACGTAACTATAAGCAAAGAACCTGCCTGAGATTAACTCCCTTCGACAGCATCGCCCCCTGGATTTCTTCTCCCTTAACTAACCTTCCGTTGACTAACTATAAATACATAAACAATGCATAAATATAAACCCTAAACCGAATTTGCCTTAGTATGAAGATACTGGATACTATCATAAATGGTCGCGCCGGTAAGTTAGCTTTCTTACTGCGCAAATTAGCTAGTTTGGTTGCCTACATTATTGGCAACCGAACGTACGGTTCCTACTCTATACATATTTGAAATTTCTTAAATTAAATACATATAGAATTCTCTTAGATTAAATACACCAACAACAGACAACCATAATTCCGACACTTTGACGAATACGTTAAAAAGAAGAGGTTTTATACTGTCAGAATTCATAAAAATGTGCTACCCGAATTGTCTGTAATTGCGTGCTATTATGGTTAATAAGCTATTATAACAAATAAGAGCGCTTGGCTCCAGAAAATTATTGTTGTTATAAGAGCGGCAATTACGCGAATTATTCAATAAAGTAATTGGCAATCATGTTGTTAGAACCTGGTTTGCGTGAGTATAGCTTAAGTCTTTCGTAACTGTTAGTTCTCTGGCGAAAAAAATCTTTTCTCGTTCATGTGCTGTTTTGGCATGAAAAATCGGGATTGTTATTCTATGTATCATATGATTTGCGTAAATAAAACAGACGTTGTCAACACATCGGTTTGTTGAGGCTATCAGCTACTCAGAAAGTAACGTATATAGTTCAGCATTCTTATATGTTTTGGCTCAGAGGAAACCTTTATCCCTGCATAGGCCATTCATTGATCATAAAGTATATAACTCAATACCTAATCAAAAGAATTTGTGTACTGAAAATAAGTTTGGCAATGGAAAAATCTGTTATTATTATACAAACGACACGTACAAGTCGGCCATTATTACTTTCCGACCAGTATCCTGGAAGAAATCTATTGTCCACGGAATAGAAATGTATGGGATTTCAGGGGAAATCAGACTGAGCTTTCTTAGAGATTTATCCTCCTAATACAAGTGTTTATAGAAACAATTTGACAGTACTCGCAACCTTGGTCGTAATGGTTGCGAATTGACAAATTTTGATAAGCGTCAGGGGCCACTGACATTAGGTTGGGATCCAGAGTGACTATGCTATGACTTCACAAAATCCCATAATTGCAAAAGGATTTGACGTCTCAATGTGTCAACGAGGTTGTCCGAAAGTTGGTTGTTGGCACCCCAGATATTTTAGATGGCATTATTGGTCGTTGGGAATTCTGGTCACCCTACTTTATGGGAATGTTTTCCACTTTATAATACTTTCACTTTCACTTTATTATACTTTAGCATGCGATGGCCAGGTTTCTTTGTGGTTTGTGCGAAACTCACGAATCACAAACCTTATCAACTATCATTAAAGAGATAAATCAACTTTATAGACATGAAACCACATTTTTTAAATACATATTCAGAAGTCGGCAAATATATCCATTATACTTCTGGATAAACAGGAAGTTTATAAATCTATTATTGATATTTTGGATTTAGCTGATTATCGATCTAATCTGTGCAACAGTTTATGACTTAAAAATGTTTTTAAAAATAAGTGTGATAAAAATATTTCGAGATAATGCAAAGATTAAGTAGGTAATCTAAAACATCTGCTTAGTTAGTAGTGGTATGACGTTATAAATGTATTTATTCTTATCTTCTGTTAAGTTATAACCCTAGCATGAAAGTTGTAACCAGCTTTTTTCCAATAACAAACAAATTTGTGATCTTTTTTGAAACCGACTTCGAAAGGAGACGTAGATAGCCCATTTTTTATGAAACCTACTGGTACGCTTCTCTACGTATTGTATGAATGTTGTACTATTGAAGCGCCTTTTTAGCTGCGCTATTTTGAGTTTTACATATAAACCTGACCAAAGAAACTTCATCAATTTCAAAAAAAGATCGACCACCATAACGAGTGTGACAAGTTTTAAGTCTAATTGCAAATTCTTAACCAAGTCCATAAACTCTACTACCACCAAGTGTCCAATTATTTAGCTTGAAATATGTATGCTATTTTATATTGTGCAGCCCAGAAACCCATAAATATACGCGTCTAGAATTCACTGTATATCATTTTAGTTTCCGATTAGTACCCTAGCAGTGAAGCATTGTAAACGATAGAAAAAATGGCATCAAATCAAATGGAAATATGGTACTGATATTTAGAATTACCAGGGGACGATAAACGTCAGTCGCCTTCCGACTAAGGTTCGAATCCTGAGTGGCGGTTTAGGGGTTTCAATGTGTCAACGAGATTGGGCGAGGGCAATTCCATATATTTTATTAGATTACCGAATTTGATATTTTGTTTGATTACCGAGATCGGTCCTCCTAGATGCATCTAATCGGCGTTTCTAATTGTCATTCTTCTGCAGCGCATGCATATCCAAGTATGCAGCCGTCACGGCGTAAAAGCAATTATCCCATACTTCATCGAATCTCCAGGTATTAACAAGCACCCAGAGACCTCGATTCCCCTATCGCCAATCGTCATCCATCCTCCGTGTCTACACAACTAATCTTATCTGCTTCGTATTCTCGATCCACTCGCGTAAAAAGATTCCAGACTTCGCTCAAAAGAAATGAACATCAGTAGGAAAAAAAACAGCGTTACACAGGCGAGCGATTTGTAATGCAGTGGCTTGCGTTGTCAGTCACTGTGGCGCGCGCTGCAGAATTGCCATTCGCCATATCTGGTTGAACCCGTTCCTATTGGAAGAAGCGAATGGATACGAGCCGGACTACCTGAAAATGGTTAAGTAGCTAATTAAGCATGGAACATTGGCTATCGATTAGACGTCGGAGAACTGGGTTAACGTTTTAGAGAGACGCTGGGAATAGTCTGTCGTCGCCTTGTTCTTATGTAACAGGGTAACCCCCTTACAATTATTGAGTTTGCCTAGAATGGAATTGCCGTTTAGGATATGGCAGCTGGTATGTGAGATTACGCTATACAATGCGATGTTTGTAAGTTATAACATGTTTGAGTCATTTCATTTTGTAGAGTAGTGAACATCTCAACAACTGTGTTACTAATACCATAACACTCCAGTCCAGTATTATGAAAACTTACAAAAAAAATGGCTTAATACTATTTCTGAGCGTTCTGCACACGAATATGAACTCTGTCAACACAAGTCTGGACTTTGCTTTCGCTTTCGTGAAGCCACAGCCACTATGGGCCCCATCCTAACGTCAGTCATAGAGTGGCATTTAATGTCATGTCAGTAGACACTGACGTTTATCAATATATGCCAATTCACAACCACAGTGACAAAGGCGCTGGATTTTGTCAGACTGTTTTTATAAATGCTTATAGCGCCTAAACCGCTCATCCTAATCATCTTATTGATCTGTAAATTGGTACACAACGAGGGAATATATCTCTTATGGGAATAAAATAGTCATCGGGTGTTGAAAGGTGGTTAGTGCACCCCTCCACAGATGGAGCCGTCAAAACTGTCGCGAAGTTACGAATTCGAAATTACTCGTTCTTATTGGTCAAGTTTGAATTGACCTATTGACTTGTATACCTATTTAAATTGGAGAATTTCGCGGACCGAATCACTAAGTTCTAGATTTCTTGAGTGGATTTCCTCAGCGGCAGTGACGTTTGTCAAAATCTGATAATTTGCAACACAGCGACGAAGGCTGTGAATTCTGTCAACCAGCTTCTATAAAAGTTAATAGCGCCTAAACCTTTCATCCCATTGACCTGTAAATTAATATACATATTTAAAATCTCTGGAGGATGAGCTGATATTAGTTTGGCCAAAATCGGATAAATCCCGAAGAAGACGTATTTAACATTTGCCACTTCCGGTTGTCAGATTGTCACCAAAAACAATCCTGTTCGTCCACCGGTAATTCTAAATAAGTACGTAAAATTTCAGCCCGATCCGTTGTTCCGTTTGGGCGCTATCGTGTTCACGGACATACAAGCTTACACTTATTTTATATCCGTTTTCAACTTATAGAAATGCCAACCACTAATACAAATATCTGGTGTGACCCCACCCTACTTTCCCACTACACTGTTGACACATTTATAAACTCTCTAGATGTATAGAGAATGAAGCATCAATTAAACGAATGACTTAAGATAATAATAACTACCTATATGAATTGGGATTATAACAAAACAAGACACATCTCGATACAAATAACTATTGTCACGTATACGTGTGTTTTTCTGCAAGGTTGTTTATTATTCTACGTTGTTTATTTATTCTTCGATCGCGAGCCGACAATACTGAGCTGGCGCGTATAAGGTCAGACGTTCATTACGTCACAAACCGATGGCAATAAACCCCTATATCACCTAAACCGCTCATCCCATTGATCTGTAAATTAGTTGTACCTCTAACATCCGTTATACATTCGTTTACGAAAGGATGCGGATGCGAATTTGACAAAATATCCGAATGTTCCGCGGTTGTGGATGTGAATCAGCTCCGTTACAACCCTAGTTTGAATCACCGAATGACTTGTTCATGTATACTCGGTCAAATAGTCTGTCCAGAAGACTGCCTTCTAAAACCTAAACCATTACCAATAGTGTCCTTTGTTGAAGCAACCCAAAACAGTAATATATTACACTTTGAATAGTAGAATTTATTTAACGGAAAAATTAAATGATTTGTTATTTAAGAATATCATAAAAAATGTGAGATATCATAAAAAACAATAGAGAGAAAAGCACAGCAAAAAAACGCAGTAATTAGTAATTTATTGACGTTGCAATAAGAAAGACTTTGTTGCTTATATATGTTATGTTATTGTCTTCTACCGGATTCATTGATATTCATCATTGATATTTCTACAGATTTACATATACTTAAAATAACTTTTTACCAATGTGAGAATGGATGTCGAGAATACACAAAAACAGAAATATTTTGACGATTTGTTTCTTTATAAGAAAAAAATTAAACAAAGTAATCAACATTTTTTAAGGTGTATATTTAATTTATTTTTTATTATATTGTAGCAAGAAGTTTTATCTCAGTTTGGCTTACAATAAGTTCCTGTATTTATACAGTATTATACAGTATTCTTTGCACTAATGCAGACAATAACAAACCTATGCCTCACGCAAGGACTTACTGTAAATCACAAAAAAAGAGATAAGGCACGTTACATGCTTATATATGTAGGCAAATGAATTTCGAGACATAATCACAGAAAATGTGTGTGTTTAAGGTGTTTCTCGCCTTTCTTTGCGTAACAGCAATTTCATCAAAACAAATCCGTAAGTAACTATGTACATATCATTTTTGTTTGTTTAATTCGCCGTAACTTAATCAAAGCATTTTTATTCTAATTTTTATCCTAATCCATAATTATGCTATGCTAATCCTCCATTTAGGTAATGTATGCGAAGGACAAGATGACTATTGGCAACTAAATCCAGGAGATCCTTGCACTTGCTACTGCTACCATGAACTTTTACATTGCCCACCTTGTCCCCTACCAACAACGGAACCACCAACAGGTACAAAAATAAATTTCTAATTAGTTTTCTTGCACAGTTTCAACCTTTCAGACGAATATTGCCAAGGAAAAGAAGACCACACGATTGGTCCTTGGGATCCTTGTTCATGTATGTGTATAGATGAAACAGTGGTTTGTCCATCATGTCCTCCAACAACATCAACCACCACAAATACTCCTTCAGGTAAGAGAATTAGAAGTGATTTAGTAGAAAAACTAGGAAGAGCCACTTGTCAAGCCCATGTTATTATGGGCGCCTTAATATTTTCCTAACAAAACTAACTTTTTTCATTGCAACCTTTAGGTGACTACTGTGAAGGAAAAGAAGATCACACAATCAATCCTTTGGATCCTTGTTCTTGCATGTGTTTAAATGGATGGATGGCGTGTCCTGGGTGTACGACAACAACCGAAGATCCATGTATTGAACAACCAACAAGTAATTAGTGATGTTGATGGTGTTCTTGGTAATTGTAATGTTTATATTTTAGCTAAGCATGGTAGAGGCAAAGGTGGAGAAAATGGTAATGGCAATGGAAAAGAACACAATGGGTATACTATAGATCCTGAATATCCTCCACCGACGCCTTGTCCTTCGTCTTCAACTGACATATCAACTTTCACACCTACTTCGACAACAGGTAAAAGGTTGAATAAACTCTGGAACATCTAAAATATCTTTTTGGTTGGATTTCTTTTGTCATTTCCCTATTTTCATTTGATAATATTGAAGAACACATTTGCTTGAGTATTCTAAAACAATATTAGGTCTTAGGTTTCATAAGAAAAATGTTGTGGAGGAGAAAACCGGTGAGAAGTTAGCCACAACGGTTATCCACAACTTTTTTTTCTGAACCGATTTTAATAAGTTATACATCATTGGAAAGCGCATAACGCCCTGAATCTCCCCTAGTTTTGCCCGATCGAAAAAATCATAATTAGGGCCCAAAAAAAGAAAATGATAGTTGGATTTCTCGCCATTTTGCCGAAATCCCCGGGATCATATCTAAGTTATTACACAACCTATCTCAACGATCTTTGCACCACTGGAAAGGGCAGGTCTTCAAGTACACCCCATAGTTTTGCCCGATCAAAATTATGACAACTTCTGTCCGAAAAAAAAATTATTGATATATTGGTGTTCTGAATGACCACCATATGCCAGCTACAACAGTTATCCACAACTCTTATTTCTCAACCGATTTTAATAAGTTATACATCATTGGAAGCGCATAACGCCCTGAATCTCCCCTAGTTTTGCCCGATCGAAAAAATCATAATTAGGGCCCAAAAAAATAAAATGATAGTTGGATTTCTCGCCATTTTGCCGAAATTCCCGGGATCATATCTCAGTTATTACACAACGTATCTCAACGACTTTTGCACCACTGGAAAGGGCAGGTCTTCAAGTACACCCCATAGTTTGCCCGATCAAAGAGATCATAATTAGGGTCCCAAAATGAAAATAAATACATATTGATTTTTTCGTAATTTTGTCGAAATTACCGATGACATATCTCAGTTATTACCACACCTATCTCAACGATCCTTGCATTGGTAGAAAGACATGTCAAATACTCTCTATAAAAATATGTATTAATAAAATATATCACCATACTCACTGTAGTATTAACCATTTGTCCTAAAGCCAATATGCTAAAATCGATGATTTACCAAGTTTCCGGGAGAAAACCGCATCAACGACGATAAAGTAGTTAACGTTTCGCACTCTTTTGCAAGAGGTATCTTCAAGACGTAACAGTAAGACAGCTACGAAGTGAATGGATCTAGAACTTGGTAATTCGGACCGCGGAAGTCTCCAGTCTAAATAATCAATGATTTACTTAGTAACATTTTGCTATTAATATTTATCAATGGAATGGTATTGGTTATGCCAACATATCATCTCTCTTATGTATTGCACAAAGAACAGATAAGTATTGGTCCAAACTGATACCACCTCATCCTCCAGGGATTTTAAACATTTATGACAATTTTTAGATCAAATACATAAACGGTTTGGGCGCTATAAACCTTTTTAAAGGCTATCTGACAGAATCCAAAGCCTTTGTCGCTGTACTTGCGAAATGTCACCTTTTAGCAAACGTGAACTTTTTCTCTTGTTCCACGTCTAGGACAGTAATTGCCATAATTTTGATCTGACAAAATTAGGGGAAGCAGATGAAAACTTATATTTTCTATTAAAGTAAGAATTACTTAATGGTATTAGGATAATAATACTTGAAATATATTCCCGATAATTGGGGTAAATTAGCAAGAAAATTAACGTTCAATTTATATAATACCGGGTGGGCATGATGGAGGCTGGCACAAAGGGCCCACTGGGGCCTAAGCGCCGTCTATGCCTGGCATAGAGCCTCCCAACCCTACATACATATATACATAACGTTCAATTTCATTTTACAGGCTCTAATTAATATTTGGATCGGGCAAAGCTATGGGGGTACTTGATGACCTGTACTTTCCAGTACTGCAAAGATCGTTGAGATAGGTTGTGTAATAACTGAGATATGATACCCGGAATTTCGCCAAAATTGCGAGAAATTCAACATTCATGGTAATTTTTGGGGCCCTAATTCTGATATTTCGATCGGGCAAAACTAAGGGAGATTCAGAGCGTTATGCGCTTTCCAATGATGTATAACTCATTAAAATCGGTTGAGAAATAAGAGTTGTGGATAACTGTTGTGGCTGGCATATGATCATCATTCAGAACACTAATATTTCAATATTTGTTTTTGGACAGAAGTTCTCATAATTTTGATCGGGCAAAACTATGGGGTGTACTTGAAGACCTGCACTTTCCAGTGGTGCAAAGATCGTTGAGATAGGTTGTGTAATAACTGAGATATCCCGGGAATTTCGGCAAAATTGCGGGATATCCAACTTTCATTTTATTTTTTTGGGCCCTAATTATGATTTTTTCGATCCGGCAAAACTAAGGGAGATTCAGGGCGTTATGCGCTTGCCAATTATGTTTAACTCATTAAAATCGGTTGAGAAATAAGAGTTGTGGATAACTGTTGTGGCTGGCATATGGTGATCATTCAGAACACTAATATTTCAATATTTTTTTTGGACAGAAGTTGTCATAATTTTGATCGGGCAAAACTATGGGGTGTACTTGAAAACCTGCCCTTTCCAGTGGTGCAAAGATCGTTGAGATAGGTTGTGTAATAACTGAGATATGATTCCGGGAATTTCGGAAAAATTGCGACAAATTCAACTTTCATTTTAATTTTTTGGGCGTTAATTGTGATTTTTTCGATCAGACAAAACTATGGGAGATTCAGGGCGTTATGTGCTTTCCAATGATGTATAACTCATTAAAATCGGTTGAGAAATAAGAGTTGTGGATAACTGTTGTGGCTGGCATATGATCATCATTCAGAACACTAATATTTCAATATTTGTTTTTGGACAGAAGTTCTCATAATTTTGATCGGGCAAAACTATGGGGTGTACTTGAAGACCTGCACTTTCCAGTGGTGCAAAGATCGTTGAGATAGGTTGTGTAATAACTGAGATATCCCGGGAATTTCGGCAAAATTGCGGGATATCCAACTTTCATTTTATTTTTTTGGGCCCTAATTATGATTTTTTCGATCCGGCAAAACTAAGGGAGATTCAGGGCGTTATGCGCTTGCCAATTATGTTTAACTCATTAAAATCGGTTGAGAAATAAGAGTTGTGGATAACTGTTGTGGCTGGCATATGGTGATCATTCAGAACACTAATATTTCAATATTTTTTTTGGACAGAAGTTGTCATAATTTTGATCGGGCAAAACTATGGGGTGTACTTGAAAACCTGCCCTTTCCAGTGGTGCAAAGATCGTTGAGATAGGTTGTGTAATAACTGAGATATGATTCCGGGAATTTCGGAAAAATTGCGACAAATTCAACTTTCATTTTAATTTTTTGGGCGTTAATTGTGATTTTTTCGATCAGACAAAACTATGGGAGATTCAGGGCGTTATGTGCTTTCCAATGATGTATAACTCATTAAAATCGGTTGAGAAAAAAAAGTTGTGTATAACTGTTGTGGCAAACTTCTCACCGGTGAGGAGAAAGACTTCTCAATTTAAATCCCACCCGGCATAATATATTAAGAACAGTTAAGTTAAGAACAGATATTAGGGGTTTACTCCATCTCTCATAATAACTGAGATATGTATCAGAGAACCAAAATAAAGTAATCAAATCGTTACACATGTGGTTTACTTGTCATTTTTATCCGACTTTTTTTAAATCTATTTTAGGTGAATATTGTGAAGGAAAACCAGATCACACAATAGATCCTTCAGATCCTTGCTCTTGCATGTGCTTAGGCGGATGGTTAGCTTGTCCAACATGTTTTCCACCAACTGAACCACCAACTGAACCACCAACTGAACCATCAACTGAGCAACCAAGTGAATCACCAATTGAACCAACAACTGAACCACCAATATGTACTACACATGATGCAGAATATTAAAGCAACATTCTGTCATAAACATAAGTGTTAGACTAATTTCAAACTAATACTATCGTACCATGAATTGTACTTTCATTTGTGTGTAGTCAGTTTTCATTTGTGCGTAGTCATTTATAAGAAATTAGTTTTCCCAAATCCAAACGTTTTCCTTAATTCATATTGTTTTTTTCTTATTCCATCAAACAACATAAAGTTTCGTAACATTTTTTGGTGACAAAAGATATAATACATACACCGCACATTTAATGCCATGTCATGTCAGTGGCACTGACGTTTGTCAAAATTTGACAATTCGCAACACAGCGACGAAGGCTGTGGATTCTATCAAACTGCTTATATCAATTCTTATAGCGCCTAAACCGCCCATCCCACTGATCTGCCATTTGGTGCACATATTTAAAGTAGTTGGAGGATGAACAGGTATCAGTTAGGTCAAAATCGGATGAATCTCTCAGAAGACGCATTTAACATTTGTCACTTCCGGTTGTCAAATTGTCACAAAAAACAATTCAGTTCATCCCCCGTTAATTCTAAATATGCATACCAATGCATACCAAATTTCAGCCCGGTCCTTTGTTCCGTTTGGGCGCAATCGTGTTCACAGATGTACCCACAGACTGCCGTTTGCAAGGTGTAGTCCTGTAGAGTTGCGACGAATAAGTGTTCATCTTTTAAAAACGCATTTGTAGAAATAACTAATGTGACTATTATAACTAGAAATTAACTGATGTGCAAATAATTAAAAGCAGCTCTCTCAATGTTTAAGAAAGTCAGAGCAACAACTTTGCTTAAATGGACCTACGTCGGCCTTCTTTTTTCAGCTCGCCCAACCTACAACAAAGCACCCTGTACAACAAAAGAAATAAATAACCATGAAACTACTCAGTATGAAGACAGCGTTCTGTTCAGTCTTCTGTAATATATTTGGCTTCGTGATGGCCGAACAGGCTTCCCGGAGGAAATCCGGTATCTCCGGTACCGTTTGCAGAGCAATGGCGAAATCAAGAGTCGTCTTCATTGGTTTCCACCAGACGGCGGCACAGTCGTACCTCTTTGCGATCCAGTTGCTGAATAATATATCTAACTGTAGCCAGGGCTATATAAAGATAATCGGCCAGATCTATGTATAATTCTAGTGGAATATGTTGACATTCTGCGGTCCATATACAGATCGGAGATATACGCAAACACATAAAGATGTTGGCCTGTGAATGGAAGTCTCTTGGAGTTTGAGGTGGGTCTTTGTCTTGAGGTTTTAAAGGCCCAGATAGATGCGGAGATTTAGTATGGAGTTTACTAGACCAAATATGTTGTCTGTTATGGTTGTGAGAAGTATAATGGTTGAACATGGACGGTTTTAGGACGCAGCTTGATGTCAAATGTAACTTCCGCGATTGAGTGGCCTAAACGACTCGTTTCTTGCAATGACTTATTAAATGCTAATTTAAGCATTCGACTTTAGACTGAATGAACAGAGAATTCTATTGATCGTTTGAACATTTTTGATATACTAAGTCAGAGGCTTCAGATTTTATATAATATGTAAAGCCTGCACGTCGATGTTCACTTTTATGAAATTATAAGAGAGGCTTTAATTGATATAATTCATATAATTAACAACATATCTTAATACTATCACACCGACAATTCATTAGGGCATATTGTAAACTTGGCGTAATCTATCTTAACTTTGGCTACAGAAACCACTCGCATGAAATATTTTATTTAAACTTCATCCAATTTTAAAAATTCTTATACTTAGATCTGTGCATTACTATTAAAAGAACATTACGTTACGCGTTCACAAATAAAACCGTGCAATAATATACTAGACTACCAGACAGGCTAGTCTTCTAACAAAATCGGCACAAAGTCAATGTTTACGCAGTACGTCAACGAGATATTTATAAAATGACCGAAAATCAACGGCCTTAAGCACGCTCAACAATGCTTCAATTTAATCTCGCGAACCGTTCATCACTTTACACGGTACGTGATTTAACCTCAAAAACTGCAAAAGAACAACTCAACTATACTCCCGGACTTATAAAACAAATACATAACTGAATTGTAATCGCACGCAGTCGGTATTCAACTGGATCAAACGCTAAAAGAACATAATCGTGCACAGTCGGGTCAGAGTTTCTAATTGTGTTTGTGGTGATTTTCGTTTTTGGTGAAAATGTTTTGCACCGAGTGTTCAGAGACCATCATTGAGGAGATAGACATCGTGGCAAAAATAAAGACGTCTTATAAATATACGTATGAGGTAAGTTACTAAATCTGAGTGTATTTTCATTCTTAGAATTTAGGTGCGTTTCAAGGTTTGCTGCTATGTCTTGAAAGCATGACCAGCATGCGAGTGCTCAGAATTTAATGGATATGACACAAAAGGTTAAAAGTTTGCCGCGAAGAACATATGTAAAATATCTGGAAGGGTTGTCACAGAAAGTGTAGCGCGGCCGGAATGTATGTGTTACTTTTGGCACCCATTTGAATTGTGTAGCGTTTTCGTACAGTACTTACCTTTTATAATTGCTTTTGCATTCGAATACATATAGATACTATAGATGTTAAATCTGATATATTATGTATTAAGAAAAAGATTAATATCAACAGCAGCTTACAAATAATCTTCTCTTTAAAACTGTACAAGAAAAAAGGTCGCATGTGCCAAAATTATTCTTTTTACGGTTTGCAATTTTGTATTAAATTTACATGCTATAAAGCAATTTTTATTTACTTCAAATATATTATTATTACTAATATTGATACATACATTACACACTTAATACACTTAACTTTTTGCATGACATTTGCATTCTTAAAAAAATCGGGATTTCAGTGGAAATACACGTTTTGGGCTCCCCTGGATCCATCGTAATAATTTCTGGAAACTGTTTGTACGTGTGTATGTGTGTGTGTATGTATTTATGTATGTGTGTATGTCTGTGAACACGATAGCGTCCAAACGGTACAACGGATTGGGCTGAAATTTGGTATACTTCTTTAGAATTACCGGGGACGAACTGGATTGTTTTTCTGTCTGACAACCGGGAATGGCAAATGTTAAATGCATTTTCTTAGGGATTATTTCCGATGTTGACCAAATTGATACCTCATCCTCCAGTGATTCTAAATATGTATACCAATCTACCGATCATTGGGGTGAGCAGTTCAGGCGCTATAAGCGTTTAGAGAAACAAGTTGACAGAATTCACAACCTTCCTCGCTGTGTTGCAAATTGTCAGATTTTGACAAACGTCAATACCATTGACATGACAATAAATGTCAGTATAACAATTGTCAGTATAACAAATGTCAGTGCAACAAATGTCAGTATAACAAATGGTATTATGTCATAGAAAATGACGTTAGGTATGGTCCAGAGTGGTTGTGGCTTCACAAAATTGAATAATTGCTCCGCAATAGTGTTTAGGCACTTCATTGTGCCAACGATGTAGTCGGAAAGTTGAATGAGAGCCACCCCAGATATTTTTTTGTATCAAAATCTGGCCTATTTCAAATTATTGATAGAAAGAAATATCTGGGGTTAAGCGCCAAATCCGTTTACAATAGTTCAACCTCGTGAAGCCAAAACCACTCGTCACAACACCACAAAACCAACGTCAAATTCTCACCGTCAAATTCATCTGCGTCAGTCATGAAATAACATTAATTGCCATGTCATGTCAGTGGCCACTGACCTTAAAATTTCCCAAACTGCAACCATAGCGACTAAGGATGTAAATTCTGACTAAGGAAGATTCTATAAACGTTTTTAGATTTTTGTTCCGTCAATTACAATGCTTTCCATTCAGTGTATTAGTCGGAAAGTAAAAAGAACATAGAGAACTTGAATTTAATGAATGAATTTAATAAATCTGCCACTAGGTGCTTTACATCGCTCTTTCTTTGACTTGAAGGAAATTCGTTTAATGAGCCAAAACGCTTTATTGTATTGATCATTAGATGATGAGCTGGTATCAGTTTAATCAATATCTCTGCAATCGATGAGAGAATATCTGCATTATTTGCCACTTCCGGTTGTTACAACAAATATACCAAACATACCAAATTTCAGTCAAATACGTTGTAGCCAAGGATTTTCCAGTCGGGAAATCCCAGGAAATAAGCCAATGTTGCCAATAACGATTCCCGGGATTAGCATTTTAATTCCCGGGGTGTGAAATGCGAATTTCCAAAAGGAATAAAATAAACCTTCTAGGACACTGTATGAGTTGCTAATCCAGTAATTTAGTACGTGCAGTATAGTTCAAACGACCTCATTACATTGGCAATGATTCTTCAAAACCCAGAAAACAATAATTTACTTCTACATGTCTCTACAAAGATCTCATTTTTCTCCATTTGTTCCATTTATTGTATTGTATTGATTTATTTTCAAAGAGTATATGTTTACTTTGTATGAGAATGTCCGTTTATTTTATAAATAAACATAAAACAGCTACAAGTTCAACAAAAATAGTAAATCCTATATATGAGCTTGACAGACTAACTCATAGTAAGGATATAACACAAATTGACAGATGATGACTTTTCATATACTTACACTAAACTCTCAGAGAAACCAAATCATTTGAATGTGGACTTCTTATTAAATTATTAAATCAAAGTAACAATACTACACCGCCTTTTCCATTGACAGAGAAAAAATATCTGGGGTGGCCCTCACCCAACTTTCCAACTACACCGTTGGCACAATGAAGTGTCTGAACACTTTTGCAATTATTCAATTTAGTGAAGCCAGACCATCTCTGGACGCTACTTAACGTCAGTTTGTATGACAGAATTACATTTGTCATACTGATATGTAATGTCATGTCAGTGGCATTGAAGTTTGTCAAAATCTATCAATTTGCAACACAGCGACGAAGGCTGTGCATGCTGTCAAACTGCTTCTAGAAACCCTTATAGCGCCTAAACCGTTCATCCCACTGATCTGCAAATTTGTATACATGGTCAAAGTCACTGGATGGTCAATGCCACATATCAATGGCGTCCACTATTGCCGAGGCTATGCTCCCAACTTGCTCGCTTCGTGCTAGTGAATTCTGAATGCCGTCCACAGCAATGAAACCATTAGGATCATCGCAACCTACATTTTAAACACTTGACCCCTTGTGACCTTTCTTAATGTTACACTAGCCCTGAGGAAGCCAAAGATCATTGGCGAAACGTTGGCAAATGTAAGAATTTTAAGAATTATACCACCAAGACTGAAACAGCGTTTTATTCATCCTCGTCCAACAACACATACACACATTTTCCAGAAATCATCGCAATCGATTTCGGCCTTAGGGGACCTCAAAACGTGTATTTCCGCGGAAATCTCGAAACGCCATTTTCCGTCGATTACAATACTTTCTTTCTAGCGTACTAGTAGGAAAGTAAAAAGACGAAGCAGCATCCACGATACCATTAGCAAAAGAAAAACTAGACCGACATAATGTCATATTATGCTAACAGGAAACGGCCTTTGTTTTGGTAACATAAAAATCTGTCGAGTTTCTGTTTTGTTGGTCTGGTGAATCCATCAGTAGTTTATTGTTATAAATTAAATGATTACCATTAAACTGTGTTTAATGTTGTTAACACCTATTTGTTTTAAATATTTGTTAAATACAGCTATCAATTGGCCGTAAATTACCTGCCGTTGCGTCGGAACGCTTGCTTAAGTGGCCTTTGTTTGCAAAAGCATTGCTTCTCGTAGCTGAGGACCAACGTAGATGTTTTTTGTTCGCGGACTAGCGAGTCTCTGAGAAATATTATTTTACTTTCCCCTTTGTACCTGGCACTATTCGTTCCCTGTATTACAGAAACGGACAGCATTTGAATTTAGACATAAATTGCCCATATGTCAGGTCATTATGGGTTTATTGTGTACGCAATTGTCGACTATTTAGAATTAGAACTGTGAACTGACTAAGAATGATAGGTAAATAGAAAGCCGTATACGAGAACAAGGAAATCATCGATAATTTTGTCTATATCGGTATTTTGTTAGAAGTTACTGTTGTCACTTTTTATTATAATGTCGAATTCCTTTAAGTTTTTGATGGTTTGCCTAATTCCTTTTGTATCATTGTCATGTTAGACGATATTAATATATACAGGATGTCTCACGTAATTGATCTAATAGAAACTTCTGATGTGCTGCTTATTGGGTATGTTTGAAACTTTGGAATCATATTTTATTGAATCAGAACTTTTAAACTAAAATAACTCTCTTACTGACTTATCACTTAATAGTAGAGCTTTCAGTTTTCCTCTAAGCATATAAGGTTGGCAGACGCTACATGTTGACTTTTTCAACAAATGTGCTCTGTAATGCGTACACTTTCGAAATAACCAGTATCAACAAAATCAACTGCTATCTCTAGATATATGTTGTGTAGAAGTAATTGTGGCAATGTTGCATCATCCTCGCTGTAAATAGTACCTACGAATAATAAAAACACTGCTTTATAGTCAGAAAGTAATCATTATCAAAGCAGATAGCACATTGCTAAAAAAAATTACAATCCCAAATGTAGTTATCCAGTTCAATTATAATAAAAATATAGCCACTTTTAGATACAATGGTAAACGTATAGGAATTAAGAGAAAATGTGTTTAATTACATACAAAATTATTGTAATTTGCTGATAAAAGCATCAATTTTATTGGAAACTTTTGACTAATTAAACAACGTAATTTATGTATTTAATTTTTCATAATAATGTTTAGACTTTGCTGCAGTATATATGTGAATGAATTATGATCATAAAGAACTCCGTTTATCTCGTAAAAATTAACACATGAATTAAGAGACCGACGAACCACAATCCCACGCCCACTTCTCTCTCGGACATTGCAAATTAAGCATTACATCTTCATTTAATTGTCGGTCTGTGCGGTTCTCACTACCCCAAGGTGGAGTTACAACCTCCTCGGAGGTTCACATGGTCCAAATGGGTGGTCTGTGTTGTCTGTGTACCATCCACATCATTCTGCACTTATGCATTACAACCAAGGAAGAACGGCATCATCTCTAAGAATAAGCGTTTTGCGAAGCGATTACTTTGATCTGAAACCCTCAGGGTCAATTTAATGCCCTCAAATTACAATCTTCGGAGGTATTAAATTTCGTTTATGGTCGGAAATTTTTGGATTCAGCTCTTCGCTGGAATAATGATTGTAATTACTAAATCGGTATGTCATTGTATTATTAATTGAATAGCAATAAATGTCCTAAGTTTGATGATTTATTCGATGTTATCTGGTCCTTACTGAGAACAAAATACGAAATGATAACGTAAAGAACATCTCAACATGCGCGATCTTAACGCGGCAGAGCAATTCCACTGAGCGCTCTCATACAGTGCGGATTGGTTGGTACAAAAATATTCCACAACACTGAAAATTAATAAAATCGACGAACTATGGACATAGTTTTTCAGCTAACCAAAATAAAATGAAAGGTGATATAACCCTAGTAATGCTTACTAAGGTTTCAGCAGAAAAAAATACTAATCTTCTTCTTTATGAAGTTATTATTATTCAACTTCTATAACATATTCGGCCTTAATAGTTTGTTCAAAGGTTACGAATTTTGTACAGTGTTGTTTTACAGCGCTGCCAAATTAGCACAGCATGACAACACCTATGACAACTTAAGACATGTAACAGCCCAGCTGCAATTTCCATGTTAAATCATGTACTTCAGAAATAATGAAAGAAAATTGTTTGCCTTGAGATATTATTAACTAATACTCTATTGCAATGTTCATTAGTTTATTAGTTAGCTCGAATATTTTTGAAGATATTGTGAAGATATTATTATTTATAGTTTTATATAAAGATAAAGTAAAATAAAAAACTTTAAATGGCCATAATATATTTCTTATATGATGATACTCAACTAGTTGGTTTTTTTTTAGAACATGAACTGCCGATGTCACAACTTGATTTTGACATTCATCTGTTTCTTGGCTTATTATAGTTTATTGGCAATGCATGTGCACTGAATGTTTTTATTTTATAAAATGGATAACGCGAGGGATTATTTTAATGGTGATATTTTGAACATCTTTTATACCCATGACGAATTAAAATATCTTTCTTCAGCCAAAAATACGAGAATTAAGAATAAGAACGTTACGAATGATGAAGAAAACGAAATTAATGTTTGAGCTTATTTTGAAGTTTTTCCGAAATGTTCTACAAGGGCTGTTTCAATTATAGCTATAAGCAAGCGTCTTTGGCATTACTGGATTGTCTGGAATGTCTTGCTGTTGTTTCCACAATTTTGTAATATTTCCCATGCATAATAAATGTGCTCAAAATATCGACCATTGGATTACTGATATTAATTTCGTTAAATGATAATTGATTATTAAAAACCTACATTAGTCGCCAGCGTCAGTTAAATTTCAATAAAACATCTCCGAGAAATCTATTGAAATTTAATAGACTAGCTGCAATTTCCACATTTGTGGTTATGTTAAATCATGTACATCAGAAATATTGATGTCGTATTTTTTTGTGTACATCTGAATATTGTGGAAACATCTGGAAAAACAAATACAAAGAAAAATGCTGCAGACATTTTAACTAGACTTTTATTTATTCACTTCTAAGATAGGCTAGTAACTTATTATTATAATTCCAATTATTTCAGAATGCGCCGAGCCAAGTTACACATTCTTAAATATGTCCCTTTCGCGTAACATAGATAATTAGTTCAATTATGTGAATTATTTGATCATACTCTTTTTTACTTTGACAAGAATTTTCAGCAAAACTGTTAATGTTCGACTTATGGCTAACTCGTTTTATATTTTTTCAGTATGTGTGTGTGAAATCAGTGTTATGACATCGGCAGTTCATGTTCTAATTAAATTTGTCATCAAACAAATAACCAATCATTTCTTTATGCAATCTACTATAGGTTTATTATTTTTTTGTTGTAAAATATTTTTACTGTCTGTTCGTTTCTATGCATGCAATTCCTGGAAAATTCGTATCGAAAATTCACACATTAGAGAAGGTCAGCTTGTCTATTAACACAAAAAATCGTATCTTGATTACAGTGAAATATATTTACAAGCAACATTGGGATGAAGTAAATTTCTTGTTCTCTAGGTACTGCCCTTATAGGGCTCTCCAATTTTGTTAAACAAATTGTCCACGAGGTTGTTTGATAGCACGGTCAACGCAATTAAAAATGTAAAAAAAATCGAAAACGTGAAAATCTTACCACAAGATTATACAAAAATGCTCCTTGGGTGGATGCTGACTAACATAGAAACGTCTACGGCCAAGTTAAACGCATGTACCTACTATTAGCATTGTCTTTATCAAAACTATATTTAATATTAAGAATTGGCATTGTATCGCATTGTCTAACAAACCAATTTTGCCGCCAACAAACGGCTTCGATTTTGACAAAATTAAGTTATGACCTCCGCAATGCACAAACAAACCTCGGGCGTATAATGTCCAGCTTCCCACGATAGAAAATCTATTGTTAGTCTCTTTTCATCTTCGAATAGAATGAGTTTTTTTCGTGGCAAAGTCAACGAAGAAACGAGAGGTAACGGTCCACTAAGGCTTTAAAAATGTTCGGCCGGTCGTGCCTTGTGGACCGATGACCGGGGTGAAGTTAGGCACGATCTTACATCACCTGGGAAACCCGAGATCTGGGTCAGTAGCTTAGGGAGCTGCCTTGCTTACATTGCCTTTGTGGTTCGCTTAATACTTAACGAAAAATCTGGATTTTTTGACCTTACCGCCGAAGTTTAACGTGAAATGTTATGATTATGTTATAACGTTTCATATATTTATTTTCTTTTGAGGGACGTAAGAATTCTTATACAATTGGTAACGGTTAGGATAGGATTGAATGTAGTGATAATAGGAACGGTACTTCACCGTGCATGAAAAATTAAATGGGTACAATAAATAACGCCATTCGACTTTGTAGTGCTATAAACTCAATACACGCAATATCGCAATCAGTTTTTATTATTCGGATTCAGTATAGTTCACATGTAACACTCATGCACATATTGCTTGGAAATTAATTAAGCTTCATATCCGGAAGGAATGTAATATTTACTTCCACTGACAGTATCTGCTTTAAACCAACGTAAAGAACCAAGTATGTTTAAACTTCACTGTTTTGCTTGGGCGTTTTTTTTTCACGATCCATCACATAAATAACCGACTCTGAAACGTCACTATAGAAAATTGATTTTTGCATCTGATTTTTAAAGAGATTCTTGTTTATGCTTATGTAAATGTCGATGTTTTATCACTTACACTATCGAAGAAATTGACAGAGATTTTGTCTGTGATTTATGCAATTCATATAAGAGAAGATTTAGACACCATTTTTTTTTTTTTTTTTGATGATATTACCGTCTATCGGTAATTAATAAATAACTTAGCGACC
Source organism: Aphodius granarius (assembly GCA_963971325.1). Taxonomy (NCBI): domain Eukaryota; kingdom Metazoa; phylum Arthropoda; class Insecta; order Coleoptera; family Scarabaeidae; genus Aphodius; species Aphodius granarius. The sequence goes on from OZ020221.1 coordinate 29,389,929, forward strand.
CACAATTTTCACATAACAACAGGTAATATCTTCCGAAAAACAGCATTTCCATAATAGCATGTTACAGTTCTGTTAAAAAAAAAAAAACTATATTCGAACATGTTCAAAAACATGTTCGACAGCTTCGATAATTCCTTCAACTGGATTTCAACCATACCAAAATTGGTACGCATAAGTTACATCACAATGGTTTCAAACTTTTGTTCTTGACCGGATCAATAAAACACTTCTGACAAAATACTTCCTCCAATTTCATCTGGAAGGAAAATACGCTAGTATTTATCATCAAACATCGCCTTGCGGTAGTCACAAGAAGTATCAAAATTCGTGACCGACGCCGACGACGTGGGCGAATCCGTGAAAGATATGAGAGTATGGGTGGCAGGATGGCAGCAAAAAAACGAACGTTAATTGTAATATGGTGATCGTCAATCAATTGTTCGGATCGGAAAGGTCATGGCTCCGCCCTATGTAGTGTCATTTGTTTTGTGTCTTGTTAATATTCAATTCCGATTGCCTTGGTATTGATGGATAATTAATTTATTGCATATGGTGCGAGAGAGATTATATGAATGAATAGTACATGTATTGTTATGTAAGCAATACAAAAAAAAATCTGATGTGGCCAGACACATGACTTTACCATACGATACAGCCGTGTTCAGGGGGGCAATTTGGAAGTTCAAGGGGCATCCGCTTACTATGATTTAATTTTTTTTTCCAAAAAATGGAATGGACATAAATTATACCAAATTTTCTCTACTATAGTTTATTATTTAACTATTTTGACGAAATTACAGAAATGGCGGCTAATTTGCAAAATCGTAAGAGTAAACCTCGAGTTCCTTTGGGCCCTTTTGGACAAAACTTCTTTCAGCTCTAAGTTTAGTCACGAAACTTCTAAATATGAAGTTTCGTCTCGATACCTTCAGTAGTTTCTCCGGAATCGTCGCCACAAAAAAACGGGTACACACACACACACACACACAGACATTTTTTTGTACCTTGGTGAAACATGTTCAGGTGACCCAAAACGACATATTTCCGCTAAAATCTCAATTTTTTTTTCGACACGATTACAATACTTTGTCATACTACGTATGATAAAGTAATAATTATATTAATAAAATTCAAGTAGACTTGAAAATCAAAAATTGATACACTATTCAAGTATGTATATACCATCCAATATTTAAAATATACAGTTGGGTATTTCTGGTCACAAACAATTGTTTTGATACATTTCTAAGCTAAATTTAATTACTATGAATTATTCCTGTTTATTGATAAGTGTATTACACCAATTACTTAATATGACCTGAATTTCTCAAACGATAAATCATGAAACAAAAAAATAGTTTGAAGAAATTACTTCCTGCATGCATTTGTAGTTTGTTATAGTTAGATCCTAATAGTTGTAATTACAATTAAAATACCTTTTTAAAATTAAAATATGTCAACAACTTGGGGTTGACATGTGGTATACAATAACTAACAAACGCAAATATTGTTTATCGTTTGATTGCATGCTACCTTAATGTATCCCTAGACCCTACCTACTCTTTGTGCAAAATAATTTCACTTAGGTGAAGGTATCCAAAAACTTTTGAACTTCTGCCAATTATTCCGAGAATTTGCTTACTTACAAGCATGACCGACAAAAGTTATGCCATCGCGAACATGTAAGTCTCTAGGTCGACCCAACGAACTCCCAGGCTGACTGGCCAGGCGAAAATATCAATTATCGTTTGTTATTGGCTCATAATTGCGCAAAATGGCGGTGACTAAGCTCAGAGTGCACTGAATTATCGGTCTCCGCTCTAAAATAAGCTATCTGATTTCTCGATCTGACCGAGAATCGGTCATAGATCGTGGATACGAGATAAACCGGATCGCGGTGTGCTCCGAGGCGCCCTCCATAGATCCAGGCAGGCCATACAAGGCACTTGCACGGTCAGGTCAGAGGTGAACTCGTTTACACCCACATTAAAGAGAACGATATGGAACGCCGACGATAATTGGAGGTGCAATAATACAGGCGAGCGATAGATTACGATATTATTATTATTATGACATAAATAAACGTTGTGAAATGCATTGAAGGATTGCTAAATTGATATGTAGCTCATATCGTATATAAGCTTTGTTCTCAGCGTTCTCGAATTGTTCAAGAAAAATTGACATAAATGATTGAAGCTATTTACTGGATTCACTTTAACATATTTACGTATAGAATGTAAGTTAAAAAAATCCTGAATTTCCCTTATAGAAATGGTTACATTTAGCCTTAAGTAGCTGCTCTAAATCTTTTGAAGAATATAGTTTTTTGTTGCCATATATAGATTTAATTCATTGCTTAGGACATAATGTAAGGGGTTATATTGTCTTTCTCATTTTTATTAGCACCAACATAGCATATATCCAATAAATATGTCAGAAACAACCTGTTGAAACATAATAATTTTGGTTTGTATTCATGAAGACTTGATTGCATACAATTCATTGCTTGTTTTTGTGAGGTTTATTATACATTATGGGAAGATCTACTCATCATTTATCAATCATTTATTGCAAAAATTGTGTGCCTAAAATTGGTACTGGTATACTTTGTGATACTGAGCGCGTTCAGCGAACTCAGCATACCTACTTATAAATATCCCTAGCATTCAAGAAAATACCGTATATAGTCTGCGGACAAAAACGATTTTAAATTGGATTTACATACTTCTGCACATTTGAGCAAATTCGGATAGCATTAACTCGTGCCGATTTCCACATAAAGTTTTATTGATTCAACAAAATGAAAGCAACACAGTTTTTCTTATCACTCTACTTATCACAATACTTCTTCTATCGTATAAAAATAATTTGTTAACACAGGTATTCAATAAAACTTTAGATGTGTTTTAGAAAAATGACTTTATAAAAATGAATATACGTGCTTATTATACACAAAATGTATTAAAATTATGTTCGTAAGTTTGCATTTGGACATTTATTTCGATAGCATATTTTGATTGTACATACAATTTTTGAAATAAACTAATGTGGTATCAAATGTTTGAATTTCGTTGATAATATTATCTCTTCTACCTATGTATATGGAGTCGGACCAAAAATAGTACAGTTTGTTAATTTTTCTTTCAAATTCTATGCCACCCGCGTGTATAAGAAGCAGTTTTATTGAAAGAAAATCCTTGGACCTCGTCGATACTTATAATGTAATGTACAGCAAGTTATCTCTGCACGAAAATTCTCTGGACATTTTTCAACATTTGTTGACGAAGGAATGAATCCCTGTGGCGTGTTATATATTTAATATCTGAGCCCAAACATTTTTTACTAGTCACTGCTTCATTCTGGAGAATTTTATTCCGCTGTTTATGTACTCATATTCGGTTAAACTTCTAAGCCAAGTTTAAGCAAATATCCAGAATAATTTCCGGTGCAATAAATGGAATAATTATTTTCTCGCACGCTTTCTTATTACTTTTCATTCAAGCATTCACTCACTCGTACTATGACTCATCATCTGATATTTCTGTGACAGATTTCCTTATAGCTTTATTATTAAAAACATAATAATCTGTGTAAATAATTCCAAAAATGTTTACCAAAAGCAGAGACCAATATTTACCATGTGTTCTTTTCTTTAACTCTCTTTTGTTTTTTCTGTATATAATATAAACGCTTCCAATTTTTTACCGACGCAGATCTTAGATACACTAGTTTCCAAGGCGTTTCTGAGATGCAATCAAATAAATCGTTGAATGTATCGACAATATCGGCATCTCGCTGCCTGTAAACTACTGAAGCGTATTCATGTTTTTTGAGGTTTTTCCAATTTTCATATATTTTTTTAAATTTCTGATAAATTTATATCCATATTTTGCATTTTTATCCTGGCGTTCTTCCACAACAAAACAGTTTATCAGCAACAAGTGTAATACTTCTAACCAAGTTAAATATTCTATAACTTACATTGTCGAAAAAAACTTTCAGCATGTCTCCCAATGTAATTTGGATTCTGATATTTCGTGTTTTATAGGACGACACCGCATTTCACTGGTTTGAAGCATCTATATAGATGTGCCTATAAAAAATTTGTAGATATTCTTTTTTACATCCGTTACATTGGAAATTTAGGTGAAACGTTGACTACTTTATCGTCATTGACGCGGTTTTCTCCCGGAAATCTAGAAATTAGCGATCATGCCATTGATTTGTAGATTGGTATAAATATTTAAATTTCATTCCGATGTATTGTACCGTTTGGATGCGATCGTCTTCACAGACATACAATTTCGAGAAATCGTTGCAATGGATTCAGGGGACCCCAAAATGCGTATTTTCGATAAACTCTCGCATTTTTTATCGAATACAATAATTACCTTCTAGGGAAGTCAAAAAGAAAAAAAAATGTATTTGATTCAATGGACCTCAAAACGCGGTTGTGAAGAGAAAGATTCTTTTCTCTGCCCTGTCTTCCGTGTGATCCTGATAATTGCAAACATTTTGTTGCTATATGTAAGGACGGGAGACTTGGGCCTTCCTGGGGTACAATGTTTGTAAATAAAATCATAAATTTGAAGTCTAATGAAAATGTTGTAGCGCGTTTGGGCGCTAAGCCCTAGAATGTGGTGTGTTTACTCTGTGTGTCGAGTGTGATTTGCCATCTGTGTTGTGTGTAGGTGTACATTTACGATAAAGGTTAGGTAACTTTAATAAATTAATTATGTCCATTTTCTCTCTCACATTTTCATTTTGTCAAGAGTTTTACTTATTTTTGCAACGCTATCCAAAGCGCTATTTCACTATTCATTGTTGTAAATAGAATTGTGTTGGCTTTTGAATTTTATTTTAATCACTCTGCGATTTAAAGTTTAGCGACGCTAAAATTAGAATTAGATAAAAAGCAGACCCCGGTCACTATACGTAACAGATTGACATCAAGAGAGCTGTTGACCGTTGCCAACAGCAGCAAAACACCATTCAAGCTCGAAACCGCGCATGATCCTATATCAAGAAATATTCTGTTTATCTTTCGCGTACCGGCTTTCGCTTAAACTTCTCGCAGGTCAATGATGCATACGAATATAATCTCTTTGATCTGATTATATAGGTACTGAGTAAATACCAGAGAGGCTTGTGTTCACAAAAGAATCCAGAATGACATCTAGAATCTGATCTGCATATGCATGCGTACTTTCACTATTACAGATGAATGGCATCCACTTGGGATAGTCGATTTTTGCTTGTAATTGAATATGGTTGGTGTAAGTTCAAGTTTCGTTTTCACTCTCAAGAAGGCATCTACTATTTTTACGTGCTCCGATTATGGTCGTAATTAGAAATAGTCTTGATATGTTGACTATAACTACTATAAGAGTGCAATGTTATTTTACAGGATGGTTGAGTACTCCGCTGGCAGGGGTTTTGTTGATTACGTGGCCTCATTGAGTCAAGTAAAAGGACTTATGTATACTTTTACCGAGACTTAAGAGCATAATAGTAATTTATTTATTATATTTTGACCAACACATGATTAATTTGTGTGAAAAAGAGTACTTACAGCTATGTATGTACAAAAGTAGGTACAAAAAGAAACATGTTGCAAGCACCACGTTGGCGCATACTCAAACACTCATTCGTACCGATATTGATTAATTTCTGTACGCCAAAACGAGTAGGTATTTCTATCGAAATATTGTGGGAATCAAATTTGTAATAAAACGTTAGCGTCATTCTTATTTGAATAGCCGATTGCATCTTTCAGATATAGCCATCGTATCAACGTCCTCATTATAGCAAAGAATGGTTGGTTATCACTAAATGTTTGCTATTGACATGCTGTCGTGTTAGACTTAAGACACCTTTCAGGACGTTTGTAAATAATATTTATTGCGACTATGAGCACGTTTCCACTGCACAATTATTTGCTCAATTGAATTTACTCAAATCAGCGGAATCTATATCCAAACTATCTGATTTTATTTGATTATAATTTGTATTGCAAATTATTACATACTAAATTGTAATATTTCTTCAACAAGGCATTAAACTTGGGATAATTTTATTATATCTTCAGATATTTTTCTTACTTTGGTAACTTACTGTACTTGCAGAACTCGCATAAAATAATAGACTATCTAGTGTTTTTGGTAAGTTCTGATGTTAGCGTATACTCATAAATTCTTCCAACTTTATACAGTGGTGGTATGCCCTGTGTCATCAGTTCCTGTCTTCTATTATACGAAGAGCGTGGATATTCGTGAATGTGCAAACAAAAACAAACTGATTCCGAAGTAGGAATGCAAACGGCTCCAGCGTTCCAACCGGATGGAGTTGTTTACACTGCTAACTTTGATTATTTACACTGAAAGCCATTCACTACGGACACTAGATGTCGATGCATTAAATCGGCCAGAGTTCGATGTATTCTCATATTCCACATATGAATTCATTCACGATGAGTAATACTTTTACTTACCTTCAGAAATAGTATTTACTCTGATCACTTTAAAGTTGTCTTTCAATTATTTTGACTGCATTGTAAGATATCTTTTCAGCAAGATAGCAAAAAATGGTGGAGGCGCCATTATAAAATCCAATAAGAATAAATCACCTACCCATAAATAGTTGCCGAATCATCTGTACTTCGGTGTGTGAGGTGCACAATCTCGTGCATATCTTTATTTATGGTTCTGATGCAGAAGTAAATATATCTCATGATTTGGTTATGATATTTCGCATGAGGTGCTAAAAGGTGTTAGAAAAATGTGCTGCACATACATACACATGGTGATATCCTTAAAATAGCGATATCCTTAAGCACCTAACAAAGAAAGGTATTGTAACATACCTAAGACTAGAATAAAATATGTCCCCGGTGTTTGGAAAGTAGCAGAAGTTATTATGCTCACAAAGCCAGCCAACCCACCGAATGAATCAGCATCATATCACCCAATATCATTGCTTCCCATCATATCCAAGCTCATTTAAAAGCTACTTCTAAACAGATTGAGACCTATAATCGAGAGGAAAAATCTTATGCCAAAGCACGGATCAAGTCGATAGAATAAAGGTCATTGTAATGAATCCTCAATTTATAATATATTAATTAGTTCATAAGATTAATGTACGTTATAATATGTCTTCAAATCTGATGTAGTTGTTTAGATTTCTATATGTATTTACTGATCCGTGACCATACGACTGTTTACATACCGATATACAATGTAGTATTAAGTATCCGTTAAAATATTACATATTTACAGTCAGTTACTCGCACCCAAAATCATTAGTCTTATGTCAGCTTATTCGTAACAAAGAAAGTGCAATGTATATCTTTTCATCACATAAATAGAGAGCACAAGCTCAAATAGTTAGAGTTAGAATTTTAGAACAGTAAGAGCTACATCGTTGTAATTCCATTATATATATTCTAAATAAACCTAGTGAGTACGTGAAGTGTCGTTATTTTAATTCATCACCTGAGAAGCCGGGCACACTACATCATAATAGAAAATATCTGGGGTGGCCCTCACCCAACTTTCCGATTAGTTCGTTGGTACAAAGAAATGTCTGAATACTTTTGTAATTATTCAATTTTGTGAAGCCAGAGCCACGCTGAACATCAGTTTCTATGACAATATGACATTAGTCATAATGATATTTAATGTCATGTCCGTTAGTATGTAAATTAAACCCTTCAAACCGCTGGTCTGTAAATTTTTATACATATTTAGAGTCACTGGAGGATGAACTGGTATCAAATTGATCAAAATCGGATCAATCACCAACAAGACGCATGTAGCATTTGCCACTTCCGGTTGTCAGATTGTTACCAAAAACAATCCAGTTCGTCCCCCGGTAATTCTAAATAGGTATACCAAATTTCAGCCCGATTCGTTGTATCCTTTGGACGCTATCGTGTTCACAGACATACATACGTACACATACACATACATACATTTTCCAGAAATCATAGCAATTGATTCAGCGGACCTCAAAATGCGTATTTCTACGGAAACCTTGAACTGTAATTTTTCGTCGATTACAATACTTTCCATCTATGGTACTAGTCGGAAAGTAAAACTATTAGAAGAAAATCATATTTGCTCAACAATCTTGACGTGTCACAAGCTTTTGATAAGGTTTGGCACGAAGTACTGATCGGAAAATTGAAGAATATGCTCCATTAAATAATTCGAGCTACTAACTTCATATATATCCAACATACTATCGCGAGTTAAGAAGATGAATGAATATACTCAGCTCAAAGAGAGATAAAAGCCGGAGTGCCCCAGGGCAACGTCTTGGGACCAATACCCTATTTATTATATACCAGCGACTCACCACAACCAGAAATCGTGACAGTCGCCACATTTGCGGATGACACAGCAATAATGGCTGTAGGAACAACCGTTGATGAAACAACGGAAAAACGTAAACAGGCTTATACCAAAGTGCATCTATGGACCAAACGATGGAAAGTCAAACTCAACGAATTAAAATTAGATCACATCAACTTCACCAACAGGCATATAAAGGACATACATCAAGTCAGAATAAACGATAACATGGTGCAGCACGCCAATACAGCAAAGTATTTGGGAATGACCCTAGGGCCTAGATGCAAACCTTAAGTGGAAAGATCACCTAAAAAAGAAGAGCGCTGGACTGGGCCTTAAACCTGTATTGGCTCTTGGGAAGAAATTCACATTTGTTAATAGGGAATAAACTACAAATATATAAACAACAGTCAAATATTCAACGCATCCAATCGTTTCAAAACAAAGTACAAAGGAACATCGTCAATGCCTCTTGGTACATACGGAATAGGGACCGATACCGTGATCTTGGAGTCCCATCTGTCACAGACGAGATAAAAGTATTCGCCTTCATTATCCAGCAACTGGACAACAAGAACCTAGTCAGATGATTAAAAAAGACTAAATCCTTCGACCTTGTGTAGTGCAAAAGCAGTGAACAGTGAGTGAAGTGTAGTGCTTGTAATTTAGGACAAAGTTAATTATAGGACTCGGTGGATAACCTATGACAGACAAGTACCTAGTTTTAAGAAATCAGATTTAAATTGATGGCTAATCTCCTAGATCCAATGTTCCAATGTTCATGGCATCTTGTGCTTCCTAATAAATAAAGACAACATACACATACACACAGTATTTACGATGAAACAGATACACACACGCACACACACTGCCAGTCACACACTAAAACCATACGGGACCCCAAAACGTATATTCTATATCCATCGATGAAATGTGAGGTCTTTTTACCGATTACTCGTACATTTTACCGATTATCCTTTATTCAGTAATGTATTAGCCAGCGATAAAATGCATGACTTTAGCGTCTAATAAGTCTATAATCCAAAATAAGTATTTTGAAGTATAGAACACGATGACCCATATAACTTTTGAATAAAACATATTTTTCGTTATTCTAAACATAACATAGATATTTACCACAGCGGGTATCTCAAGTAATTCATTCTATATAATAATAAGTATTGTCAAGGTGTTAGAAATATGACCAACTAAATCTTTATTGTATCTGAGATATGATCATTGCATATCATGAAATTATGCAGTTTATATAACGTTACAAGAAAATCTAAAATATGAAAGTCCGCAAAGAATGTTTTAAATGTGTGTCAGAGTATTTGTTAAGAATACCATTTAATGATAAGTTTCAAAATTATGCAGGCTTCCGCGTAACTATTTCAAAAAGAGTTTCAAACCACTTAAACCAAGATTCATAAATAATTAATGATATTCGATTTTATCATTATTATTTTCATTATCTTGATTATTTCATTATATTGCCATATTTAAATTACATAAGTCTCGGAATTATTTTGTATGTTTATTTTCTGGAATAATAATATTTTTTTAGGGTACCTACTTTCCGACTACACTGTCGACACATTTATAAACTCTAGACGTATAGAGGATGAAACACCAATTAAACCAATGACGTAAGATAATAATAACTATATTGGAATTATAACAATACAAGGCACTTCTCGATACAAATAACTATTGTCACGTATACGTGTGTTTTCCTGCGAGGTTGATTATTATTTTACGTTTATTTATTCTTCAATCGCGAGCCGACGATACTGAACTGACGCGTACAACGTCAGTTCTCCATCACGTCACAAACCAATAGCAATAAACCCCTATATCACCTAAACCGCTCATCCCATTGATCTGTAAATTTGTATAAATATTTAAAATGACTACAGGATGAGATGGTGTCAGAAATCATCGCAATGTATTCAGGGGACCTCAAAACGCGTATTTCCGCGGAAATCTCGATTTTTTTTCCGTCGATTACAATACTTTCCTTCTAGGGTACTAGTCGGAAAGTAAAAAAGTGAGTTCAAAATGATGTAAAACATGTGGGATGGCCGCCACCCAGCTTTACGACTAAGTTGTTGACACAGATGCCTAAACACTGTTTTACTATTATTCAATTTTTTGAAGCCACAACCATTCTGGACACAACCATTCTGGATCTGTAAGTTAGTATACATATTTAATGTCACTAGAGGATGAGTTGGTATCAATTTGGTCACAATCGGATTGATCCTTAAGAAAACGCATGTAACATTGGCCACTTCCGGTTGTCAGATTTTCACCAAAAATAATCCAGTTCGTCCCCCCCAATTCTAAATATGTACACCAAATTTCAACCCGGTCCGCTGTTCCGTTTGGGCACGTGTTTACGGACATACAGACACATATACATTTTCCAGAAATCATTGTAATGGATTCGGGGACTTCAAAACGCGTACTTCCGCGGAAATCTCGATTTCTTTTTCCTGTCGATTACAGTACTTTCCTTCTAGGGATTAGTCGGAAAGTAAAAATCCGCCTGGAACCTATTTTAATGTGCAAACTGCGGTTTCTCATCCATCACTACTGGTATACTGAGACATATAATCACCAACCGCAAGTAATTGTACGCTGGCCAAACGAACCCCAAGCCAGACAGGAAATGCAACATGAAGTAAAAAGGTCTCCGATATCTAACAGAGTAGCAACACACGACTCAATCGAATCTACAACAATGGACAACCTGAAAGTGTGCGGTAGGTGATCGATACTAATGGGTCGATATTGACCTTAGAAACGGTGTGTTTTCAACGTCAGAATGAAGCATTAATATTCCACTCGGATGTACCGGTTTTGCATTCTTTATAAGCCAAACTTCCGAAATGTCTGCACGCTATATCGGAGGGATGATTATATTTGCGAAACGAAAAATTTTCCATAAGAAAATGATATTTATAGCTGAGTGAAGTTTATCGAATTCTACGTAAACAGTTTGAAAGCTGTTTTGTTTTTTAACTTACCATTTTAAAATTTAAATACCGGGTTTTTAAATAATCTAATGAAACATGGCGGAAATAATGATTGTATATTTATATTTTTGGGCATATTTAGAGCATTATTTGTGTACGTATTTTGATATAACTGAGTTGTACTTTTGCTTGTGTACAATGATATTGCGTGCTGCCGATTGTAGGTTGCTTATTACTAGGGAGTCTATTAAATAGTCACTTTACCATTGCGCATGCCGGGCGTGCAGTCGGCCGAGCGGGGAATGCGTATGTACTTCGCGACAGCAGATCGAAAACATCAGTGTGACACAAGGCACGAGTGGTAGAGTAGTTTTAAACTAAGTAGAGCACAGTAACATATGCAACCAATTATACCCAGTGTATGGTTTATAATTGACCAGCGTATATTTGGTTGCATACACAACTGTGCTCTCCTTGGTTTGAAACATCCATACTGTCTAATAGAGTGACCAATAGAGTAGTGTTTGGTAAAATTTTATTATGTAACTATTGTACATCAATATTTGCCTGCTTTTAACTGCATAGTTTGTATTTTTACCATTGAATATATCAAACGATTATAAGGTTACCATAGTATAACTATTTATGGCAACAAATGGTTCTAAGAAATAAATCGATTAATTAAATTCCTTTCTTACCATTTCCCTAGTTGACATTGAAATCTGATCTTGATAGGATTGTTGATTGTTAGTGATTCTTAGAATTAACATTGTAGTTTCTACTAACCTATTAAGTTTAGTCGTGCAATGGCTGACATAGTTACGACTAAATTCTGTATCAACTGAAAAGTGTCACGGTATAAGCAAATTGCTTTTTATGCTGGATTCCTGGTTTAAATATTCAAAACTTTATACATGATGTATTAAGTAGTTGGTACCTAATACATCATGTATAAAATGAATACATTATTTTGGTAACACAAATAAATGTGTTAAATAATTAATCATTTCAATAAATGGTACTGCCTTTTGTGTTTAACATGTATCACCACAGAAGCTGCGTCACCTATGTACGTGATAAAGAATTGCAATACATAAATGGTATATGCCCGTCATTAACGCAGTTACGTCAATTCAATGTCGCTGATGTTTAATGTTATGTTATGCTCTTTTATGTTACGTAATAGTATTGGTTGCATAATACTCCAAAAATAGGTATTATCCATACATCATTTATAATAATTATTTAATTACACTGAATTCATAACTTAACTCGTTATTTTAGATAATTATCGCTTGGGAATAAATGTCATTATATTAATTTAAAAACATCCCAACATGCATTGTCTGATTAAAAATGCATATAGCACGGATAACAGTATCAGACAGCTTTTATACCTATAATTATCGTATTAGGGGTAAACGACACCTTGACTATTTCAGTCCCACCCCTTAAACAGTCACATGATTATAGTTGAACGCTCTGTCGCTAGGTGGGGTGTTTACTAGCCAGGTTTACTTTTTACAGTGGCGCACCCTGTTCCGTGTACACTCCATCAAAAACACTAATGAATTAAACACACCCCACGCTAGCCTCCACTGCGTTAAGTTCGGTTTGATGGCGTCTAGTTATTTGCATATTCTACTTACGATGAGATAAGATTACCTAAGAATTTAAATTTGTTGTATAACTTTTTCAAAACGACTAACTTTAACAAAAGAAAACGACAACGTAAGTACCTTTAACCATGCATTTAAAAAAATAATACTTTACATACACGTTATACAGAATTGTTATGAAACTATTGATGTCAATTAAAAACATGTCAAGAAAAACATCGTTTTCCAAGCAAAAATCTTGACATCCTGGAAAAGTGATTTATCAATTAATAGTTAAGTAATTCTGAGATTACTAATCAGTAATACCAGTGGTAATACAGGACAAACTTTGGACTCAGATCCGCAGAATGAAAATGACCGCATATCAAATTTTCAAAACTCATTATAGTGGAGTTCCTTGGTGCGTCACCCGCCTTCAACACCAGCGCCATCTGCCGTCCTCCTTCCGTCAGTCGGAAGCGTCCGGTATGGCGGTAGACTCCGGAGCACGTGCATTAGCAGTCATTTGTCCGTATACTGCGGCCTGCTAGTATCACCGCGCTACGATACTTCGTTACCTGTGCACACTGCGATATCCAAGTGGCGCGCGGGCGATTTGAACTTGTCGTGCTCGTTTCTTATCTCGACTGAGAAAAGACAAACAAATGGAACAGTATTTCTGTGACTAAATAACGATAAGTGTGTTAATTACACGGAGTAGCTGTGATGCAGCGATGAAAAAATGTCGGACGGTTAGGCGGTTTTATTTCAGTTTTTATCGTGGAAATCGTTTGTTTTAGTGGACGTCGTCACGGCCTTGTGCGATCGGACTCACGGCTATTGTGCATCGATGCGTTTTTTGTTTTGTTTGTTATTGTTGTGAAGAAGGTGTTGCTGACCGTTTGTGCTTTATCTGATGACTGTGTTTTGCTGGTGAATTTATATCGGTAGGTGTCATTGAGAATTATGTGAGTGGTCTGCCTCGATGGTCAATTTTATAGGGATTTTGAAATCGGCTACATGTTAGAGTCAGTCCCCTTTTGGGTTGTATTTTTAGTTGGTTTTCCCTGGTTTTATAACTTGATTATTCTTATCTACCTATACTGCACAAGTTTAGAATAACGATGACTTTTACCTAGGATATATGATATTAATAGAAACAGTATAACTGTATCGTTATTTTGTCGTATTTTGAATGTTAAGGTTACCATTGCTCCTAACGATATTAATTATACTGATGAGCTAAACTAATATTACCAAAATAATTTAATTTAATTTAATCACTTTATAATCTAGGGACATAAATGATAAATAGGTAATGTTAAATTGTTTATTCAATGTCCACGAATAATATACAAAACATATTAAAAATGTATTTATACTTTGCTATTTCAGATAAAATGTAATCAAAATTCTGCCACATAACAAAGTATACCTAATATTTATAGATATAAAGTTTGTATACTTAAATAAACAAACATCACATAATTTCATATAAAATATACATGCCTGCGAGTGTATATACAACCTTCATATAAAATATTATATGCTTTACTTATGCAAAAACCAGTAAATAAACCACAAATAAATGAAGACGATAATAAAAAGTTACACAATATTTATGCATTATCGCTGATGACAGTCAATTATAGGCATCAGCCATATTTTGCAGTCACATAAATATCGGTTTCTACGACATAATCATTATTGCTATTTATTTTTTCACTGGGGAATTTTTATTTAAGCTGCGGTGTTCATATTCTCATAAACTCGGCGATGCAGTTTTACCTACATACTTTGTGACAAGAGAATACCTTAAGCATTACGGTACACCCAGGCAGTTTATAATACGGAACAATTTACAGTTAGTTAGGAAGGCTTTTAACATTTATTATTTGTTAATTGCTCAAAATCAATAAGTGACTGTATCTTATAATGTTTTCTTTGTGAGCTGTGAAGTAAGCTTTCTTCCTGTTAAATCTAAATAATTAAACTTCTAAAGTCAGCTTCTACTTGTAATTTATATGTTGAATGCCGTATCATTAGCTGTATTCAGTATTGTTTGACCATTAATGGGCAATTAGTATTGAGTTTCTTAAAAGGAAAAAACGATAATATAATTATAGTCTCATAGACTATTAAAATGCAGTCGCAATTTTGTAATAATTTAATCGACTAGGCGACTATTATATTTTGTAATGTAGGTCAATCTGGTCTAAGTAATTATTCTATAAATTATCCAATACGTGTTCAATAAATGTTGACCTTACATGTCTAATAGAAAAACATTGTGTTTAAATACAATTTATTAAATACATAATCACAGACCAATTATGCATAACAATAAATGTATTTTTCTTTTGACGGTTTCTCTTTATTCATATTTACTGTTTATTTATATTTAATAAACATGTATAAATTTATATTTATATTTTATAAACTGTAAATTTTTAGTACTAACATTTATTTACTGCTGTACTAATATTTTATTACTGCAAATAGATTGTGCTCCAGAAAAGAGTTTCAATTCAATCCAATTCAATTGATTGTCCTATTATGGTTCTATTTAATATTATTGTTTGGTTTACAGTAAATAAACGCCAGAATATATAGATGAACGACTAAAAGTGGAAATGTCCATAAGAAAATGTACTTTAACGCCCAGAAAGTACAAACGTCCTGTAAATAATACATTTTAATTCCAGAAAGAATAATTGCATATGTTTACCATGAAAAATATTAATGAAGGGCGTACACTGATTTTCACGTAAAAAAATACGCAAAATATTGATGAAGGCGGTTTATTTGGTTTGGGGACAAATAATAAATTTTGAAAAATTGTGGCATAAAAAATTGAATTTTAAGGAACTTTAAACTTGTTCTTTGTCAGTAGTAGAACTGCTATTGAACCTTAAAAATTTCCCCATTATTTATTAAAAAAGTATGTTCATTGAAGTAATACGTTTTTTTACGTACAATCTTCAGTAATATTTGTTATAAACTATAAACAACAATTTCTGTCGAGTCAAATCTTCTCTTGTACAATCTAACGCATCCAGTAAAAACTTGAATACCCCATAGAATGTTAACAGAACAATAAAAGATCAACAGAAATTTTTATCTAAATGATGTTAACTTTCTACAACCTAACCAGTTTCTAAAATTATAATCAAAGATACTTAATTAACGCATTTTCCGAATTTATAGCAACACTTTTGTGGGCTTATTTTGTACAATTTCCATATAACACACAATAATCTCACTTAATGACATACTTACAGAAAGCGAAAACAAAAGAAAAATTCCCAAAGGGGGTCTCCCATAACAAGAAAGTGTCTCATCTAATTAAGAGTGAAGAGGAATTTTACCAGTAACCTAAGACATGGAATTAAGCCGTAAGAGTACATTACACTCGTGCCAGTTAATTTGCTGATGAAAGAGACACCAGATGATTACTGAAAATTGCTTAGTGCGATTTTCTTTTCGAGCTCTTAAGGTTTTCTTTAATCAATTCGGATTATAAGAATTACATTTAATATGTCTTTGAGAAGATTTTTACTGTTAGCAGGTCGTTTAGATGGTTTATTTGAATTTTTGCAACGTGCTGGTCACTCTCCATTAAAATAATTACTGCGGAACGCCACTTTCACGTTTTCTTCAGTAAAAGTTGTAGCGCAGATGATTAGGTAATTTAATTATTATGAAACCAAAAAATATTATACTTGTATGCAAGGTTGCAATTAGTACTATGTATTAAACAAAATGTTGTTTAAGTTCTAATTTGATAACGCGTTATCAAATTATAATCTAAACATATGTATGTATGTATGTATGTATGTATGTATGTATGTATGTATGTATGTATGTATGTATGTATGTATGTATGTATGTATGTATGTATGTATGTATGTATACAGGGTATTCCACTTAACTGGTAGTTAGATCTTTTTAAGTTCTAATACTTCTACGTTTTTAAAATATAGACTGCAGAGGTTGTTCATACTGAACTTTTTATCTAAAATATTTTCAAGATGGTCGCTACTTGCGCCAAAAAAATTTAAACGGAACACTAATTATGGGATAATTTGTTTGAATATAGTTTGTTTTATAATATCTGAGGTATAATTGTGCCAATTTTTAACTTTTTAGCATATATATTTTTGTGTGGAGAATTCGAGCATGTAATAGAGGATATACTATTCTATTTAAAATAGTAAAGTTGTAGATTACTTCTATCAGACTGAAAGTGGTGACCATTTTAAAAATGTTTTATATAAAAAGTTCCGAATGCGCAACCTCTATAGTGCAACAATACAGAATTTCAATAACGTAGGAATACTACAACCCAAAAAAGTCCAACCAGTTGCATACTTAAAGGTTGAAATTTGAGACAAAATTCGTTAATGAAAATGTTCTAATAATGTTTCTTTTTTTAAATCTATTTTGTGGCATTGTGGCACCACCAAATGTAGTGTTTGTTTCAAATTATACAGGCTACAGTTTTTTATAGGTAGTAGCTTTTAAGCTTCTATATTTATTAATAAAAAATACGTTTAGTCCTTTCTCCAATTCAGCGATACAATTGCTCTGTCTCACCACATCAAATTAGCACGCTACAAGTCACTCATCAAAACAGGCATATCCATTTAAGTAAACAACAATGCGGCGCGTTTTGTGCCGCCACCACTGTAAAACATGGATTGAATTTTAATGATTTGTTAAAAGCAACTACTTAAGGCGATTTTATCATCATCACTATGAACGACAGTCGAAAGTTCCCGCAGTAAAATGCTATATCCATATCGGTAATGCAATTCTCCTCACTTACCATTGTATCCCAGAAAACCGGATGATTATTCGTGCCTTAGAGGGGTACAGAAAAATACTTAATGTAAAATGTCTACTCCGCTATTGTGAGAAATATGTCAGTGATATGTATAAGTAAAGGAGATTTTAAATGAGAAGGCATAAAGAATATGACGCTTTGTCAGAGGACAGCAGAGAGAGAATAAAGAGATTACAATTTGTCATTAAAAAGGAACATTTGAAAATGTTATTTTCAGAGATGTATTGCATTTGTATACATAAATAATACAAGTTAAAGTTTTCTTTGAAGGTTATGTCTTCTTGAACAATAGGTACTGTGTTTGTAAAAGATTTTTTTTATAACATATATGTACTAACCAGTCTTTATTTATAAACTAGGCAGACCATTTGCAAATTTTCAAGGACAAACAATCATTGTATGTATACTAGGTGACAATTACGTCAGACGTTATTAACAAATATTGAATTTTAGTTAAATCATCGTCATGGAGATTGTGCTCATTTGTTAATAAGAATTATATACGCAAATATAGCAACGTACAAGTAGATAGGTATATTTTCAAGAAATTTTCTTTTTCCATATTTAACGGAAATTAGAATTTGTGGGTTGATCTCTTTTCGATTGGGTATAAAATATTACTATTAAAAGACAAAAAATAATCTAAAACTTCTTGTTAAAATATATTCTCTTATTTTGTTAAAGGTTAATTCAGTAAGAAATAAACTTAATACTTATCGTTAGTGGACACTATGTGACTGTGAATGTTCGAATTTCTTGTGAATTGAGAAATTAAACTGGTGGTTCCAGCGCAAAAATGGCTTACGTCGTGTGGAGAGTCTTAATGAAGAAATACTCAAAAGTCAGATTGGGACTGACGACCAAGTTTCCTGGCCTAGATACGGTAAGTCACATGTTCTTATTAAGTAAGTCAAATGATTTACCTGGCCAATTAATGAATTAGTGTTGAAATTCTGTTTGTTACGACACGTCAGTCTGCGTGTCAATGAGAGAAGTTAATCAGTTGTTTGCTGGAGGCCGGATGTCGTTCAGGCACATTATTCCTCAGTATCACATGGCAACCACAGCGGAAAATAATAATTAATTCGCAATGCATTGATGGCGCTGTACCAAGCTGTTGCGCTTTTATGAGGTGTTTGTACTACAAATGTGTTGTTATATAGGTTGTTCTAGTACTGTGTCCTCCACGATAGTGCAATTATTAGTAAAGATGAGTTATATCTGATTTTGTGTGCACTACACCTGGGTACACATTTGTTTACTTATACTTGGCGTGACACCAAACTTTTTTTCTTCAATGAAACACCCTATATTGTGGCACATTTCTGGTTTCCATATTAACACTAAGGGCTATGATAAATTCGATTAAAAAGCTTCCAACAATACCATAACATAGAATATCGACTTTAAATACAGGGTATTCACAACAGCGGTTTACATTCAATACGCGGTTTTATCTCAAAAGTTGATTTTCGTACATAAAACCGTTTGTATACGGTTAAATTTTTTGGAATATACGAACTTTTTTAACTTCCGACTAGTAGCCTAGAAGGAAAATATTGTAATCGGCGAAGAAACTTATTTGGGGTTTCAGCGGATATACGCGTTTTGAGATCCCCTGAATCCATTGCAATGATTTTTGGAAAATGTATGTGGGTATGTACTTAGGTAGGTACATATGTATTGTATGTATGTGGATATGAATGTATGTTAGAATTACCAGAATTACTGGATTGTTTTTGGTGAGAATCTGATAAAGTGCCAAATTTTACATGCATCTTCTGAAAGATTCGTCCGTTTGAGAGCAAACGCATACCAGCTTACCCTTCAGTGACTTTCAAATTTGATGGATCAATGAGATGGACGGTCTAGGTGCTATACGAGTTATAGATGCAATTTGACAGAATCCACAGCCTTCGTCGATGTGTTGCGGATTGTCAGATTTTGTTAAACGTCAACGGCTACTGACATGATATGATACAGTGTTATTCTATGACTGACGTCAGGTTGCGGTCCAGAGTGGCTGTGACTTCACGAAGTTGAACAATATTAAAAGTAATAGATTTGATTTTTCGCCCGATATAATTAATATATAGATTTTTTTGGTGATAAGGGCAATAAAAGACGTGTTGGCAACGACCTTGTTAGTCCTTCGCCACTATTTGTGGCTTCTTCAGGGACTAAAAGTTATAAGAAAACATTGAAACAAAAGCACTACAATTAAATAAGCTTGTACATACCGAATAATAGTCTTAATACATAGTCAATATGATAAAATTTTCACACATCACACACTACATGACATCGAGATCGAAACGCCTTGAACTAAAATCCTCATGCAGGCCATCACAAAGTTGGGTGATGGACGTTTTGGTAATATACGCAATTTTTGTCAAAAATTATGGGTAGAATATGTAATTCCCACTTATTGATTCGTGTTGATTTTGTCAAAAAAGGTGTTTTTCAAATTTGTTTTCTATATAGATAACAAAAATCACACAAAATATAAAAAGTAAATATCTGGGGTGGCCCTCACCCAACTTTCCGACTATCGTTGGCACAATGAAGTGTCTGAAAACGTTTGCAATTATTCAACTTTGCGAAGCCAGCGCCACTCTGGACCCCACTTAACGTCAATTTCTATGACGTAATGACATTTGTCAACTGACATTTAATGACATGTCATGTCAGTGGCACTGACGTTGGTCAAAATTTGACAATTCGCAACACAGCGACGAAGGCTGTGGATTCTGTCAAACTGCTTCTAGAAACTCTTTATAGTTTCTCTAAACTCTTATATCACCTAAAGTCCTAAACCGTTCATCACACTGATCTGCAAATTTGTATACGTATTTAAAGTCACTGGAGGATGCGCTGGTATCAGTCTGGTCAAAATCGGTTAAATTCCTAAGAAAATGTATGTAACATTTGCCACTTCCAGTTGCTAGATTGTCACCAAAAACAATCCAGTTCGTCCCCTGGTATTTCTAAGTATGGATACAAAATTTTTACCCGATCCGTTGTACCGTTTGGACGCTATCGTGTTCACAGATATACACACATATGTATGTACATACATACACACATACATACATTTTCCAGAAATCATTGCAATCGATTCAGGGGACCCCAAAACGCGTATTTCCACTGAAATCCCGAAAAAAAAAATTCCGTCGATTACAATACTTTCCTTCTAGGATACTAGTCGGAAAGTAAAAAGATTCAAGATCATTTCACAGCGCCGCAATGTGCTATAGTGCTGGTGGCATATGCATTTCGGCCCAGTGTAAGTGTGCTCACCTTATTTTCCGACTATATCGTTGGCAAAATGAAGTTGAAACACTTTTGCAATTCTTCAATTTTGCAAAACCACAGTGACTGTGGCGTGGACCCTACCTAACGTCAGTTTCTATGACATAATAACATTTGTCATACTCACATTTAATGTCATGTAATATCAGTGGCACTGACGTTTGTCAAAATCTGAAAAAATTGCAACACAGCGACGAAGGCTATGACTTCTGTCAAACTGTTTCTATAAACGTTTATAGCGTCTAAATTGTTCATCCCAATGATCTGTAAATTAGTATACATATTGGAAGTCACTGGAGGATGAGCAGGTATCAATTTGATCAAAATCGGATGAATCCCTAAAAAAACGCATTTAACATTTGCCATTTCCGGTTGTCAGATTGTGACCACAAACAATCCGCCTGATCCGTTGTTCTGTTTGGGCGCTATCGTGTTCACAGACATACACACAACATAAGATTGTATGAGTTCATCCTTTTGGAGATATTAGAATCTGAATCTTGATAATTGATAACTGAATATTGAAACTGCACATTTACAATAGAGAAGCTACCCGAAGCTTCCTGTTACTACTATTACCTACTTACCAATTACTTACTATTAAAGGCGCACACATACTGGAATACGTTGTCAGACATGTGTTTATTATTTACATAGTAACAACATAATCTTGTCATACAATAAAGTATGTCCTGAAGGTTTGCATGCAGTTAGTTCACACCTTGTGGAGCATTGTGGAGGGTAAAAATAATCTCAAAAAAAAAATCTCACAATGTGAATCCTTTTCTAATCTACATATGCGAACAAAGCGAAGTGATCACACCTTTTTTGATAGAATCAATATGAACTAATAATATAGGATTTCTTCGCGTAATGCGCATAATTGTTGTGCATGCCACGAAAGTCAGTGCCACGAATTGAATTCTAAAATTTGCGACAACCCTTTTTCAATTTCAATTACATTCAATTCTATTTTATTAAAAGCCATTTCACCCACCGATTGTGCAAAATCATGAATTCAAACCATACAGTTCCAACCTTCTCCAATCAATTTATCGTCACGAATGCGAAATGAATTAACTCGTTATCCGACCTCTTCGGGACGTAACAACAGCAATAACACGAATGAATCGACTCGTATCTGCATGAACACGTACGAAGAGAATTGCATGGAGCACCGAACCGCTTGTATCACATCAATCGAACCGGTGGCGGTGCGGTGCTATTTTGAGCAGTCAATTTCCATCATTGTTTGCACAAGGCTTGTCCACACCACTGAAATGCTCCGCAAACATCTCGATTGTGCGCATATGCGTTAGTCTGTGTCTGACGATAATGTTACCAACTTAGGTTTGCATGTGCAATTGAAGTGACATACGACGAGCCCATATCATTCTATTTTTCTATTTTTTGAAGCTATAGCCACTCTGGACCCTATCTAATGTCAGTTTCTGTGAGATAATGACAGTTGTCATACTGACATTTAATGTCATGGTAGTGGGACACGTTCAAAATCTTACAACCGCCACACAGCGACGAAGGCTGTGCATTATGTCAAACTGTTTCTATAAATTTTTATACCACCTAAACCGTTCATCCCACTGATCGGCAAATTTGTACACATATTTAGAATCACTGGAGGATGAGCTGGTATCAGTTTGGTCCAAATCGATAAATCCCTAAGAAAATTTATGTAACATTAGCCATTTACGGTTGTGAGATTGTGGCCAAAAACAATCAATAGTTTGTCCCCGGTAATTCTAAATAAGTATACCAAATTGCAGGACCGTTTGGATGTTATCGTGTTCACAGGCATACCCACATACATTTTCCAGAAATGATTGCAATCGATTCACATTCAAAACGCGTATTTCCGCTAAAATCTCGATTTTTTCCGTCGATTACAATACTTTCCTTCTAGGGTACTAGTCGAAAAGAAAAAATATCATAAAAGTTGAAAATATTATTATTTTGTTTCCAGAATTATTTTTTTCCTTCATAAGGCGATAAAGACCATGCTTCGTTAAACTAGCTAAAAGGACACACATTCTACACAAATCTCGACAATATTTACACAAACTTACATTCTTACATATTAAAAGCGACGTATTAGGACAAAATTCATTGCACGCAGAGTACATGTAGTGGTCATTACAAAATTCAGAGAGAAACTCATTTTTACTTTCCGGCTAGTACCCTACAAGGAAAGTATTGTAATCGACGGAAAGTGACGTTTCGAGATTTTCGCGGAAATACGCGTTTTGAGGTTCCCTGAATTGATTGCGATGATTTCTGGAAAATGTATGTATGTATGTATGTGTGTATGTGTGTATGTGTGTGTGTGTGTATGTGTGTATGTGTGTATGTGTGTATGTGTGTATGTGTGTATGTGTGTATGTGTGTATGTGTGTATGTGTGTATGTGTGTATGTGTGTATGTGTGTATGTGTGTATGTGTGTATGTGTGTATGTGTGTATGTGTGTATGTGTGTATGTGTGTATGTGTGTATGTGTGTATGTGTGTATGTGTGTATGTGTGTATGTGTGTATGTGTGTATGTGTGTATGTGTGTATGTGTGTATGTGTGTATGTGTGTATGTGTGTATGTGTGTATGTGTGTATGTGTGTATGTGTGTATGTGTGTATGTATGTCCGTGAACAGGATTGCGCCCAAACGCAACAACGAATCGGGCTGAAAATTGGTATACATACGTATTTCGAATTACCGGGGGACGAACTGGATTGTTTTTGGTGACAACCTGACAACCGGAAGTGGCAAATGTTACCAACTCATCCTCTAGTGACTTTAAATACGTATACAAATTTGCAGAACAGTGGGATGAACGGTTTAGACGCTATAATGCTATATGTGGTTTGACAGAATCCACAGCCTTCGTCGCTGTCAGTTCGTTGCGAATTGTCAGATTTTGACAAACGTTAGTGCCATCACATGACATGAAATGTCAGGATGACAAATGTCATTATGTCATAGAAACAGACGTTAGTTAGGGTCCAGATTGGCTGTCGTTTTACAAAATTGAATAATTTCAAAAGTGTTTAGATATATCATTGTACCAACGATATAGTCGGAAAGTAGGGTGAGGGCCACCCCAGATATTTTAGGTACTTTCCGACTAGTACCCTAGAAGGAAAGTATTGTAATCGACGGAAAAAAAATTGAGATTTTTGCGGAAATACGCGTTTTGAGGTCCTCTCTGAATCGATTGCGATGATTTCTGTATGTATGTATGTATGTATGTATGTGTGTATGTATGTTTGTATGTGTGTATGGCTGTGAACACGATTGCGCCCAAACGGAACAATGGATCGGGCTGAAATTAGGTATACCTATTTAGAATTACCGGGCGACGAACTGGAGTGTTTTTGGTGACAATCTGACAGCCGGAAGTGGCAGATGTTACAAGCGTCTTCTTAGAGATTTAACCGATTTTCGGCAAACTGATATCAACTCACCATCCAGTGGCTTTAAATATGTATACCAATTTACAGATCAATTGGATGAACGGTTTAGGAGCTATAAGGGCCTCCACACACGAGCGGGCCAAACGGACTCGAGTCCAATGGACTGGTCACATGACGTGCTCAATATCAAATATATGGCATCGAGTCCTCCAGTCCATCTGCGTTCCACCATACACGGTAAGTTTTTCGATCGACGTGGGGCCAATTGGACCGGGATCGCCCGTGTGTGGAGGCCCTAAGGGTATCTAGAAGCAGTTTGACAGAATCCACAGCCTTCGTCGCTGTATTGCAAATTAGCAGATTTTGACAAACGTCAATGCCACTGACATGACATTAAATGTCAGGATGACAAATGTAATTCTGTCATAGAAATTGACGTTACGTAGTGCCCAGAGATGGCTCTGGTGAATATGTAATTGCAAAAGTGTTCAGACATTTCATTGTGCCAACGATGTAGTCGGAAAGTTGGGTGATGGCCACCCCGGATTTTTTTTTTTTTTTATTTAATGTATGATATAATTACATATCCTCTTAGTTTCGAACTGCATTTTTTTACTGCCTGCCCCTTCTTCAGGCAGTTCACTTGCAGGCTTTATATCACAGTGCTGACGTTTGAGTTTGACCGGAATATTTTTTGACATAACTGGATTTGAAACGCGGTGCTTTGGCTTGCTTAGCGAATTTTACACCATCTCTCTTTTGTAATCCTGTATACGAAATTCTTAGTTGAAATTTTATGTATTAAATGTGTGTATTAAAATATTATTCTTGAGGGAATAAAATTGGTATTATGGAACCATATTCTAGTGGACTATATGTTTTTAAACATTATGTACCTATCTATTTTAATTGATCATTTGTTTTTAGCGTGTACCTACTTGTGGTTAGATACGAAAATAACTATGATTCCAGGTTAATCCGGGGTCACTGTAGTCCTAATGACAGATTGGTACATTCCAGATTGGTGTCGGTATTTTGTCAGCCGTATGACTCAAATGGCCAACGGAAAAATAGAGTGGGAATTTACATCTTGCATGTTATAAAATATTTTATTCTAGTAAAAAGTGAAAAAGTGAAAATAACACTGTAGCAACGTTTGCGGATGTAGAGAATAGTAACCTCATGGTCTGAACAATAGTACGTCAAATTAGATGAAACTAAGTCAACACGTGTAAACTACACCAGCAAGGAAATTGTTAATAACCCAGTAACAATTAATGTGAATATTATTCAATATACGAATGAGGCAAAGTAATTCTTGACATGACACTGGATGCCAAGCTGAGATTCAAAGCACATGTTAAGAAAAAGCGTGACAAGCTTGACACTGCCTTGTCGGCACATAATAAAATATTGCTTTATAAACAACTATTAAAACCAAGATGGGTGTATGTAATCTAACAATAGGGATGAACCAAGCAAACAAATGTTAGCATAAACGAAAGATTCTAAAATAAATTGTTTTGAACTATTTGGAAAGCCATGGTATCTAAAATATGCAAATCATCGGGATCTTCACGCGGATTTGGTGATTTAGGTACCAAAGTCTCAAGATTCGCCAAGAAGTATGAGGACCGTCTTCTCCACATTGATTGCTTTAAAGCCATAGTGTTGCTAGATAATGGCGCGCTAGTGTCTCAGCTGAACAGAACTCAACCATTCAAACTAAGAGCTGCAGTGATTAAAAGTAGACTATCGGAGTGTGTGCGCAAAGTGAAATATGTAAAATAAAGTTAGCCTGGGCAATAACAAAGGGAGTCAATGGGCAAATTTGTAGTTGTGAACTTCGTATCAATTTAGGTTAAGCTAAAATAACTAATAATTCACTGCTCCGTGTTTCTAATATTATACATAGGTTAACAGCCCTAATTTGTATAAAATTTATGTAACACGACGTCGTTTTCTTTCTATTTTACTTCACTCTTTCATTTCCGATGCCGTGTATCAATAATGGGTTTTAAGAATAGTTGTTTAAGGATACTAATCCATCCCCAGGAGAAATTAAAAAAATGTTTAGTAGAGTGCGTTGTGGGATAGGTGTGGTGATTCTATCTAGCTGGCTGTTTATGTTTTCTGTACTGCAGGCATGCAAGCTTGTACGCATAGGTGTGTCTCCCACAAATATTGATTAAGTTTCCTAATAGTTGTAATAAATTTTAGTGCGCCTAGGAAATGAGGTGATATTTCAGTAGCTGTTTGATCTATATTTGCAGCACGCTATGTGACAGATGAACCACTAGACTAGGATTCCGGAAAAATATATCGACGTTATAGTGTTTCCTGTATTTATGTGCACGAACCGTACAACAAAATCTTTCCACATAACATCATGTTTGTACATTCAATTTATTTTTCTTTGTATTGTATTGGGTAGATCCGAAAATTCTTTCCAAGTTGGAGTGTAGACCATTCACAAGTTTGATGTGTACCAGAAAACTAGACTAGTCATTTAAATATCTAAGCTAATGGTTATTTGAAACGCACATACGTCGGTATTTCAAAATTAATATTTTTCAATTCACCCGTTACTGACAATAAACCATTTGCGAACCACAAATTCTAGTGTGCATTGGCTACTTCTTCTGAAAGGAGGTTTGCGTTCGTTTGTAAATTACGTTAATCTTGTTAATTGAACGTAATTAGCCGACCTTGATTCGAATGAAAAATCCTAATGTTCAATGCATGATCTTGTATTTCTCGTATGTCGAACGCCATTGTACCGTTCTAGTCTTGTTAAATCATTACGTTACAGATGGTGGCAATCATAATTAGATGCTAGAGAAGCTGCATCTCTACAATCATGTTCAAAATGTTCACACGATCAAAGTTGGGTGGGTTTCTTGTACTACATATTAGGGCAGACTTAATGGTTATAAATAAAAAATAAATAGAAATTCCTAAAAATAATATGAAAGCAGAAATTTGTTGAATTGAAGATTGTTCTAAACGTCAGTTACAGATAGTCAGGCATAAATAAGTATGAATGTGTAACTTATGTCGTTACTGTATGTCAAAATTTGACAACTGACGTTTTGCAAACCATATTGCTCACTTACATAAGAATTTACACACTTGGAGCTATCATGAGATCTTCCGGTTGATGGCGTCTAGGCTTAGTCTAGGCTCATTACCAAGTTCTACTGATAACCCTCCCATCTTCACAACCGTTGTTTGATAAAAGATATTGCGTAAATGTCGAGAGCTTCTGTAATGAGTGTTCGGTTATAAATATTTACCACTGCCAACAAGTTTGATTTGACTAGGCCATCTGGCGCCAGGACTCGTGGTAGTATTTTGCAAGTTATTTAGAAGGATATTTCGGGAAAGGTTTTTCACATTTTGATAACATATATTTAAATTCTCAAATCTTGTTATAACTGTACGTTGTCCCTGTAATGATAGGGACAAAACTGAATCCAAAGGTGACTGACTTGCAAAATGATCATACCACATAAAAAAGGAAACTTAGGTACTAATTTTACATCCTCAAGAGTTGAGGCAGATGTACACCATGGTCTTACACAAAAAAAATGGTTATGTGAATACTGCAAAAAAGACAAAAATTGACAATTGAACTGTAAGGACGTATGTAGGAGCATGTCGATAAAGATGACGACATAACAAATATTAGCGTGGTTCGTAGGATGACCGGTGGACGTCGCAATCACGAAATTTATATAATCAAGTGCGAAGCCGTGAATCACGCTTTACCATACGTAGGTTAAGCTGGACCTCTTGCGGATATTTCGATAATTAGCATACAAAAGTTGCCCTGACGACGTTGGACCAAGTTGGCCAGGTTGGCCAACGTGCCAATTACAATAACGTCGGTGGGCTAGCTAATGACATACTGCGCCACAGACCGAGTATTTTATGGTATGTGTTTTGCAAAGGATAGTGCTTCAAAGTGCTATGTATACATACCGGTTTATTATTGTATTGTACATACATCGTTCGACGTGTGAACGGAACCACTACTAGGGGACTCGTTGAATTATGGACGATTGTTATGTTAGGCATGGCCCCGGTTGCTATTCAGAACTTTCTTGATTTTAGAGGAACAATTGCATTAATATTTAATGGTGCAGGAAGGCGCTTGTCTATTATAGCATTTTTAGGTGTGAAGGCTGTGACATGGGCAGGAATGTCATTGGGGGCGATTTGGCGAAGCAGTAAATACAATGAATGCAGAGCCAATCTTATTCGTGTGTGGAGTAGGTAAATGAACAACGGAATATCTGATGGCAGCTTCCGTAAACGCGCATTTTGTACGCTGCAAAATGTAATGGATTTACGAGTAAAAAAATGCACCTGCTTTCACTGCTTGTTGATAACAAACACCTTCGCACAATCCATAGGGTATTTTGTAGTAGATTGTAGTGGTAGAGATGCATTAATTCAGCGTTTCCGAAAGTGTGGGTCGCGACCCGGCACCGGGTCGCAGAAAAATTTTGCCGGGTCGCGAAAAAAATTACAAAAACATACATACACTAGTATTAGAAGAAAAAGGCGAGTGTCGAGCAATCAATGTTGGAACTAACCAACTCAACTGCCAGTTTACCGAAAGCGGTTCTTTATCGTAAAATAATAACATAAACACATAAACAAACCAGCGAGCGAAGTCGCTCAGACATACTCTTATAAGCAAATTTCTATGCCATAGTAAAATAAACAAAAACAGGAACACAGGCCAATAGATAAATAATTCTTAAACCTTATATCTTAATTAATCGTCATTCAAAATATTGCATGTGTATGGGTGCATTGTAGTATCCATAGACAGGCGTTGGTGGTAAAACGCTTGCCTTTATATTTAAACATAACTTTGGAAGAATGTGTGAAGTTTGTAAACTACATAAAGTCTCGTCCAATAGCAGACTTTTTACCGAATTATACAAGGAAATGGGAAATGAACATAAACACCTTCTTTTGTATTGCAATTTACGATGGCTTTCAAAAGAAAATGTTTTAAAACGTCTGTTTGAGCTAAAAGACGAAGCCTTCTTATTTCTGAATCAACACCCACCATAAAAAAGATGCTATTTTTTCATTTAAGGACAGATTCCACGATTTCGAATGGTTAATAAAAGTAGATGGCTTTCAAAAGGAAATTTTAAATCTTTTGAAACATCACATAAATTAATTGAAACCAATGCAAACTATGATGAAGGACATTTACATCTAGAAACACTATCAGTTTCAATTCAAGAACAACTTTCGGAGCTAATAAATAGTTTTAAAGACTACTTTCCGGATATTCCTGCAAATAATAAGTGGATTAAAGATCCTTTTTCTATCGAAATTGAAAAGGAAGAAATATTTAATCTTTGTGCACAAGAAGTTGATAATTTAATTGAAATTTGATGCGACACCGATCTGAAAAAAGTGTTTAAAACTGTACCACTAATTAATTTTTGGTTACGCTGTCAGAAGGAGTATCCAATTGTAAGCGAAAAAGCGACAATTTTTAATGCCTTTTGTCACCACTTATACATGTGAAACTGCGTTCACCGCCTTTGTGTACTTAAAAAATAAATATCGAAACAGATTGGATGTGGCACCTAATTTGAGAATAAAATTATCATCATTACCTCCTAATATGAAATTGTTATGTGATGACAAACAACATCATCCTTCGCACTAAGGACAAAATATAAAACAAAGTTTCCTTAATTTACTAAAGTTTTAAATGGATATACGTAATTGTTAATTTTTTAATTACTTATATTTTTTTATAATTATTTTGCAATTTTTGTGTACGAAAAACTTGATTTTTATTAAAAAAATTAAATTTATCTTGTAAATAAATGTTTTTTTTTATAAGGTGGGTAGCGAAAAAATTTAAAACCTCGTACCGGGTCGTGGTCAAAAAAGTTTGGGAAACGCTGCATTAATTCATTAATGAATTTTTCATCCATCAATGTTTTCGGATTACATATTTTAAGGATAATCAACGGGGCCATATTTATAACTATTTCCTACACCGAGACCATAGATGGTCACTTTTCAATTACCAACGCGTACCAGTAGTTCTTAGGGTAAAATACAATATAATAAATTGAAAAATGATTTGTCCCCTTTTATATGAAACTTTTACTTTACTTAAACTTAAATTTTACTTCAAGCTTGGCTTAGTTTTATACGCTTATAGGACTTTTTTTTCGAAGAAATTGATAAATTTTTCCATTTGTTGCAAACTTTCCGGGCATATCATTCATAATTCTATTGAGACATGATGCTTTGCATGAGGTGACTTTTGACCAAAATCGGTCAACATGCATGAACAATGAGGAAAAATGTGTTAAGATGTAAATATGTTCTTCAACAGATATGTTTCTGCATAAGCAACATGTACTGAAAAAGTACGTTAAATGCTAGCCTTAAATCCTTAAATGTTACATTATTGCATTTTTTCGTTAAGAATTCCAAATAAATAATACCTACCTAAATACAACTTATAATAATTCTTATGCTTCTTATATTATTCTTGGCGAGTTGAGTTCAAAAGTAAGTTTAATTGCCAGCTGAAATAGATATTTCTTTTATATTTTGTTATTTTTTAATTTGCACTTTTGGTTATTTTGTTTAACATAAAGTTATCTACAGTTTTGTATGAATATTATTGAATTATGTTACATTTAAGAACTTCTTTTTCAGAATGTTCACTTACATAAACCTACACGTAAAATGGGAGATAGTTATAATAACGTTGTTTATAACTAATAATTAATAATAAGTTAATAAAAATAATAATTTCAGGAAAAAGAACCTGGAAACTTGACATATTTTGTACTATTAAATATTAATTATGTCACACGTATAAGTAACGTAGTAGGTAAGAATTTGAGAGTCCAATGACACATATTTTGGGCAAAAATTATAGTCATGTTGTCACTCAGTGGATTAAGTTGATGAAAGGTCATGATTCTTGATAGAAACGACCGAGAGAAGAAATGTTCTGACAAATTAATTCTTGATTTTCAGGAAAAAAACTGAGCAATTGGCGAATAATTGTCCTCGTTTTGTACTTTGTTGCTAGAGGCGTCTTTGAGACTCCTTTACGCGACAATTATAGCGTTAATTACGCGGTTTCCTCCCGGAAATCAGAACTTAATTGTTTCTAACCACGGAAATGCCCAATGTACCTATATGTTTTGATAAATGCTTATCGATATTTGCTCACTACCTATCGCTGTTTGCTTTTAAATTATTTACCTCTATTCCCGAGCTAACAACACTAGTTTGATGAGTACTCGCACACACACGTAGGAGACATTAAATCTGAAATAACTCGGGCTAACAAGAAAGCTTATTTGTCGAATGCCATTTGAACCTTTAAGACTTTTGTCTAGACGTAGGATATCGATACAGGCTATAAAATACAGTCGGGTAGGAAACGTAACGTGAGAAAATCGACCGCAATCCCGTTAATTTT
Source organism: Aphodius granarius (assembly GCA_963971325.1). Classification (NCBI taxonomy): domain Eukaryota; kingdom Metazoa; phylum Arthropoda; class Insecta; order Coleoptera; family Scarabaeidae; genus Aphodius; species Aphodius granarius. The sequence continues at coordinate 29,421,937 of OZ020221.1, forward strand.
AATAACTGGGAATGCTCAACGACAACGCCTGCACACACAGACATATTCACACACACACGGAGCCAACGGTGCAGTACCACCAGGTATCGTAATCGTATGCGCCTTGGTAGGAACACAATACGGTTCACGAGCTGACCGCTAGAGGTCAGGTGCATACCGATAATTAATCGGAACATGCGAAATCGGTGGAGATCCGCCGAGAACCGAACGTCGTGCTTGGTACATATATGGACACCGTTAATGATGATTTTGATGATTCCACTGTCATGCTCGATGAAAAAAAAAACGGTGCAATTAAGTTATGAAGTGTCGAGACCTGGGGTTATGTAAGTCTTTCTGGGCTGAGGTATGAGTTTAATGCTCGATGGGGTCTATTTTTTAAGCTGGGTAATGATTGATGGTGCTGTAATTCATGTCAGCTTGCAAATTGGTAATTGCCGGCTTATGCGCTTTAGTTGTAGGCAATAAAGTTGGTTTGAGGTGTAAACTGTAAACTATTTTTGGTTAATAGGGTCAATAAATTATCATTGTCCACGTTTTGAAATGAAATAAGTTGAAGTATACATTCCTCACTTCCGAGTAATATTTACTGGTAGTGCTTTGTAATTGTCACGTTTTATTATTGCATCAATTTGTCAGTTTAGCACTAACAACGTTCCAATATGATACGTAAAAACTTCTAAATGTGTAGGTATGCATTCTTTGAAACTTAGGATGCTAATTCAAATTAAAGTAATTTATAGTGTGTAATATTTACAACAAAAACAGACCACAGAAGAACTGTCAAAATACTACACAACTCTCATAACCAATGCTTCCTGTACATAATTTTATCTCAAAACGAATTAAGTAGGTACTTCCATTCAACGTTCTTTGCTCCAGCAAAGATCTAGGTTATCGGCCATCATGTACAAACCTAAAGATAGTAATCAGCAATTTTGAAATATGCCAAGAGAGACCCACATCTAAAAAAGTGGAGAATAACTGAACCTCAGAGGAAATAGAATCTTAACAGCTTCTCCACCAGAAGGTAACATTAAGATTACCTGGTCTCCAGCGCACACATCACGTCCCGCTGATTTTTGAGCGACGTCTGCCGCCTTTGCTTTGCCCTAATTGTTTACGCGTCGCACAGAGATCAGTGCAAGCGTGCCTCACGATTTAGTCAGAATTCCCTGGGCAAAAGCGAAAGTTGATCTAGAAGGCAAGAGAGGCCGGATTGTTTGAACAACAACTCTCGATTGGTCGCTCTGGTTTCTTATCCAACGATCTGAGTTATTGTATGCAATTAGGAGGAATGATTTTGTGATGTTTTCGCACGATTTCCAACTAGTCTGGTCGTTCGATCCGGAATTTTGTGTTTTGTCGCTTTTGTGTGCTAAGTGATCTTTATTGCCTGGGATCTTAATAAATTTAAACGAATTTTTGGATACGCGTTACATTTGAATTTTATATGGTTGTGGGAAACAGCGGGACGGATGTAAATGTCGGAAGTGAGTGAATAAGAGTAAACAAAGATGTAGAGCAAAAAAATTGTAATTATTTGTAAACTCATACATGGACAACTATAAAGCATTCGTATAAAAATTGTTTTTTTTTTCAAGTTTATGAACAATATCTCAAGTCTTCAAAGTCAATCTATGTCATTGCAATTTGTATTGCATAATATTTTTTACATAGTGTTTTTTTTATTTATATAGGTACGCGAAGGAAGAGGATGTTCATTGTTCAATTACATTGCTTATTACAACTTCGCGTGATTTTATTCTCCGATGTAGCAGAAATAGTTAAGTACCGACAGTTTTTTTTTCATAAATTATGTTTGTATTTGTTAGTACATACCTACTCGCACTAGGTCAATCGATGGGAACTAGCGTATTTAGGTTAGTGTGCGCTAAATAGTATAAACGTATGGATTAACTGTGGTTAGTTACTATTGATTTTCTCCTATGAAGTTATTTTTAATAGAAGGACATCGAGGAAGCACTCAATGTGATGTCTGTAAACTAAATCTCACCAATTTCCTGTTATGATTGTATTCTTAACTGCGTTTGTTTGCTTTCCAATTCAATTATAAGTGATACAGTATAACTTCGATAATCCGGACATATATCGTTCCGGACCATGTTCGGACTATCGAGGTATCCGGATTACTGGAGGTTTGATTTTGCTTTTATTGGGAAGGGTGATTTTTACTTTCCGACTCGTATCCTAGAAGGATAGTATTGTAATCGGCGGAAAAATTCGGGATTTCAGCGGAAATACCCGTTTTGGGGTCGGCTGAATCCACTGCAATGATTAAGTACTACTGGAAAATGTATGTAATATGTATGTGTGTATGTTCGTGAAAACGATTGCGCCCAAACGGAACAACGGATCAAGGTGAAATTTGTTATACATACTTAGAATTACCGGGGGACGAACTGGATTATCTGAGAAATTCATCCGATTTTGACCTAACTGATACCTGTTCATCCTACAGTGACTTTAAACTTGAATACCAATTTACAGATCAGGGAGATGGATGGTTTAGGCGCAATAAGCGTTTATAGAAGCAGTTTGACAGAATTCACTGCATTCGTCGCTGTTATTAAAAGGAAGCTAAAATTAAAACTAAATTCTGATTATAAATGAACAAAATAAGCAAAACATTTTAGTTATTTTTGAAAAATGTATCAATGTTTGTTTATATTCTTTTGGATACATCTACATTAGTAGATTTTTCTCTGAGCCATTTGAGAATATTCCATGGGAAAATTATATCCTTCAGACCTGATACCCAAAGAAACCGCATTGGCACCATCTACACTAGAGCTTTCTAGGGCCTGTTAACCCCAGTTAAAAATGTCTTAACCGCAGGCTTAGAACATTTCTTCGAACATTCAGTACATAATGGTGTACTCATCCATCCTTTATCATACGCTTTGGATACAACTAGTATTGAGCTCATTCCACATTTAAAAGCTTGCGGATTTGGCGCTTTTGTTAAAAGTGCCAATTTATGTGATCCGGTTGCTTTACAGCAATGCATGAAAGTTAAGTAACCATTTGATATTTTTCGACTGGTTTTAACTGCGAAATATATTTTGTATCCGAACTACGGAGGTAAAATTTCAAAAATGTCCGGTTGACTGTTGTCAACGCTGTTGCGTTCGGATTGCTGGAGTGTCCGTAATAGAGAGTGTCCGATCTATCGAAGTTGTACTGTATTACTTTATTGTTTTAGTAGAGATGACATATCAAAAAAAGCGGACAATATGACCAATAATTAATTCATAGGTGAACATAAATACATGAAACATGAAATAATATTTCCCATCAATCAAACAGATCTAGTTTAATATTTAAGTTAAATTAATACCTGAAATAACAACTAGAGATACGATAGCCAGAAAAGATATTCATAACATTTTTATTCGAATTTCGTAATGAAATAGAGTGGTAGATAGCATAATTTTGCCCACATAAAATATCGAGCGGTTTAACAAACAATTGAATTGGGGCGTCACCTAATAAGAGCTCATGGCGAACCCCATAACAGTTGCAAATAACGTCATCCACCGATTCCGTTGAACATCGGAGATAGAAAATTTTTAATCTACATGAAATTCTGCGTCTAGTGAAGTTATGTCCAAAAGGGGCCAAAGGAACTCGAGGTTTACTCTTTCGTCAAAATAGTTAAATAATAAACTATAGTAGAGAAAATTTTGTAAAATTTATGTCCATTCCACTTTTTGGAAAAAAAATTAAATCATAGTAAGCGGATGCCCCTTGAACTTCCAAATTGCCCCCCTGAACACGGCTGTATCGTATGATGAAGTCATGTGCCTGGCCACATAAGATTTTTTATATTCTTTTCGAACTTTTCGAAATTTAAATGTTGGTATTGTTATATTCAAAAAGAAAATGTCTATATCATACTAGATGATGTCGATCCAGTAGAATAATTTCGTAACGATTGGACGAAACGCATTTTATGGGTTGGTTTATGGGATGGTCTATTTATTGCGAGAAACGCTAGAAACACATAACTCTTAACATGTTTTTGTTATTATTATTTATTATTAATGACAATTTCAGGAATAAAGTAAAATTCTAGTGTACATGACTCAACAATATCTTCTGTTAGTTTTGGCGTGTGTAATAGTTTTTAACAGATCTTACGTATTAGAAAGAAACAGCCGTTTTTATACTCCTTGTATCTAGTCAAAAAAAAAATGTTACCATTAACATTACCTCAGTAATATCATAAATAGTAAATACGTCCAAAGAATAGAGTGATTAGTAAATGAATAATAATTTTAAAATTATTTAGTTTAACGTTTCACCAAATAAGAAAAATTGTCACGGACCTAATTCGAAAGTTTAATATTTTATGACGTGCGCATATATTTGCTGTCTATTTTTATCTTATGTAGATCTAGGTTAAAATGCTGTGTTGTCAATTTTTATTCAGTGAATAAGTTTGGTAAGAACATTTATTAAATTATCAAGAACAAACATAAATATATAAAACTTTTAAAATAACCAAAATTCTATAAAAGTCTTTTATTATTTATTCAAGTCGAAATTTACTGAAAATATGATTCAATCAATAATCATTACCCCAATTACTTTTTGTATTTAAATTTTATGTAGATACATTTCATATTACATATTATTATTCCCTATTATGAATGGACAAGCCGGCTGGAACGCTTCCACACTTTATGAATGGGTGTCGAAGTTGCAAACCTCGCAACTCTAATGCTTGCATGGCCACCTGTGTAATCGACGCGGAACTGGAAGTGCTTCGTATACATCGGTCGAGACACTTGGAGCAACGCCTTCTAGATGGCGCCAGACATTCTAGAATATTTGTTTTTTGTGAAACAAAAAATACGAAGTCATATATTTTTTAATAACATTTCCAAATCGCTAATTCTATATTATATCTTTAATTGTTCAATATCTTTTATTGCTATTTTTTATTTTTCATAAATAATTATGAAACAAAAAATATCAAATAACTATAAAACCTATAAAATAACTATATGATATTGTTAGTTTAAGTTAAAAGGTATAAATACGTTAGTAGCCGGTGATATCAATTCAAAATCATCATCTATTTTATATAAAAAATGATACAGTTGTCATACTAGTTGAAATTCTGTCCGTCATTTTTAGTGCAATGTCCTATTTTGTCAAGGAAATTGTTTTCTTATGGAATATTAGAGACATCGAAATCGTTTATATATGCTATTAACTTCTATTCTTTAAAAAAAATGTAAAATTAAGCAGGGAACAAATTTGAAATTTGGAGTTGGAATTAACTTGAAGTAGAGAGAGTAATTTTTTTATTTATTTGCTGGTTGCCCAAAACTAAATATGAAAAATCCTATTGAGGCATCTCCACGATTTTTCGTAACATTTTCATTTCTGAAAAATCTAAATATTTACCTTCCTTCCTTCGTCTTGGATTCTTTTCAGCGAGGCTAGGGAACGGCATTCTGTTCTCGCTAAGCGCAGTTGCTAGCCGGGCGCGATAAGCGATTAATTTACTACGGTCACTTGATCTCTTAATACGAATCGCGTTCGGGCTTTATTGTCGCCGGTACGCCGCCACCGCCTCGGGAACAATGGAATAGTAAAATTTAATTGAATTCTTACTGCTACGGCTATAAATTTAGTACTGGTCGGCAGTATTTTTAGCGAATGTCACCGAACCCAGGAGAGTTGGAACTTGTAATATGGATCTACTGTAATACATGTTGTCAGTTAGGAGAATATATATTTTGATTCTACAACATATTGGATGCAAAAATAAATAGGTATAGTACCTTACGTATTGAACAGTACAGGGATTAAAAACACTTAAAAGACAATACTTGTTTAACTAATACCGATTAATATAAACTTGAAGATAATTCAATGCCATCATACAATTAAGATAATTTTTGACAAAATTGTTTTTGAATACATGTTGAAACATTACGAATTACTTAACACTAACACAACAGAGCGACGAAGGCTTTAAATTCTGTGAATAAACGCTTATAGCGCTGATCCCAATGATCTGCAAATTAGTATACATATTTAAAGTCACTGGAGTTGGTATCAATTTGGTCAAAATCAGATGAATCTCTAAGAAAACGCGTGTAACATTTGCCACTTTCGGTTGTCAGATTATGGCCAAAAACAATCAATCTTAACTTGGCAATTTAAAATTTCAGCCCGACCTGTTGTACCGTTTGTGCGCTATCGTGATTAAAGCCCACATACATACATACATATACATTTTCCAGAAATCATCGCAATGGATTGGGCCTACATACCTACATACCCAGGTACCCACATAGCTACATATAGATACATTCCCATGTTTTATATGCATACATGTTCCAAAAACCATCGCAATTCAGCGGACCTCCAAATTCGCTGAAATCTCGAAAACAAAAAAATCATTGTTAGACGTTACAAAAAAAGATGCACATACCTTAACATATAACCATTAAATTCTTTTTTAATTTCAAAAGTAAAATTTTAGACGTTAAGTCTTAAACTATGTTATATCTTAGAATATTTCATGGAACATTTGTCGTTTATAGCGCTTGATGCATGCCATTGTTAAAAATAAGTCTACATTCTGCATCAAAAATCAGACTTGTAAAAATTACTCTGGACTAGTTCAAATTGAAATTTGAAAGGTTGATTTTAGAGAAAAGACAGTTTAAATAAAAGTTCGCCCATTTGCCCAAAAGTTAATCAGTTCATCTTTAGGACGATAGACTTACCATTTCCCTGGTTAGTACTGATGTTATGTTTTGGAAAAACGAAAAAACATTTTACAGAAAAGTTATAGGGATTCTACTTTTCTATAACCCGAAATTATTCACCATGTTAACTGTTGCCGAAAAATATATATTAAAAAAGATTTTTAATGGCCGATTTCGTCCAAAAGTTAATAGCTACTGATTAACATACACTCTAACGTGCTATTAAATTTTTACTGTTCTCATTACAATACTGCAGAGCTTTTGATCCAAACTCGGTGTTTTTTAATGCAACACTGGTTGATACCGTTACCGCTACATTTTTGGTATCTACTAATTTTTAGAATATCGAAATATAGAAATAGATATCTATCGAAAAGCATAGAAATCTATCGCTTTGAGAATATTCTGAGTTTTTGTCAAAATGTCTGGGTTAGAAGCTGTAATCAGCTATTGTTGGCTGATATTAATTTTGTGTTCTTATGTTGTGCCACAGTTCTCTTGAAAAAAAAATAGGTTCATATGGTAAACAGTTTGTTTTTTGCATTTTTCTGTGTCTTCCACAAGAGTTAATTGTGTGTGAACCATCTGGTGGCGTAGATTTATAAGCAAGAATCAAAAGCATGTACTAAACTGATTAAAACAAATGATCCTGTTGCTACTCTGTAAATAGGTGTATCTCACACAGCGTCTCTGTTGTGAATGCATCATTTGTACCTAGTATGACCTAGCGGTGATGTTAGCGTTGTGCTCAGGGGGTTTGTTATTGCACAGAATCCTTGGCGAAAGCTGGGAGCCAAGCATCTTCTGATAATCTGATGTTCCACAGGCTATCACAGGCTGGGTTCTATCATACTCTGTGGGTTAATTGCTGACTATTACACAAAATATAATAATAAAAAAACACACTAAAAAATCTGGTGTAGCCCTGACCCAACTTTCCGACAACTTGCCGCCTCGATCCCTTTTACAATAAAATTTATTATTCAATTTTGTGACAGCCAGTTTGGATCCCAGCCAAATGGCAGCGGTCACTGACTAAATTTTATCAATTCGCAATCACAGTGACCAAGTCTACGAGTACTGTCAAACTGCTTCTATAAAGGCGTATAACGCCTAAGGCTGAAAACATAGTGGAGAGGCGAGGGTAGCTGTGATAGTAGAGGCGAGGGTAGCGAACACGTACATTATATGTATATATCTATCTAGATATACATATAATCTACGTGGTCGCTACTGGTCGCTACCCTCGATAACCGTATGTGACGGTTGTCAGATTGTCACCAAAAACAATCCAGTTCGTCCCCCGGTAATATGTATGCCTAATTTCAGCCCGATCCGTTGTTCCGTTTGGGCGCTATCGTGTTCACGGACATACATACACCGTACACACATAAACACATACACACGTACACACATACATTTTCCAGAAATCATTGCAATGGATTCAGGGACCGAAAAACGCGTATTTCCGCTAAAATCTTAATTTCCTTCTAGGAGTCGGAAAAAAAGTACATTCATACTGCTATATGTTACTTTAGGATATTCTTCAATATTGAAAATTTTGTTTCAAAGCAACAATTAGAGTTGGTTCGAAATACCAGTGCTACCAGCATTTCACCACATTATAGAAGTTGTGCTATGATATTTTGTTTTCATAATATTCAAGCTTTAATCTTCTGTATGAGCAATAATTCATTTACAACCAATTTGGTTTTGTAGAGGGTACAAACTATTTAGAAAATCCTGCTCTGCAAAAGAGCTGTGACGTCGTAGAGATTATTAATTATTGTCATCTTTCTAATCCGCACAACAAAATAAATTGAAGTTACGTCTTACCCCCATTTTGACAAAATCAATATTACCAAAACTGATCAGTTGTCATACCTCGTGAGCCACATATTTTGACAAAAAATGAAACTGTAAACATAACGTAAATATTGACCACTCATTTAACGCGCCCTGTATAAAGCACTGAAAATTCTTCTCCACATTCTGTAACGAATAGTAATATAATAGTGTATGACCGTACTATGTATAAATTGTATATGTTTGAATTAAATTAAATAACAGTAAATTTAATACACGCTATTTTTTTTTCAAAATGTCAATCAAAGCATTCCGTTGGTTATGCTAACAACCCGCCATTAATCTCTATCGCGAGCCATTGTCTCAACTAGTTTAGAGCAACAAATATCCGCGCTACTCTATAACCATTTCAAAATATATTCTATAATATATATACACACATCGAAGCAACAATGACTAAGACCCAACAACAGCGTCTCGTATACCAAAGAGTTCTTTGAGTTCATTTGCGCTGCGGGTGATGTCTGTCGCAACCGACATGTCAAAGGGTACTTAACCGGAGGGTGTGTAGTACACACCTTCGAAGCCTTGCAAAACACCGAAGCGAGGCTTACTCATAGCCTGCATCTAACAAATTAGCGGTGTAATGGCATAGAATTAAAACGTCAAAAGACGTTGAATTGGAAACTCCCGTAAGGGAAAAATTACGGAATTTTAGACGGTAAATCATATCTCGTGTGTAGGTACTTGTGAGTGTAATTGTCGGTGGAGATATTTAAAGGGCAAGGTCCGGTTCGTGTTTGCTGTTTCCCGTCATAATTGGTCTGATATATATGATTAGGCAATGAGAGGGAAACGGAGCTGATTGTGGAAAAATGTCGGCTTAAATTGGCCGGCCTTTCGCTTTATAACTTGTCGGGATCACGAACTCTGCATACTTACTATTTGAGATATTATCGCTCACTTATTTTTAACATAAATTTGATAGAATTTAATTGAACCTATTGGTTCATATTTATTTTGTTTAACATCGTAATATCTCTTAAATTTGTAGGTATTTTTTTGCAAACAGGAGAACAGAATAGAATAGCTAAACACGAAGAAATCGGCGATTTATACCTTTCAGCATGTAAACATTTTAAATATATATCGGGTTAGTTCCGGTTTTCGTTCCGGCAAAGATAACGGTTTTTCCGATTTTTGGTTCTGTTCTGATCAAAACTACCCATGGTCAGGGTATATATCGCGCTAAATGCCAAAATCATTGGTGGAACTGATCAGTTAAAAAATGTTGATTGTTTTCTTTCGATAACAATTAAAATAATAATAAAACCTATATATCGACATATTTTTAAATAGGTGAACATTTAAAAGAGTTGGCGAGAAACTTGTAATCGGAAATTTGTATAGCCCAGCCTAGTTACTGGTTAAAAATTCAAATTGCTTCAATATTTGATAATTTTATTACACCGCTTCGGTCCGTCACTCCGACGCTTCAGAAATATGGCACTAAAACAAAAAACACACCACAAATTCGCATGTTTCTGAAAGTCAACAACAAATTTCGTAACTGTATATACATATGTCTAAGAACTGACCGCTTAGATAATATAAATTAGTATTACGGACTGTTATTAAATGCAACGTATAGTCACGACACAGGCTAACAGATATTAATTAATTAATAAAGTAGCCATGGCGGACGTGAACTCAAGTCTGATAATGAGTCTATTGCACTGAATGCATAATGCTAAACAGATACTCGTGACACCAGAGGGCGTTCATTTTTCTTACACGCCGGCGCTTGTGATAAACGATTCCATCGCCATTTTTTTTCACAGATTACGATTGCCATTTAACGCTAAGGTTAGTTTAGTATTTAAATACAATATCCACTATCGAATATCCAATATCCACTACATTTTTGAAAGCCTTTGATTCTGTAAATAGAAAACAATTATCAGTCGACATGAAGAAAATAGGAATACCAGACAAACTGATTAGGTTCGTGGAAATGACAATTAAAAACTTTAATGTCACCGTCGATGCAGCTATCAAGGAAGTAGATGTGGGAATAAGCATAACAAGAGATAAAACACAAATTGTAGGCTACGCTGACGAATTGGCGCTGATGGCTAGAGATAGGGAAAGTTTGGAAAAAGTGATGCTGGAATTGTCAGAGAAAACAAAGTATAGAGGCTTGAAAATAAACAAAGAAAACTAATTACATGTGAACATACGCGTTAAAAACCACATGATCGAAAGGGTCAGAAACTTTAAATATATGCGTGTAACAATCAACGACAAGAACAACAGAACACTAGAAGTGTCAGAGAGAATAAAAGCTGAAAACCGGGCGTACTGAAGGTACCTTTTTTTTTTTTTTTTTTTTTTTTTTTTTTTTAAAGAGCGGAAGGGATTGGAAGATCCCACCACCACCCCGCTGTCGGGTATCACCGAAGCATTCTGCCGACAGCGACATCTTCCTTTTGATTCCTCTTTAAAATTTAATACAAGTTTATCCCTTTCGCTCTTTTGGGTTGGGTATAACCTTTACTTCGTAAAAACCAAAATCAAAATTACAATTACCTTACTGCTACCTATGCTACCTACAATTTAATACCAGCCATGCCCTTACTTAGTAAACATGCACCTTAAGTACTATACACCCCGCATACATGCAGCTTGCACCTGCCCATGACACTAGGGTTTGAAGTCCTTTCTTCCTCCAAGGCACCTGTGGCTCCAGGCGTGCCCTACACACTATACGCGCACCAGACGCACACACCACATCACAACGCTTCGGCGGCACCGCACTGTACACGCGCACTTGCGTCACCATTGGGACCTTCCCGACACTCACGTCCACTAGCTGGGGGACACATCGCTTACCTTCTTCTGGGACTGCGGTATTCCGGCGTTCCCTCCCTGGCTTCGGAATTCCTGAAGTCGTTTTGGTCCGGTATTCCGGTACCCGTACCTCCTCGCTCCGGATTCTCCTGGAGCTATCCTGCGCCGGACGTCCTGGCGCTATCTTACCCTCATGGTCCATTCTTTCTGTCCCCGTGGTCCATCGCGGTCCCTTACGCACTAAGGGACGGGAGGACCTATTACATCCCGACGTCGGTTGTCCTTTTCTTTTTCTTGGAGTATTCTCCTTATGGTGTCTGCTATTTGTTTCCACTGATCTGGGCCTTTCAGCATCTCCTCTACCATCCTTTCTTCTGTCAGGCTTTCTTTGTATGGACACGCCCTGCGCAGTTCCCCCCATCTATTACATTCGAAGAGGGTATGTGCCGGTGTGTCCAACTGTCCGCAGTATGCGCACTCAGGTCCTTCCCTTCTCTTGTACTTGTGAAGGTAGGATCCGAAGCAGCCATGTCCAGTGAGCGCCTGCGTTAGCTCGTAGCTGACCTCACCATGCTTTCTATTTACCCAGTCTGCCACTCTGGGTATCAGACTATGGGTCCACCGGCCGACATTCGCGCTATCCCACTCCGATTGCCATTTCTCGAGTGTTAGGTTTCGGTGGTCTCTTCTGGACACTCGCTCTTCCGGTCTTTGCTTGTACTTTCGGGCTCTTTCTTCCGCCTTCAGGTGTATCGGCGTCAGTGAAGCGACAACCTGAATAGCCGCTGTGGAGACCGTTCTGTATGCCGATGACACCCCAATTGCCGCCCTCCGTTGTACTTTGGAAAGCCTGTCCCTTCTATTGGCGAACGCCATATCTTCTACCCATACGGGGGCGGCGTATAGTATTACCGATTCTGCCACCGACGCGAGTATTCTCCTCTTACTCGCTCGTGGTCCTTTTACTTTTGGCATAAGCCTCAACAGTGCAGCAGTTGTTCGTTCTGCTCTTGCGGCCGTTTCGTCTATATGCTTTTTGTAACGGCGGCTTTTTTCAATATGAACCCCCAGGTACTTTAGGCTCCGGGAAGGTTCAATCAGCACTCCGGCCACTGTGAGCACTACCGGTTGTAACCTTCGTCTTCCGGTGAGCATCACCGCTTCTGTTTTTTCAGCGGCTAGTTGGAGATGGTGCTCTTCCATCCATTCCACGATGCGAGCGATCGCCGTATTGGCTCGGTCTTGGACCTCGGCACACGTCCTGCCAGTGACAATCAAACCCAGGTCATCGGCGTACGCCACCTTCTCGACTCCCGGGGTTTTGAGTCGCAGCACCCCATCGAAGAGGAGGTTCCAAAGTGTCGGTCCGAGGACCGACCCCTGTGGGACGCCGCTAGTGACGGGCATCCTCTCCGTCGACCCATCTTTTCCGGTGAGCAACAGCCCCCTATTTTCCAGGTAGCTCTGAAGTAGTCTCACGAGGTACGGGCTAATTTTCCTTCTTTTTAGCTCGTCTAGAAGCTTTTCCCACATCACGGTGTTAAATGCGTTTTTGACATCTAATGTGACCAGCATGCAGTAGCGCTTGTTGCGCTGCGTACCCTGGTTGGCCTTTTTTGCAGCTTCTGTGACGACCTTTACTGCGTCCACTGTTGAACGCCCTTCTCTAAAGCCGAACTGATTTTCGGCAAGTGGAGCTTTTCTCTCCAGCTCGCGCTTCAGTCTGTCCACCAGCAACTGTTCCAGGAGTTTTCCGGCACTGTCAAGTAGGCATATAGGTCTGTACTTGGTTGGTGTGGTATTTCCCTTTGCAAGCAGTACCAGCTTCCCTGTCTTCCACTCGTCAGGATATATTCCTTCGACCAAAATCCTGTTCATGACATCGGTGACGTATTCTCCTGCATGCGCCACCATAGTCTTGACAGCCTCCGGCGGTATTCCGTCGGGACCAGGAGCCTTGCCGCTTTTTATTTTGGCTGCTGCCTGTTTTATTTCTTCGACGGTGAAGGGTTCCGCGTTCTCCTCCTCGGTCTCATTTGACCATCTTCTGCCTTGTCGTATCTGATGCTCCGGGAACAGTTCCTTGGCGATATCTCTCGTTTCTGCCAGTGTGAGGTTTGGTGGGGAGGCTCTGGCTTTAAGGCGTTTTGTTACTATCTTGTAACCTTCTCCCCACACGTTCTGCTCTACCTCTTCGAGGACGTTGGCCCAATGGTTCTCCTTGGACTGAAGGATGGCGACCTTGAAAACTTTCTGGCGTTCTTGTACTCATCTAGAAGCTGGTTTCGTCTCATATCGTCCCGCCTTTCTCTTTGCGCCTTCCTTCTGGCTTGGTTGCATACCTTACGGAGCTCCGCTATCTCCTCGGTCCACCAGTAGACTGATCTTCTCCCTGGCTTCTTTCCTTTTGGCATTGACGCATCGCATGCTTTCTCGAGCGCCGCCATGAATGACCTTACGTCGGTGTCTCCGCCATTTATTTCATCCTGTAAAGCCTCGATAAATGCTTCGGTATTCATTTTCTTAGCATTATATCCAGGGCTGGGAGATGTCTCGTCCGGGACGTCGGTGTTTTCGGCGTGCAGCTGGTACGAGATGTACATGTGGTCGCTCATGGTTTCTTCCTCCACCACGCACCAACCCCCCATCTCGCGGGCGACGTTATCTGAAGCGAAGGTTACGTCGATGACCGAGCCTCCTCCAGATCTTCTTCGAAAGGTGTTGGTCGTTCCGTCGTTCAGGGACACCATGCCATTTCTTGCTGCCCATTCGCATAGAGCTTCTCCCTTTGCGTCTGTGTGGGTTGATCCCCATTGACGAGACTTTGCGTTGAAGTCACCTGCCACAACGCATCTGTTGGCCCCTGTCCTCAAACTGCCCTCCAGCTCCTCCAGAAACTCCTCGAACTCTGTCCTTGTCATGGCTGGTGATGCATAGCAGCTGTAGAACGTAGCCATCCCGACATCTACCCATACGAAGCCTCTGCCGGCTCCGTGATTTCGGACAGATACGCGGTGCCCTCTTATGCCGATTGAGGCGCCTTTTATGTCGTCCGTCCACCACCCTAGTTTCTCTGTGATAGCGTTGTTTTGCTCGGAGACCAGCATTATATCGACATCTTTCTTCACCGCCGTCGCTAATAGCAGGTCCTGTGCGGCTTTTCCTCTGCCTAGGTTCACTTGAAGGATCTTGACCATGGTGGTGGTGGTGCCATATATCTCCTGTCACTTTCTCTGACTGACTCCAGTCGCATCCTCCTAGTGGACCCAAGGTACAGCCACACTTTTTCGAGGTCTTCTGATGCTTTTTCATCGGAGATGCCATAGCTGGCGAGAAACCGGAGGTATAGCAGCCTGAGATCTTCACCAAGGGGCATACCTTCAGACATTATTTTTGCTTCGGAGGAGACCTTACTTTCTCCCCCTACAATCTCCCCTTGCTCCGTCCTCACGAAGTATCCGAGGTAGTTTCTGACCGTGTCAAACAGTGTCCTGTCTCGCAATCGCTGCTGGGCGTAACGGATACTCTTCAGGGTCATTCTTACTATTGGTGGCACATTAGAGTACCACCCGCGTGGCGTTTCCTCTACTTGTTCCTGGATTTGGCCTGGATTCCCTGTTGCTATGTTTGTGGCGATTTTTGAGGTTTCGCACGGCGGGACAGGAGTGAGAACTTCTATCACTCCGGATGCGTGTGTGATGGTCGCTCTCGTCTGAGACGTCAGGATTTCTCCAGCAACGAAAGCGATCATCCCCCCTCTATTCTTGAGGTGCTTTTCCATCCTTGCACGGTCTCTTTTGATTTTTGACTGAAGGTACCTAAAGTTTCTAAAAGACAAAAATCTTAGCAGAAAAACAAAATTTAGGATATACAAGGCAGCGATAAGACCACCTATGACATACGCTGCGGAGATCATAGTGATGACGCTGAAGGGCAAGGAATCGCTGAGAGTGCTGGAAAGAAGAATTCATCGCAAAATTTTTGGAGCTGTTACGACAGAGAATGGGAAAATTTGAATACTGATGAATCACGAAATCCACAAAAGGGTCGAAAATTAGAAGGTTGTTAGATTTATAAAAGTACGGAGGCTGAAATCGTACATACCCACAGAAGAACAGATAACGAATTGATAGAGCACATAACAAACTACAAGCCTGACAGAAGTAACCCAAAACACCCGAAAGTACTACTATCTAATAAATAACAAATAATTCCTTTCAAATCGATCCTCATATGTTAAGTGGCATTATATTTTGCTAACATGATAGCAAGAATGGGTTGAAATCTCCTCTGCTATTTGAGTTTTTTTGTGTCTTCTGAAGTATTAAATTGATCTGTGGCAAAATAGTCCTCGAGTACTCATGATGAATGAGTTTCTAGAAGAGTAAAAATGTTCCGCGCCAAATCTCCCCGAAGGCCTAACATTTCTAGGGCCGGTACGGTTAAGATGCTTGACATTATTAAATAATATACTTGTTTTCATTTATTTGACTAGAGATATCTTCAGTTTGTAATTAATGTTTATACACATGAGTTATTTTTGCTCATAGGTAATCATTTAGCGAAAGCAATCGGAAGTCATATCCATTAAAACGCAATGAAATGCCATGCCACCGGCACTGTAGGAAGTTTACATTACTAAAATAGTTTAAAATTCAAAGCATCGTATACGTGTAGAGTCATGGACCGTGGTACAGGTTTGTTTACGAGGCTTAAGCGATCCAGTGTTTTGCAAACTCGTACCGTGCAGTTATTATTATTAAGCAATTGCCGTCGCATTGTTATGGCTGGCTGGAAATTGGAGAAATGGGCTATGGTATTATGCTGGCATACCTTATGGAAGGTGGACTGTTGGGGTCGGTCTTGCTGCTGTTGTTAACTGGTGTAATCCAGCATATTTTCACGGTCTATCGTTTTGTGTAATGCGCGATTTATGCTCCTTAATGATGAACCATTTGCTACTTGTTCTCAGATAATACTAAAAACAAATTGCCAATTTGCTTTAAGCTATTTTGCAGACATTAAAATGTTGATATTGAGCTTTTCTCGAACACTACTATCACTTTAAATTGTATAAAATAAACAATACTCTTATATCTGATATTCTGAACAGTGAATGAATGGTATTCCTGCAGCATACAGTGGAAGAAAGATGTAGATAGGTCTTAATGGTAAAAGTAAGCAGTTATTATGATGGTCCATGTATTTACTTGCCAATTTCTCTTGGCCAAGATCTGAGTATATGTACCAATCAAATAAATCCTAATGGTATCGAGGATACTTCAACACCTCAACTACTAGTATAACTTAAAATGTCAAAAGTTGGCAATTATAAACAGAGAGGTTATCATTGAAAGCCTATTTCTTGTTGCATAAACTGAAATGATAAACCATGATAAAAAGTCCAAAAACCTTCGGGATAAATTCAAACTAATAACTTTAAAACATAAAAAGTAGTGATCGAGATGAAGCTAAACTTATTTGATACATTCTTGTTTTTTTTGTTTCCAGGTATGTACCACATGAATCGTCTAATTTATGACAAATGTCAGGTAAGTGCCCATGTCTTTTATTTATACTATTGTCTGGTTTGTGTCCGATTTCTATAAAATATTCTGTAAGTTGTTTGATTTTTTGTGTTCAATGATTTGATAACATTTTTTGCTTTCAACATACTTTTTATCATATTTTACCATTTATTAGAACATTAAAATATAGAGTTTTAACAATTTTGCTCCTGATTATTAAAAAAATAAGCTTTTTAAGAGATCGAGTTGTTTAAATTTTTTACATTTGTATTTCAATTATCACACTGTGGTGCCTAAAAATAACGTGGAAACTTTACAACTATCAACTGTAAACACTATAGAAGAATAGTGCAAAGTTAACTTTCTTACGATGTGGCTGTTAACATTGCTGCACTACTGGTCAAGCTTTATATTTGTAACATACTAGCGGTTTGCCACCTCAGATCCACCAGCCTAGTAAAGTATTTAACATATCCACTATAGATGTCGACTTTTAATAGACAGTATAGACTATAGTCCATCTGAAAACTTAAACTCTTATTTTGTAGTTGCGAAGTGAGCAGGCGAGGTATTATTTTTACTTTAGCACGAGTTGTAATTACCGATTACTGCATCAGCGACGACGATTCAGTGAAAGTACCACGTGAGGTTATTAATAATAAACAGGCGTCGTCCGGTGCGTTTT
This sequence comes from Aphodius granarius, assembly GCA_963971325.1. NCBI lineage: Eukaryota > Metazoa > Arthropoda > Insecta > Coleoptera > Scarabaeidae > Aphodius > Aphodius granarius. The sequence continues at coordinate 29,439,561 of OZ020221.1, forward strand.
ATACGCGCCATTATCTTATGAATTTAATAGATTAATTATATAGTCGGTTAACGAGATTGTAATATACAGCCGAACCTGTATCAATTTCTCCACGGAACGTATTAGTTTAACAAATTGCTAATATTAGCTATCTGTGAGCATCGGCGTGTATCGATAGCGGAAATCTAAAAAAAGTAAGGAACTGAGTTAAACAAACTTCACTCATTTCGTTACAATTTATCTATCTGAAAACTTTTAGTAAATTTCAAAGATTGTGTAAAACAATAAAATGGAGTGCACATACATCATTCATCTCATTCTGCTTGTGACGCAAATGAAACGAATTGATCAATTTCCCTGCTGAATATTCAGCAGATGAATATATTCAAATTAATTCACCCCTCGAATTCTCACTTTGGTCGTAGACAAACTGATGTTTGATTACCATCCACAAACACACGCATCAATCCCAAGCTTTCTTTATAAAATAGTTGTTAAATAGTTAATTTTATGTTTGTTTTTTTTTTTTGACACGCGTACTACTACCCAGAGCTGTCCGTAATTGCTAGTTCAGTGCTCTTAACAGAATATTTTTTAAAATATTTGACCTTTATCTTTCAAAACACAAACAAATTACCAAATATTTTATTCGTGACATAGTCCTAGAATCCTATCCCATAGTGAATAAAGCCTAGCCGATTATATATGGCGTGGAGAATATATTGGTACTACAAGTGGAATAATGCATGGATTTATGGTAATATTACGAATGGAACAAATCTAACCTCAAACCAACACTGATGACACGAAGTAACATCTCTGCGTTTTTATTTATTTCAACATATTTTCTAATATCACAAGTCAATCAAATAATACCACATGTATCAAATTCCACAACAATATTCTGCCTCAAGAAAAAGTTAAAATGGCCCGTTATATCCAACTGATAACAAACCTAAATTAAGTCCTCCTTTCCTAAACCCATTTCCCCATAAAAGCACGCTAGCATGGAGAATAAGAGGCGAATTAAAACCCGGTGCATATACGTCATCAGGAAGTTCCCTATTATCCCGTATTTCGTCGGGGCGCAGTCTCTGCAGTCCGGTGGCGACGCCTGCGTCGATACGCTTCAGTTGAAGTCGCCGCGTTGTCTGCTTATGTGTCTCCGCACGGCCTTTGCTCCCCATCAAACTCACCCGCCCACCTGGGAGGCATTCCAATATCGGACAATTAAGATAGTACACTTCCTAGGGGTGACATTTGTGGGGGTGGCGTTAGATATTGATATGAGGGCGTATTGACGACCCCTGTCGGTTTTTAACATGACAAAAAAAACATCGAAATTGTGTTTATTAATGATGATTTATGTGGGGGTGTAATGTTGGTTTTCGTGATTGGTGCCAAATGGTGGAATGAGAAGTCGATCAAGTGTGTCTTGAAGGGTTAAAATGTATATTTGTAAGGTGTATTGAGGTTATAATATTTGTAGTGCAATTAGGTCACAGTAACAGTTGTTTACGCGGGAATATTGGTGTTGCTAGGGTGCGATATAAAGTAGAAATTTGTATATATAAATATATACATATAACTGGATAGGATATCTGTCCGATATCTATTAGATACAATAGATAATCAGAAAGTGGGCATTACACTTATGTTAAAATCTAAAAGGTGAAGGTCCTTCAGTTTTATCCAAGAAAATTGAAACTTTACAATTTACATTTATCAAATAAATTACTAATAATTCTAATGATTTGCTTGTATATTTGTCTACGTTCTTTACAAGTTAATTGCTTTTGCAATGTTAATGTAAGAATTTTCCGAAAATCTAACCAGAAAATGGCATCAAATATTGCATCAATTTCTCATGAGACCCCATATGCCACTGTATTATAATTATTTTAAGTATTAAAACTTGTAATTCTAATGGCAAGTGCATTTCAAAAGGTCACGTGTACACGTTGCCGTGCGTGCTCGTTGACCTATCCAGAATCCTGCCACGTGCATATTACGTTCACGTTGGATAATGACGGTTGTGAATAGGTGTAATAAAGCCGCTTCATTTACTTGATGGTGGTTCATTTCGTCTTTGTGAGCTTTTGTGGCCATTTGATTTAAAGTGGAGTGGATGAGTAAGAAGAAAAAGCTATCTCTTGATTACATAAAAGGGGAAGATTGGGATGATCATTTATGTGTTTGTGCGGAAAACCCTGACAAGGAAACCCCGAAATGATGATCTTATTTTTGGTTTAGAAGTTCTAGAATAGCTCATTTGTGTACTGTACTTTTTATATATTTTAATAATAAAATAAGACACACTAAAACATTTTAGTGTATTTCTATTTTTCTGTTTTATTAGCAAATGTATTTTTTTTTATTTCATTGTAACATTGTGAATATTCTCCAGAGACCTAAGCAGGTACTTGCCTATAGCAGACTAACAGTAACCACTAATTTGATATTGATAATAGTTGTGGGGTTGTGGGGTTGATAATAGTGACAATAGTTTGTGGGGAATTAGGAAAGATATAAAAAATTTCTATTTCAAGATTGTTTCCACCATAATTGTTAATCCAAATATTATAAATACTCCGTGTCGAATGGTTAAATAATTTAATTAATTTATGTTTACTTCCATTTTCAAGATGATTTGATAACAAAACCTTACAAATATACATTTGAGTCTTAATTAAAAAAAAATAGTTGAATGACCTTATACGTGACTAGTACACTGTGGACCATTTGCATCAAACTATCTTACCAAGAAGGGATTTCCGGCATCAATGCAAAACGTCAAGCCAATTTCTTTGGTTTCAATTGAAACACCACACCTAACATGATAAGAAGAAACAGAAAGGTAAGCAGCAAGCGCACCACTTATTGCTTTATTTTAGCTTCTTTTTCTTCACAATGAATAAAACAACTACATTTAATTGTGAGTATAATCATGTATAATCGAATCAGTTCCTGACGAAGCAAACGTGTTGTTACCGCTGACCATTCAGGCGTGCTATAGATAATTAATACATGAACAGATTTGCTTTTAATTACCGGTTACTAAGTTGATGGTGGATTGATTACGGATTGCTGCAGTCGCGGTCTTAAATTGTTCTACTGTCCGAGTGATGGCATTATTGTTCTCTTCTATTATTTTTTTGTTTTGTTTTCTTGGCGGATTATAATTACCTAATTAATTGAGTATTCATAGCAAACGCGAACTTTCACGGTTATTATGACCAATTACGGTTGAAAAGCGGTTGGTTGCCCTGTACGTTGTGTTCGGTGACTTGGTAACACAATCGGCCATTATGCCGCATGGGCGTCTTATTATTTTTCTAATTGGCTGTAAACAAGCTTCTGTGATCACAAAATTATATTCTATATGTCAACTAAAAACTGAAAGTAGATTGGAAATTGATTTGTGTTTTTATTTTTTATTGTTCAATATTTCGACCACAATTCTGTCCTTCGCGAGGTAGAATATAAACCAAAAAATGCTGACGCAGAATTCCTTTTTACTTTTCGACTAATTCCGTACAAGGAAAGTATTGTTTTGCGTTTTGCCCCCCCCCCTGAATGGATTGCAATGATTTCTGGAAAATGTATGTATGTATGTGTGTATGTATGTGAACACTATAGCACGCAAACGGAGCAACGTATCAGGCTGAAATTTGGTATACTTATTTAGACTTACCACTGAATAAACTAGATTGTTTTTAGTGATAATTTGACAAACGGAAGTGGCAAGTGGTGCATGTGATTTCTTAGTGATGCTCCGATTTTGACCAAACTCACAACCAGCTCATCCTTAAGTGATTTTAAACAAGTCTACCAATCTACAGATCAATGGAATGAAGGGTTTAGGCGCTATACACATTTATAGAAACAGTCTGACAGACTGCGAATTGGCTAATTTTGATAAACGTCAGTGCCATCATTCTATGGTTGACCATAGGATGGAGTCCAGAGTGGCTGGCTTCACGAAACTCACTTCAGTGTGTCAACAATTTAGTCGGAACGTTGGGTGGGGCCATACCGATTTTTTTTTTACAAAAATCAATTTATAGTTATATTTGCTCTCACTATAGTATGGACCTGCTTGACATAATTTGACGTGATGGCCAATTTTAATCAAAACTATCGTCAAAATAAATTATACGCGCCAGTCATTGGATTGCTTTTGGCCACAGTCGGACAACCGGAAGTGGGAAATGTTACATAATTTTTTTTATGGATTTTTCCGATTTTGACCGAACAGATAACAGCTTATCCTCCAGTGACTTTAAATATGTACACAAATTTGCAGATGTGTTATCCATGACTGACATTTGGCTGAATAATAGTAAGAAATTAAATTTGGTTTCAAACTCTGAAATGGTCACATGAAATGTTATTGCTATTGTGTACCGATTTAGTTGAAGAATTTCTGTAACGATGTATTGTAGGATTATAAAAGTCTGTTGTTTTACATACCATTATTAGTTTTTATATTTTATTATTTTAGGATTCATTTTAGGATACCACTATTTAGTTTCAAAATCTTTTTCCTAACGACATGTTAGAGACCTAAAGACATAGATATCACCACTGGTAAGGAATTATCATTATCATGGCATTCACTTTCTTATATCAACAGGCTAATTAATATGTATGGCAATAACAATCCAATATTTTATAGCTATACTGAAGGGTTAACACAAATAATTATTACAAACATTAAAATCTTACAAGCATTACGTTCACCGTTTATTCGCAACGTTAAATGAATTCATCCGTATGAAGATAAAATGGTTATAACGCCGCTATTACCCTAATAAAATATGCACGAGCAAATGATCGCTTTATTACGATACCGTATATCATAGTTTTTAATGGTCCCGTGTATGCATTAACCAATAAATATTGATACAGGGCAGAATTGGCATCATTAGATTTGCGAAGACTTGCTGCCCACTAGCGCCGCACCACAAGATTTACTACGTTTACATAATTAAAGACTGCCGAGTTCGGTTTGCGGTGGTAAGGTATGATTAATTCGATCTAACCCCGGAGGTTCTTGGCAAATTCAGCCCGAACTGCGGTTAAAATGCAATGGAAATCGCGCGATGTTTTATCTTTAATGTTCGCGGGACTCCACGCGATTGTATATTTCACTTTCAAGGGCAAATTTGCACGCAAGAGGTTGGTTAGCAAAATCGATGCGACTTGTCATGCCGATCTCGTTCTTGGCTTGCTACAGGAAATTCATAAATGGTTTCTAAAAAAATGGCGTAGATTTAAACATCATGTTAGCTGCCTGTTTCGTTTAATATAAATTTTATGAACAGAAACATATTTGACCCGTTTTAATAAGCACCATTGTATTGCTTCCCAATAGGGTATTACGGTCAAGTAGAAATTTAAGTAGAATCAAGTATTAAACGATTGTACAGCATATAATATGACATTCTGTTAACTTAATACTTAATTATATTCGGAGTTTGTTGAGAAAATTACAATTAAAACTTGAATTTGCCGAGGACTGCCTGTCATGATTGGCCCAGTGTAAAATTGTCAACGTGGCCTAGAAATTATTCACAAATGTAGGGATTTTTGTTCTTATAGGGTTGTCATCACTGCTTGTTTATATGATGCTGCATGCCCAAGATTACTATAGATAAGGTTGCGCAAAGGCCTATACCTGTAATGTATTAGCGAGCAGTGACGTCATCGGAGTAGTGTCAAACCAGCCGACCAATAGGAACACGATGCGTTTGACCGATGACGGATCGGTTTTTTGACAAGCATAATTTGAATTGTCTATCATCTAGCTGTCAGTTTGAAGAAATTTTGGAATTGTGGTTGTTATTGTATAAGAAAACGGTGAGAATTGATTATATTGGTGTTATTATCGTCAAATGGGATTTTATTATTTATTGTCCTGAATATTGCTACACATAATAATTAGTACGATCCTATATATGCATTCTGTTGGTTAAAATTCAACCTCAAAATTTAATACTAATAAAGATATACGCACTTTTTAGAAATGCCCGTTTCTTGTGCTGTTGCAAGATGTCGATCATATGGTTACAGTAAAAACGGGAAGCGCATTGGATTTTTTCGCTTTCCCAAAAATGAAAATATACGGCAAATATGGATTATGAGTTGCCACCGACAAGATGAATTCGATCCAAATATCGCCAGAATATGTTCGCTTCATTTTGGACCAAACGATTTTCGAAGAGATTTTAAATCCGAACTTTTAAACCTTCCCCCAAAAATGTTGTTGAAGGACAATGTTATCCCGAGCGTTTAATTAAAAGAAAACACAAATGTGTGTGAACGTGCTGGGATGCGCGATAGTGAAACAATATATACGGATTCTGTACTCGAAAATTTTAAAGAAGTTGATGAATCCGCAAGTCAAGAGGCAACCACACTTATGGAAGATAGCAATACTCAAGAAGCTAAGTTGATTGACAAGTTAATGCAGGAAAATGAACATTACATTACCGAAAACATAAAACAAAAAGAACAAATATGATGCTAAATATAAAAAATAAAAAGTTAGTTTCTGCTGTTAATAATTTGAAGAGGACCATTAGAAATTACAAGAAAAAATACGCTGCTACACCCAATCGTAAGCTTAACGTACAGTATAGTTTTGAACATTTAAAGAAGATTTTTATTGACATGTTTACCGAAACTCAATTAAAATGTATAATAAAACGGAAAAGGGTAGTTAAGTGGCGTGAAAAAGATATTACAACAGCGATTACCTTGCGTTATTTGAGCAAAAGAAGTTATATGTTTTTAAGAAACCAGTTGCATTATCCGTTACCCGGTCTACGAACTTTACAAAATTATGTCTCCAAATTAGACATGCGTAAAGGAGTTTTGGATGTAGTCCTAAGAATAATGGAAATATGTGGACACAGTATGACAACGAGATAAATTAACGGTGCTCCAATTCGACGAAATGAAGGTAAAGGAAATTTATGAATATGATCAAAACCATGATCAGGTGCTAGGACCTCACGCCCAAATGCAAGTTGTAAATGCGAGAAGTTTAACTGGCAAGTGGAAACAACCATTATTTGTTGATTTTGATCAAAAAGTTACTCCGGAGATATTAGAAGTTATTATTTCAAGATTGTATGCAGTTGGTTTTTTAGTTGTAGCATGTGTAAGCGATTGTGGAGGCAGTAACGTCGGATTATGGAAGGAAATGAACATTTCTTATGAAAATCCCTTTATAAGACACCCACAATTGCCACTGCAGCGTATTTATTTTTTTGCGGATACTCAACATTTAACGTTAACGGAAAAACAATAAATAAGGAGCCACTAAAATTGCTAATCATCTCAACAAAGGATTTGGAAATAAATAGTTGCCATAAGCTAACACAAGACCATCTAACCTGTGAAGGTTTTAGGCGACAAAAGGTTTCCCTTGCTACACAATTATTATCCCATAACACCGCCACAGCTCTCAGACATTATTTTAAAAGAGGTATAGTTGCTGAAAATACAGTAGAATTTATAGAAACCACAAACGCCTGGTTTGATGTGATGAATTCACGGGTTGCATACAACAGCATCGTTAGCAAAACAGCATATGGTCTAAATTTGGATATACAAAATGATATTTTGGAAACAATGTACTATAATATAAAAAATTTAGCATGTGGCAATAAAAGAACATTACAAATTTTTCAAGATTTAAACAAACACTTTGATGTCAAATACATTTTGACGAGCCGCTTATATCAAGATGCGCTTGAGAATTTATTTTCGCAAATACGAACGCGAGGAGGCCTTAATGATCATCCCACTCCATTAAATGCACTCCATAGATTAAGACTGATTATACTAGGAACAGCTAATACCACATGTTATAATTCAAATATAGAAGAGGATTGCGAAACGGAGTACATTGTTGGTAAAGTACTACACGAAACTGGGATTTTAACCAATAGCGAGACGTCGTCAACCAGCTCAGCAGAGTTAGATACTCAATTTGCCGAACAGTTGACTAATTCCGGAGGTTCGTGTAATCCATCCCATATACCGCCAGAAGATGATGGTCTGCAGTACTTAGCAGGTTGGCTTGCAAAAAAGAATGCAAAAACTCATCCTCACCTGCGAGACAATAACAAGCCTGATGTGCATAATTATAATTTACCAGACTGGGTTAGTCATCTGTCCTTTGGAGGATTAACGAAGCCATCAGAGGAATTTTTATCCACAGTAAAAAACCTGAACGAGTATTTTAATCAATATTCTAGTGATGGAATTTTGAATTGTAAAAATATTAACAAAAAGCTTTTAAAATTATTTAAAGCTGTAAAAAGTAATAACTGTAATAAGTGTTATAAGCACAGTTATGAGTTTCTGCTGATTTGCTGTTGCACTGAGGCACACAATAAACTCTATATTGTTGTTTAGATTTGTTCATAATTGATGTTGTTTTTTGCCTCACTTAACCTCAATTCAACTACCGTAAAGAACGTCAAGTGTGCGTGTGTTCCCACCCCAGCAGCATGAAATAACTATGAGCAACGTTGTCAAGCTTCGCATTATATTTCCTCCTTGTGACGTCACAGGGAGGATTTTAATTTAAATTTCAATCGGTGTTTTCTCTTCAATTAAAGCGTTGTTTCGAATTTTATTTGTAAAGCGGTGGTCAGGAGGCTGCCTAGTTTGTATTAAAACAGAATTTGAAAAATGCCGTAATACCCTAATTTTCGTTCGATAAATTTCTTTGGAGTGCTGTACTTGATGCCATTTTTTATGAATCTAAAATCTGAAGTGTGGCGTTTGGAACAAAAGCATATAAAATATTATGAAAACATACAAATAAAGATCTGTGAAATGAGAATTCTATTTTCCGATCATTAATTGTTTTCAAATAAACCCGTCATTGGCAGCACGGTTAATGTTCTCCATGGTACAAAAAGTGCCAGAAGTAATCTTTATGAATACAACATAGTGCCATAGATAAACCACTTAACTCTAGCGACAACCGTGTGTTCAACATTGTGCTTGCTTGAACTGTTCTTCTAATAATATTAATTGGTCGAATAATAATCAAGTCTAATAAAATTCAATTATGTCGTTGATTACAGAAATATTTCTTTGTGTTTTGTAATATTAATTATCTGCAATACGTTTCTACAGAATTTTATAGTGAAATCGTATGACTCCAGATTGTTTGGGAGATGTTTGGTTTACTGTATTATTATCAGAACGATAGGATTTCTAACTACCGACTCACCAAGAATCTTCAATTGTATATTTTTTTTATTAATTTTTACCAATTCAGTTCAGATTATCATTAATTAAATAAGAATCGTATATGTAATTTCTCGAAGTGCTATACAGTGTACTGTCCTTAGGGAGTTAATCCATTAGATTTCCACGAGGTCCACCGATTAGGGGACGAATTTCGGATCATTATCCACTGCATTAGATGCATGCATCTTAACATACCGTCAGTCAGGCATGCAAATGCGAAATCGAAGTAGATTAACAATTCAGGGGATCGCTGGAGATATCTCCGGAAGTGAAACTCGTGCAGGGCTTTCGTGACTGTGAGAAAGACTCAGGGGTGGAATTTGGCGAGGGTGCATCGACCGGGGGTTGTCCGTGAATGGTGGCTGTGCGCCTGGTGCGGGAAAATTGAACAAACAGGAAAACTTTTCTCAATGTTTACTTTCGTGCTATTGAGTTCTGTAGATTAAACTGGAAGATCGGCCTATGATCGTTTTAACTTTTTACTTTACTTGGGTACGCGTTGGATTAACAGGATTAACAGGCGATATTTTCAATTATGGACTGAAAATTGAATTCAAAAGATTACAGAATAATAATTAATAGAACAAGAATTACGTGAGTACTGGGCAAAACTAATACAACATTGGAGAATCTCCTGAAACTGCTTGCGTTTGTCTTACGATAGCATAATCTTTTTATAATAAAATAATATACAATAAATAATATAAAAAAACTAAAGTTATAAAATGAAGTCTGTTTTTATCGGTACAGTGACAAACCAGATTTCTAATTTACTTTAATTATATCACAGTAAAAGGGGAGACGCAGAATCTTTCTTTTCAACCTTGAATAATAAGAATAATAATATCAAGGTGATTCAAATTAAAAGTCACACTCTAGCCAAGTTACAAAAGTAAATGACTCTTGTAGTAATTAAATTATAAAAATTACTGTGCTTTTTTGGGGAAAAAGGTGGTGGGGAGGTGGTAGAACGCTCGTGATCGAGTAGAAGATTCGGTACTTAAGCAGGACTAGGACCGTCTTAATAATTTTGTTGACAAACCTTCTATGCTTAACATAGCTATTCATGCGGGCCAACAGCATATTTTTAAAAATTCTCTTAAAACTTTTAATATACATATGTATATAGAAACTGGTGATGGAACGCCGTTCCATTGCGTTTTATGGCAAAAAAGCATTGCCTAAACACAGAGATGAAAAGTAATACTCAGCAGTCTGAGAACAAACCACTTTCTGGGGCCTAGCGCCCAAACACGGTACAGTACATCTTTTTTCAAATATTGAAAAATAAGAAAGGGGCTTGCTCGCCCCTTTCACACACACATCGAAAGTTTGTTATAAAAATATACTCAACAAAATACATGCCTTTGCCAGACCGCACTGGGATTTGTTGTATTGTTATTTTATTACTAACTCTATTATAGTCTTCTCTATTCATAATACTATCGAGAATGGCCATTTCATTGTGTGTGTTGTCAAAGTTGTGTTCAGTATTTGGCTGTGCGGTACTCAGGGTTTCTGAAGCAATTAAAAGTTTTAATGTGCTCTTTGCGAGTAATTTTGTCCGTTGGTTTAGACGTTCTAGGGCGCATTACTGCTGGCTAACAATCTTTGCTTAATTGGATAAAATTGAAATACATACGTAAATTAAAATTGCCCAGCAACAAGTTTAATAATTAATGCTTAGTTGTAAAATTAATACGTGTGGCAATCCCTCCACTTAAAATATATTCATTTTTTGTATCGGCTCGAAATAAAGCCGAAAAATGTTCAGATTAGTTATTATTTTTATTTGACGCTTGTTTAGACCAGTTTCTATTTTACTTTCCTACTGGTACCCTAGCAGGAAAGTATGTATTGTAATAGACGAACAAAAATCGAGATTTCAGCAGAATTACGCGTTTTGGAGTCCTCTGAATCCATTGCAATGATATCTGAAAATTGTATGGGGTATGTATGCGTATGCGCCTGTGAATACGATAGCGTCCGAACAGAACCACAGATCGAGTTGAAATTTGGTATGCCTATTTAGAATTACCAGGGGAGAAACTGGATTGTTTTTGGTCACAATCTGACAGCTAGAAATGCTAATGATAAACGCGTTTTCTTAGGGATTTATTTTTTTAATCCGATTATGACCAAATTGATACCTGCTCATCCTCCAGTGCGTTGTCTGGCGGTCCTACTCAATACACTTGAGCATTACTATACATATTTCAATATTATTACATTATTACATTATTACATTATTACACATACATGTGCTACTAAATAGTCGAAATACTATATATTTTGTTTATGCTTATATCCAGTTCGCCTTGACTAAAATAGAGGAGCACGTATTTTGAACCTCCAATATAATACATATTTTACATTATATCAAATACAAACAAAACACCGCCAGTTTTCTTGCAGGCATTTTATTCCCTTTCCAGTTAGCTTGCTCTTCTTTCTTATCTTCGAAATTTCTAATTTTATTTTCTTTGTAAATGATCTGGTTGTTCTGGTTCTTTTCTATTTGGCTCATGGTCAGTGCTTGATTTACTTCATGATGACATAATTTATTATGTATATATGTACATTGCGAATTGTACAACTTTTAACATGTCTGTATTAATTGGAAGTTAAACAGTGTTTTTCTTATGAGTAAAATAATAATGGTATTAATAAAAGTTATGCTTGGCTGTAGCGACAAAAAGAGTCTACATAAAAATAGCCTTTATAGATAGTACATTTGTCCGGGACTTATCATCAGTTACATGAAACTACAGTTTTAATTTATTTATAATGTTGTCTAGGCTAGGACCTAGGTGACAAGTGCAGTTTTATTTTACACGTTGTCTGACGAAGAAAACAAAGCAGATATTTTATTTTTATTGTTGATAATTAACTAGGTATCTGGTATTAATCACTTAATATTTTACCACAAATATCTAATTTTCATAGCTAAGATACTTAATACAGTTATTTCACATACCTACTAACGCCCTCATATAACTTTTTTAATAACCATTTACGTAAACACAAATATTAGCATTCAAATTATCCCTTCCAACGATTAAGATACCAATCACGCAGTAACATTTAAGCGGAGAGCAGCGTAACGGCGTCGGATTTTAAGCATTTCACGTTTAGTTATCACCTCCTCGTACCGCGACTTCCTCGACAAGTTTTTCCATGGTAGATGGCGCGCGAGCTCCATGAAAATCGCTCAAATCTAATGGGCCGATGGCGTTTCTTCTCGCCCTGATTGTTGTCTATTCGAGAAGAGGAAGAAGCACCGTGGCCATGAGTAAAAATTTATTAACAGAAATTACCGCGTGGCGGGATTGCTGCGGCGGCTAGTGCGGCGTTTCAACGGCAAAAATAATAGAAAATAAACGCAAGCAAACCTCCAGGCTATCCCGCCTTATCGTTTTCCCTGTTTTCCGGACGCAGCGCGACTCTAATGTGCTGCATAATGCATGTTGTTGAGATTGATTTCGCTTTGATCCCATTAAGAAAACATTACGCAGTTACGGATGAGGAGGAAATTGTAATTAGATGTTTAGGTAAGGCCCGCGTATAAAGTCGTGTAAATTCATGCAGTTATCCCAAAATTATTGCCCCGTCTATTCATTCGAAGCAATTAATTATTAATTAATTAACTAATTTTATTTTAACCACTTTTACCCCATCGTATTCGACGGATATGCACGCTTGGGTCTCCAGCAAACCAATCCTACAAAAACCTAATGATGTTGGTCTGTGCGTATATAATACATATCGGTTAAAGCTAGGAATACTTAAAGCTAGAATTACTTTTTAGTCAAGTGGTCATTGTCCTATAGGCCGTTTTGACTACTTGTATACTTTCAATACTTTATACATATATCAAGTCATATGGGTAACAATCTTGATTCACGAATTTGAGTCAATTATAATTTTGCTTTCGTATAATACAAAATGTTTCTTCGAGTTAAAGCCAACGATGTTAACTATTTTCGACCATAACGGTAACAAAACCTCACGATAATAAATAGTTTTCCATACACTTGCTGACTATAAACCACGACAAGGGTATAAAAGGTAATCGTTTAAAACTCACATCCATTTGATTTAAAGCGCACATCGACGTTTTGGAACATACTTGGTGGGTGTTGGCTGTCCATCTCACATGCAGCCAATGATTCCAAGCTTGTAACTTAACAATAACTCAAATTACCCATTGTAAAAACGTTAGAAAACACTCAATCATCGTGTACAGTGACTATAAATCATCGATTTTTATTGAGGCAGACGATGATCGTGCAATATGTTGTGTCAAACTTGAATTTTTTCATTTGCCTACGAGTGAATAGTGACTAGGCCACGAAGTGCATACGCGTAACTTGATTTATCTGAACATTGAAGGTCTTTTGCTGAGTAAGTGTTACCCAATGGATTTATTGCCAAAATGCATGAGTTGAATCGTGCTCTATTGAGCTTACGCCACCCACACTGGAATAAAAGTGATTTCAGACAATACAGATTGCTTCAGTAATGAGGATAGTATAGTGTGATGGTTCTATTCAATGTTTGACGTAGATATTGCATAAAATTAGAATGTGATTGGTAGATACAATTGAAAGCGTGCTTACTATTAGTATTTGTAATGTTGTACTTCTCCCGTCCTTTTCAAGCAGGAAACTAAAACCTTATCATAAGCCTTACATCAGGATTTTAACGTATGTATGTCAGTATGTGTGTGTGTGTAGTGTGTATGTTTATTGGGAACGTTTCTATGACATAATGACATTTGTCATACTGACATTTAATGTCAAGTCATGTCAGTAGTACTGACGTTTGTCAAAATCTGACAATTCGCAACACAGCGACGAAGACTGTGGATTCTGTCAAACTGTTTCTATAAACTCTTATGCCAAACCGTTCATCCTATCATCAAATTTGTATTCATATTTAATGTCACTGCAGGATGAGCTGGTATCAGTTTGGTCAACATCGGATAAATCCCAAAGAAAGTGTATGTAACATTTGCCACTTCCGGCTGTCAGATTGTGGCCAAAATCAATCCAGTTCAGCCCCCGACAATTCAAAATATGCATACCAAATTTCAGCCCAATCCGTTGTACCGTTTGGGCGTATCGTGCTCACAGACATACACACGGACATACCCAGACACTTAGCCACACACATTTTCCAGAAATCATTGCAATTGATTCAGGGGACACTAATACGCGTATTTCCACTAAAATCTCGATTTTTTTTCACGTCGATTACAATACTTTTCTTCTAGAATACTAGTCGGAAAGTAAACATGATTGTAGCCAACACGTTTTTTTTCGCCCACTCAACTCAACTCAAAAAGCGTATATCGTCGGGTTAAAGGTAAAAGTCACTAACTAACATTTTGTTCGAAAATGAGTTAATGATACCCTAATACTTTTTAATACATATATAAAGCTATGACACTGTTGATAAGTGTTCTAACCCCGTCAAAATCCACTAATTTTGTGGATAAACTCATTAAGTACACCGCAACATATGTGTCTTAATGGAAAAACTCCGTAAGTTACTTAGTGACTTTTACCTGTATTAGAATAAACGGCTCCCGCACTTAATGAATTTATTTGTAAGGTTAGGTTATGTAGTTCAGTATTTTGACAGTTGTGTTCAGTGCGCGTGTTTGCTGCGCCGTTTTGCGAAAAATGTATGTGAGAAGTGAGAAGAAAATATATGTAAGTAGTAAAAATTATTTATATATGCTTAAGAAATAAATTAGTCACATAATATTGGATATTATTATAAAAGCGGTCAGTTAGGATACAATCGCGCATTATTTTTACTAAACATTTTTGTTTATTAATATTTTGTGCACCTCAAATCATTCAAAAAACTTTCTTAAATCGAATATATTTGGATCTATTCATTCTTAAAGCATTTTAAAAATGTTTTCATTGATATATACCTACCGTGGATGTTAATGTTTTGCATCGGACACATTAATTTTCTTTCTTACTTTCCCGTCATGGTAAACGTTTTACAACACCATGTATTTACCTTGAGCGTGACTTTTTCCCTCTGAAAATACTCAATTAATTAAATTATAATAATGGATATTGTTTTACATAAAATTACTTTATGATTGCTTTTGAGTTATTCTTCAATTAAGAATGAGTTAATGTTAACATCAATTAATACGATCATTAACAAAGCGTTAACATTCAATAATTCACTAATAACTTTTAACAATGTAGTTATTTTTATGATTGTGTGTACAGGATTCAGAACCGGCCCACATTACGGAAAACTTCAAACGCCCGGATAATATAAATACTTCAAATATATCGTCTTCAACGGGTATTTCCGACGAAACAATCTCTGGGTATTCTGGATTTCATAGAAATTCAAACAATGATAACCTAAAACGTGTCCGTGCACTTGTGGAATACAGTTCTTCATCCTCAAATGTCGACGACTCTGACGATGATCCAGAATACCAATTGTCTGTCCAATCTACTGATTCTGAGTCAGATGAAAACACTAACATAAATGAAAAACAACCTACACGATGAAAGAAAGCAAAGATGGAAACTTGGAAAAGTAATCAATCAAAAGTAAATAAGTTTAAATGCAACCCATACATAACAAAAACAGGATTAAAACCGGCAAAAGCTCCAAAGCCAATAGACTGCCGTAATTGTCGTTTTAAGTGTACGCAACACTTTTCAAAAGAAGATAGAATTTATATTTGTCAAACTTTCTGGAGTCTAGCGGATTTTAAAAGACAAAAAGATTTTATTATTAAAAACGTGAAAATCAATTATCCAAAACGGCCTCAAATGGGGACACAACATAATCGTTCAATATCCAAACAGTATTACCTTGAAAGTGCGGCCGGCATTTTAAGAGTTTGTGCTAAGTTTTTTGAAAAAACGTTATGCATATCAAATGGTCCTATAAATAATGCTGTTTTTCATGTAAATGAATATGGCACATTTTCGGGACACGATATAAGAGGCCGAAAACCCCCAGGAAATAAAACTAGCGAAGAAGCCACCCAGCTTGTTAAACAACATATTGAAAAATTCCCTCAAATGCTACCTCACTATATAAGAAAAACTAGTCAAAGACGATATTTAGATTCAAATTTAAGTATCATGAAAATGTATTCATTGTATTTGGAATTTTGCAAAAAAACCGATGCTCCGCCAGTTCGTTCACATACATACAGAAACATTTTTTGTACTCAATATAACTTATCTTTTTTTTGTACCAAAAAAAGATCAGTGTTTGATATGCGGAAAATATTTGGCTGCTAAAGATGGTGCAAAGGAAATACTGGAGCAAGTATACAGAGAACCCATCACTCGGAAGGAGGACTGCAAGAAAGCAAAAGATGAAGATAAAGAAAGATCAAATTAAGTGGACTCCTTCCAGACAATTACTTTTGATCTACAAAGTGTGCTACAGATGCCCACATCTGACATAGGGCAGCTATATTATAGCCGCAAATTATGCGTTTACAACTTAACCATTTATGAAGGTGGGAAAGAAAATAACGGTTTCTGCTTTTGTTGGAACGAAATAAATGGAAAGAGAGGTTCTAATGAAATTGGAACAATTCTTTTAAAGTACATACATCATTTGCCCAAAACGATAACACGCTTAAGTATGTTCTCTGATACCTGTGGAGGCCAAAATCGCAACCAATAAGTTGCCGCCGCGTTGTTGGACTGTGTCGAAAGGCATCCAACAATTGAAATTATAGAACACAAATTTCTTGAATCCGGGCATTCATATATGGAGTGTGGCTCCATGCACTCAGAAATTGAGCATGCCAAAAAACATAAATCGATTTTCCCAATGAACGATTGGAAAACCATTTTTAAAAGTGCAAGGTCCCAAACGAAAACCAAGAAGAAGCTTTTATAATTTACAACATCTTTCAAATGAGACAATTAAGAATAAAAGCAAAGATGCAGAAGGCAACAAAGTTGAGTGGCTTAAAATAAAGTGCCTTAAATACGAAAAGAAGCACCCAGGAATTATTTTTTATCGGTATGACCACAGTTCCGAGTACAAAAAAATATACGCAAAAGGTAGAGGTAGGCCTCGAAAAGACCCAACTAGCTTAATATCAGCTTACTTACATCAGTTGCCAATTAGCAAGAAAAAGAAAGCGGATTTGATTAAGCTATGCAATAAAGATATAATACCTGAAGAACTGCAAGCTTGGTACAGAAATTTGCCTTCAACAGAAGACGATGTAGATGAACAAGCTCCAGAACCAGCTGCGGATGAAAATGATGAAGAAGTTTAAGTTGTTTAAAGTAGTTACAGTTATAACAGTTTGTTGTAGTTAGAGTGTAGTAATGTTATGTTAAAATTATCTTAAATGTATTTGTATATTGTTTCTGTAACATTTTTGACAATAAAAATTAAAAAAAATTAAATAATGATATTCATTTATTACACATGTGCAAGAATGTATAAAGGTAAAACTCACTAAGTACAAACATCAATTTTTCTCTGTGATCTTATATAAATCAATTAATTACGTATTACTTGGTGTTTAAGCAATAAATTAACTATAATCTACGGTAAGTAGATTTACCCTATAATGTATATCTTTTTTTTAGTTTCGATTTTTGTATAAAACTTCGTTTATCTCAATAGTACGATAATGTCACTTAGTGACTTTTATCTCTAACCCGACGATATATTGTATTATATATAGGTATCTTGGACATAATTCGATTGAGACATTTTAAATTGAGATTATTATGTCGGTGTGTTTGATACGATGATTCGATATACTGATCACGCGCTAAAAGAAAAATTGCCCCGTCGGCAACTCTTAAATCAGCTAAGACTGGCTCATAAATTCACCTTTTTTCCGTTAATTAAAACTGAAAGCTTGCTCACTAACGAACTTTTTACGCGCTGGGCCGCGATCGATTTGCAAAATTCGACCTGATGACCTGGTTGTCTTTAGACACAATACAACATCATTGATTAATTATATCGCAGGACCTATATCCTGGATTGTTTGTGGTACAAGGTAAAAAAGCGCTGTGTTTACAGCATGGTAAAACACCGAGAGAGTAATTGGAAATACTAAAGAAAATATGCAGGAATAAGCTTACGTGAAATAGTGTGAGTGAACAGTTGCTTTTTCTTGTTGCTAATTCTATTGTTATCTATAGTTTTTTCGACTGTTTTATTGTTATGAAGTTGTAACGATATATTTCTTGAGGCCTTCGAGTCCCGATTTTATTTACAAGATACTTCCTTTTAGTTGGTTGTTTTACTGAAATGTTGATTGTGTACTGTAAGTATATCTGAATGAGTTTATAGAAACAATTATTGTATCATAGGTATTAGTGCAAAATGTTATTTTATTATGACACTTGTAATGCATTTTAAAACGTATTAAATTTATTGCTTTTATGGTTTTAGAGAATATGTGGTTTTTTACTTTCTGACTAGTACCTGGAAGGAAAGTATTATGATCGACGGAATTTTTTTTTCGGGATTTCAGTGGAAATACGCGTTTTGGGGTCCCCTGAATCAATTGCAATGATTTCTGGAAAATGTATGTATGTGTGTGTGTGTGTATATGTGTGTGTGTGTGTGTATGTGTCCGGAACAACGGATCGGGCTGAAATTTTGTATACTTATGTATAGAATTGCCGGGGGGCAAACTGAATTGTTTTGGGCCACAATATGACAACCGGAAGTGGCAAATGTTACATGCGTCTTCTTCGGGATTTATACGATTTTGGCCAAACTAATATCAGCTGATACTCCAGTGATTTTAAATAAGTATACTAATTTACAGATATTGATCTGTGGGATGAACTTTTTAGGTGCTATTAGCTTTTATAAACGCGGCTTGATAGCTGTGTTGCAAATTGTCTGATTTTGACAAACGTCAGTGCCACTGACATGACATGACATTAAATGTCAGTGTGACAAATGTTATTATGTCAGAGAGACTGACGTTAGGTAGGGTACAGAGTGGCTCTGGGTTCACGAAATTGAATAACTGTAAAAGTGTTCAGACACTTCATTGTGCCAACGGTGTAGTCGGAAAGTTGGTTGAGGGCCACCCCAGATATTTTGGACTTACAATCGTAATAAGGGTGGCAACACATGCCTGTACTAAAACTAAATATCTGGTGTGGCCCTCACCCAACTTTCCAACTAAATGGTTGGCACAATGAAGTGTCTAAACACTTTTGCAGTTATTCAATGTTGTGAAGCCAGAGCCACTCATGACAGTACCTAACGTCAGTTTCTTTTATATAATGATATTTGTCATACTGACATTTAATGTCATGTCATGTTAGTAGCACTGACGTTTGTCAAAATCTGACAATTTGCAACATAGAGACGAAGGCTGTGGTTATGTCAAACTGATGCTATAAACGCTTATAGCGCCTAAACCGTTCATCCCACTGATTTGTAACTTTGTATATGTGACCTCGGATGCGAAAAGGGACCTATCGTGCTAAAATAACGTGCGCCGTAACGATACCTATCGGAAGAGACCTTACGTGCGAAATTAGCGTGCAAGATAATGTCACGATAGGTCCCTTTTCGCATCCGAGGTCACATATGTCACTAGAGGATGACTTGGTCTGAGTTTGGTCTCAATCGGATAAATTCCCCAGAAGACGAATGTAATTGACACTTCCGGTTGTAAGATTGTCACCAAAAATAATCCAGTTTGTCCCCCGGTAATTCTAAATATGTATACCAAATTTCAGCCAGATCCGTTGTTCCGTTTGGACGCAATCGTACATACATTTTCCAGAAATCATTGTAATCGATTCAGATGCCACCAAAACGGTTATTTCCGCTGAAATACGGTACTCGTCGGAAAGTAAAAAATATGAGTTATCTGTTGATATAACTTTTCTTGAAATCAGTTGTTCCAGTATACCTAAATTGTCCCTTGGTATGAGTTGTGTTAGTTGGAGTTGTCTCGGTAAGAGATGTCGCGGTATGAGTTGTCGTGGTGTACGCTGTACCCGATATGGAAGTAGAATCTATGGAGTGCTGATATGCTAAACTTGTCGCCAATCAAAGAGAGATAAAAGATCAGTATAATACCATGTGTAAAGTGCTTTACACAAATAGAAAATCGCATACGCATGCACATTAGCGACAAAGTGCTTTACTGAAACAGAACATAGACGACCCCACATATCAAATATTGTCAGTTAACACTCCAGTAGAGTCTACCTCCATGGTACCCAACCTCTCAAGACAGACGTGACATGACAATGAGGTACGTCACTCACGGGAGTTAAAAAAAGTTACATAACATCCATCGTGGACACTAGCGGACCGATCTCATCTTTTCAGTTCTCTTAGTGAAACCATCATAGTGAAACCAAACAATACTGACGGTTCCTCTCACTATAATCAACGCTATCAGTTAGAGTAACATAAATATTGTGTGATTTAAAAGTTTGAATATATCTGTCAAATATATACATAGGTATTGTTTACAATACAATAGTAAAAAAGCTCAAATGAAGTATTAAACTATTAAACTAAAAACAAACATCAGGACTGACCCACAACCAACTTTCCGATTACATCGTTGTCACAAGTGTCACTTGCATTTATTCAATTTTGTGAAGCCGCAAACACCTTGGACCCCTTTCCCCTACAATTTTGAGCGTAAACATATCATTTTGTATGCTTTATTTTTTTAGAAGATTAGTCCACATATGGCTTTAGTCCAAAGGTTAGCCAAAATGTGATTATAGTGAGCAATAGTAGTTGCCCTGGTACACTCCCCACTGTGTGTTGCTGCTGAGGAAACACTGCCGTTTCTTCCTTCTTTTCAATTTTTGAACCGATTTAATTTCTAAGAAAACAAACCGGCCCATTATTTCACACATTGCATTAGTTCTAAAGGTGTTAACGCAATCCCAATCCCATTGTGTACATCTTATATGGTCAATAACACGTTTCGAGACCAACCGCAGAAACACAAACAACACACAGTCGCGTTGTCGTCGCCATAGTTGCGAAAGGTTAAAACAAACGATAGATTCTTTCCTGTCGGACAGTTGCATTACTCTAAACCGGAACAGAACCGAAATCGTGGATCTCACGGTCCTGAAATGTGCCGTCGTCCTGCATCAGCGACCCGCCTAGATGGCGCACTCCGCTAAACAAGAGACTAGCGAGACCGCCCTGAATTAACCTAAAAACCAAACAATAGTGACCGATAGCTCAACCAGGCTGCCTATTGCCGTCTATGGTTCTATTCTATATGGGATCGCTGGCGGCAGCTTTCCTTTTTCTGTATGCGATTTGCAAAGTCTTGAACAAAGAGAACTCGATAGATCTTCAGTGCCTTTAATTTTATGCAATACTATATGTATTTCTGAAAAATCGGTGTTGTAATGTTTAGTCATTGTGTTTAGAAGAACAAGCACTGTCTAAGCGCTAACGAAATATTTCTGCTGAACTGCTGGCAGCGGACTTCGCTTACTTATGCCCTGGTCACACTACGCTGTTTTACCAGCGGCTAGTTGGTACTGGCTACTAAGAGCATAGCGTGACTAGACAACAGCCGCTGTTTTACCAGCGGGGAGTGAGTTTAGTAGCAGCCAACCCACCAGCGCTTAACTTTCACAGCCACCAGCATGAACGTTATCTCATTATTCTCATTAAATTATGTAGTTTTGAAATGTCTTTTATAAATATTATGCGACGTATTATTCTCCCAAAATGTAAAGAGAGTTTTAAGGGATACATCTGTTAAAATACTAACAACATAATGAATAGTCGCCGACAGAAAAATTATGCTGGAACGTTGATTGGAAGGCAACATTTGGCATACTACGCTACTTTAGCATTTGCTGCTTGCTGCAGATTATTAGCCGCTGTTAACCAACAGAATGTGACCACTCAGCAGCCGCTATTTTTGCATGTCGGCGAATGGTTTTTGTTGTTGCTTGTAAAGTTGAATATATTGAACTTTCACTAGCCGCTATTTAGAGCTTGCGCTGCTTGCTCAAATGTGGATTGAAATTGTAGAAAATACCATCCAATGATTATAATAAATAACTTCGGGCAACAATTCATTAATTTTGTTAAATGTATAACTAATAATACATACAAAATTATAAATATGTATGTGATTTATAATTTCTATTTTAAATAATATATTCAAATATTTCTTCAAAATTGAATAACCTGGATTATGCATATTTTATGCCTACAATACAAATATTATGTAATGTTTATAAGTTGTTGTGACGTGTAGAGCTTTATTTGGAATATTTGTAGTTCATACTTTTATTACAACCTTCATAATTAATAAATTGGACGGAAACGATAAAGAAAACTGATTGAATTACTTTTGTGTTTGAAGTTAACATTATAAATTAAACATTGAATATAAGTGGAAACTAAATTACCTACGCATGAAAGCAGTAATTTTTGAACAATTTGTTATTTAGAACTATATTGCGAAACAATATATAATGTCATTTATAATTAAAATAATTTTGTAAATAACTAGTTGTAGTAGAGCAATTGTCTTTTTGACTAAATACTTTGATTCCACTCTGTATTCTAAAATATAAAATTTCTAATTTTATTGTCATCGTGGTCCTGCTTATGTTATTTACACTCGGGTACAGTGCTTTCAAAATTAAAAGAAAATAATTACTATGGAAGCGAAGAGGACATCTAATGAAACCATCCAATCTTTAAATATTTACCAAAGATTTGATTGTCTCTGTGATGCGTCAACTCCGGATTATTTAAGAAGTGACGAAAGAAATTTCTCATTTGCTACTAGTAGCCACTAGCAGCAGCAGTATTATTGCTGGTAAACAGCGGAATGTGACCACAAAACAGCCGCTGGTTGCTATCGCTGCTAGCAGCAACAATTATTATTAAGTCTGTAAAAGAACTTGTTTTATATATATATGTATTATATATTATACCATTTGCGACCAAAAAACCGTTAGTCTGTGCTATCTACGCTTTTAATAATTCGCTCGTAATTACCATCTTATCATTAACTCCACAGCTTATCCAATAAGCATAAGCCAAGAGAAAGCCTGAATATAACTTATTAAATATAAATTAAAAGAAGCGCACCGATACTAAAGAACGCGCATACACGAACAGAATTTAATTTCTTCTTTATAAGGAGCCTCCTCACATAACGACGCATCGGCTCAAGCTTTTAATTTCGTCCTGATAAACAAATAAGTAAGCCATGGATACCAACAGCGGCATCTCCATTGATGATCGGCTTTCGAAGATACGAGGAACCGCGGACTACTTGATG
The DNA here is from genome assembly GCA_963971325.1 of Aphodius granarius. Taxonomy (NCBI): domain Eukaryota; kingdom Metazoa; phylum Arthropoda; class Insecta; order Coleoptera; family Scarabaeidae; genus Aphodius; species Aphodius granarius. The sequence goes on from OZ020221.1 coordinate 29,463,133, forward strand.
TAACAACCGGTAAAAATGAAGAGACGCTAATTAGGTGCGTAATGTTACTGATTATGAAAAACGCCGGTCATTCATTAATACGCTGTCCTTAATGGATTTTGTATAATGGGATTATTAATCTGACGGCCAATTAAGGTACGGAATAGTTGGGATGCGACTGCTGTATCGTCAATTCATTGGTGTTAAATAATAGCGCCAAAGTTGACATGATTTTCAGGTTTTGGAGGGCTTTGCGAAAGAAAAGCTTAAAGCATTCAATAGGCAGTAATATAAAAACATCGCTAGTATTGTAACTCTCGACTTTCGCAAAATAGTATGAAATGTTCGAGCATTTCATGCTGTTTACTACTTTCTTCTTTTATAATTGTTTAGAGATAATTTCCTATAATTTTTGTTTTTAATTTATGTTTTAACATGTTTTTGGTAAAATGAATAGTTTCAGCGTACGAGTGCCACAAACCACTAATTCCTGTCACCCCACTCGAGCCCCCAGCTCCAAAAACCAAAAAAGGATTGTGAGAGAGCCTGTAGATGCAGAAAAGCTGGTTTAAAGTGCTCCATTATATGCACGAATTGTAATGGTGCCTGTAATAGTTCGCAAGTTCCATCAGAAGATAGCGATGAAAAGGAAAAAAACGGAGACTGTTGTCGAGCAAACGTATGATAAAATCGAGGACGAAGAGAATTACAATGAAACTGATAATCCCATCGCGATGAACTTGCAACATTTGGTTGATCAAAAACAGCGAAGCAAAGGGGGATGCGCTAAATTATTTGGAATAGTGCATTGCATGTGGATTAGATTAGACCTACTGGCGATACCATAATACAAAAATACGCCAGTTTACTCTACCTCGTGGTGGTGTGGAAATGATTATTTTTTTTTTTAACCAAAACGCACGTTACAGTAAACATTGTGTAACAATGGTTTACATTACATAAATTTTAGGAAATTTTCTAGTTTAATTTATTACATAACTGTTTTTATCGCAAAATGATTCGCAAAGGAGATATTGTCAAAACACTGTTTTTAGGCGCTATTTTTCCAACAAGGCGGCACGAGCGGCGAAGATATGAGCTGGCAAAGTAGAAATTCGGAAAGAGCACACCGAAATCTGTAAAAACACCAATTTTAAGAACTCCCGGAAAACTTTCCAAGCAAAACTACCAAATGAATGAACTATATTAGCCAACAAATAGAGAATTTGCCACAAACTTGTTATGTTTTACATGATTATGTCCGAAGGTGACATGCCGACATGGTCTACACTTTACAAGATAATTTCATAAATACTGAATATAGTTATGCGACGTAAAATAAGGGCTGATGGACTATACGAACTAAATCCCTTCACTACTACCTGGAGTAACAGAACAGTCGCTCGTCTGCACGAATACGACGGCCGACGGACGGTCGCAGAAAATAGTAAGAAGCGCAACAGCAAATAGTTTGTCTGTGCGCTTGCTTTTAAAACTATAGCTTAATGTTTGGCATCCCGACTGTCAAACCACAAACATATAGCTAAATGCGTAACTTCCATGTTGTAAATTATTACTATGGCTGTTCTTGAAATACGCGTTTTTGGATCCCCATTTCGATTGCAATGATTTCTGGAAAATATATATGTGTATTTTAAATGTGTGTTTTAATAGCAGCGGAATGACTTACTTGCAATATTTTGAACGTGTTGGACATGCACTGAAAACCAAGAACTGGGTATCAACCTGGGTGTTAAACGTTTTTAAATTTAATTTTAATTTGATATTTTAAGGGAACTGAATTGTCACTAAAATAAGGCATTTGATCTTACAAAATACAAGAATAAAATGAAAAAAGTTATTGGGGCATGGTAGTACACATGCCCCAATAACTTTTTTCATTTTACCACAAAAATGTTTTTATGAAATTTTACAGCAAGTTTTGTTTTAACTATAGGACAAAAAGTTGCAGCAGTACAAGAAAGTAAGAAGAAAAATAATACATACATATGTTATTTTTTTGTAATTATACAATCAATACTCATCGTTTCGTTCTATAAATTGCAAAATAAAAGCAACAATTCAACAAATTCTCTTGACTGACAGTTACATGACAGACTTCAAATCAAAAAGTAGACGTGTTTGTCAAAAAAATATCGGTCAACAGTCAAACCCATCGCGTTCCTATTGGTGCCATACTGTGGCTTCATAAAATTGAATAATTTCAAAAGTGTTCAGACACTTCATTGTGCAAATAATATAGTCGGAAAGTTGGGTGAGGGCCACCCCAGATATTTTACATTCATGCTAGAAACTCTTTACAGAAAATATGGCAGATTTTCCCAAACGTGAAATCAAATTTCTACTATCGCCGAAAGGTCATCTTCTATAGTGCGTTCTCACACAGTATCCAAAATAATGTTAGATTGTTGGTAGAAAAAATGGCAAGATCGATGTCAATGGCGTTGTACACTTTCGAACTACAACCTCTTGCCCATCTGATACAAGAGTGCTTGACACGGGGCAAGGAGATAACTGTTGGCCCCGGTGTCTTGGAAAACGCCATCGGAGACACGAGATGTTACTTTAGATACGTGTTATTGGGTGCTGGGAAAAACACTTCATTGTCGTGAACTTTGACATGGGTGAGATGTGTCGATGAGAAAAGGAGTCAAGACTATTTATTGTTTGCTTTTTACTGCCATTGTGATGATTAAAAATATTAATTTAAGACTACTAATAATATTGCTGTGTTCAGCTGGTATAGTGGCTTGTGTTATACTGTCTTTATTAATTGAAATACATCACAAAGTAGATAGTTCGGGAGAAATTTGGTATACATATTTAGAATTACCAGGGCACGAACTGGGTTGCTTTTGGTGACAATCTGACAAACGGCAAGTGGCAAATATTACATGCATCGTCTTAGGAAGTCATCCAATTTTGACCAAACTGATACTAAATCATCTTCCAGTGACTTTAAATATGTACACCAATTTACAGCTTAGTGGGATCGACGCTGTTAGGCTTCGTCGCAAATTGACAGATTTTGATAAACGTCAGTGGGCACTGATATAGGTAACATGCAATTATATGTTATTCTATGATTTACGTTATGTTAGGGTTCAGAGTTGGTTGTGGCTTCGAGAAATTGAATAATTTCTAATGTGTGGTAAATGATTGCAAAAGTGTGTAGAAAACTTCAATGTTTCAACGATGTGTCAGATTTCAAGCACTCATTTCACGTTACTCGCCACCTGGCAGTATTATCGTAGATTTAATAAAAAAAAAAATTTCTGAAATTACTCGTAAATTATAATACACACAAAATGGTCTTAAAATCTCAGTTGGCATTTTTCTTATCGCACGAAGTACATATTAATTTTGCAAAAATGTTTAATGCATAAAATAGTAAATGGCATGGACAGTAACTGCACAGCAAATATGTTTCTACAAATGATCTGAAAAAAAGGGATCGTAGTGTTCATGGCAAATAAATATTTTATTTTTGTTTATACTCCATTATCAATTATATTTTATTTCATGCTGCGTTAATAATATCAAATAAAGGCAGCTATTATTGGCTACTTTACCAATCATGGAAAAGATTAAAATGGGGTCTTTATGAAGCACTTGAAGTAGTTTTCCTGAATAAGACCCCCACCAAAGGTTGCTCATAAATAAAACCAATTACGGTATCGCAATTGCCACAAATAGGCAATTAAAATTTCCTATTTCCCGTCGGTTTCAACCGTCTCAAGTTTCATGGGCTTCGCTGGTTCTTGGCACGTAGCGAAACACCGCGCTACAATAAATAACCCGATCCGAACTTGGTAATTAATACTTGGTAATTAATAACGCATTACCAACTGATTTTTATTTTACCTGGAATAGCATTCCGTGACGCCTTCACTAAAGAAACTAACAAATAAGTTTAGGCTGCGGAAATTTGGGGTTTCATAGAACAATGTCTGAAGACGTAATTAATTGTATAATATATAATTAATTGTAACAGTTTGTATCTAGTGAAAATAGTTGAAAGGATATTATTACCAGTACGTTATCTAACTATTTATTTCTTTCACATATAGGTAATCACGAAATAACTCAACAGAGAAAAAGAATTCGATTAATTGTTTCACAGACACTCTCTCACTTTTCGTTTCACCACTAATATACATCAATACATTGATTCTATCAATTGAAGATTACGAGCACCAGTGCACGATCTTCCCGCAAGCGTTTCATATACCCGCACAAATTTTGAGCCACACCGAAACTTGATGCGATCAAGATAGGGGGATATTTTGAATACACGAATCGATTCGGTATGAATTAAATTTCGGATCTCGTACGTGCCTCTTCCATCTAGATTACAACCAACCGTGCATTGTGTTGATTCCTATTCGAAACGTCGCGTCGTCGGCTTCGTTGGAAAGTAATTTTTAGCATGCACGATTCCCGCTAACACACCTTTCGAAAAAGGCGGGAATTTTTTTGGAATACCTTTTCTTGAATAGAACGACTTTTATTGACCTTCTAACAAGATACAAATTAACGTTCTGGTATTTCTTTTTATGTGCTAACTATAAATAATATACATAATGACTTTCTTGCTAATTTGTTTCTGGAGATCGGAAGATGGAATGTAATGATAAATGATAAATACGCTTTCCACACACCAACGCTTAAACACACTTTCGAATATACTGTTCAAACTGTAGAATAAGAAATATTATCGCAGTATTGATTTTCTCTATAACATCCAATACAATATTTATAATAATAATAATAATGTGTTTATTGATAAAAAACGTGCTAATATCTACATACAATAATAATAAAAACAAAAAATCTCATATCATCACATTTCTATCAACCGTATGGTATACTTCGGCCAAAGCCGTTCTTCCAGTATACCATAGTAAAGAATAAACATAAAAAAAGAAACATAGCAACACGCTCCAACCTTAGCCATTGGTCGAATAATGTCAACTATAGATAAACCATAAATTAATTAAAATAAACTGAATGTAGGATCATATTCACATGATTCAATTACAAACAAAATTAAAAACAAAATTAAAATTATGGTTTGTTGAGTAAATTACAGCTAAGTTTAGTTTTTTGCATTATTGGTCTGAAAACTGATTATGTACGCTTTGTGTACTTAGCTCTCACATAAGATTCCAATAACCGCTGAGAAAAACATTTTGTGTGGAATTTTGTACCTCCGAAGCCGGAACCTCTGAAATGCAAGTCCTGAGATTATTAAAGAGACAGATGTTATATGTATATGTTATGACATTAAAAACCACAACCAATAACAAATATTTTCATATTTTATTATGTACCTCCAAATTGGAATTTTTGTATTTTAGTTTTTTTTTGCAAATTATTATGAAATTTATATACTTTTATTGCTAAACTTTGTTAGAAAAAATTTGAAAATGGAATTCCAGTAAACAAGAATGCATACCTACAGGAATACAATAAATATAATTCATATTCCAACAAAATTTTACTCCATTTTCTAAAACCAGTTATTTCCATCTATTGCTTCTAGCTCCATTTATTTTCAAATAAAAAACGTCAATGTCTACATCCAAATTTGCTGCAATTTTCGGAGTTTAGGACAATATTAAATAAAACAACTTTGCTATGCACATTTTTGTCAAAAGTTTTCTTTAAAGTTTGTCGGTTGGCTCCGTTCTTTGGTCTGCCCCATTTTATGCGAAATTTTACTTACCTAGCGTTGATATCTCTTTTTGGACTTAACTTCAATAACTTGAAGCGACGCATGTTATGCATCAATCTATATACAGCTACTTTGCAAAATATTAAAATTACGTATCACGTTCCTAACAAACACACTAATAGATTTCACAACTTTCACCACCTTAAGGTTCCGCACAAGGCAGATCCTTTCGCAAAACAATAAAATCTAAATAAGTAAGGGTCATATAGTATCCCGCAGAACCAACTGAACAACTATGGGCTTCTCCTAACGAAGTGGCTGCAAACCATTAGCCATCTTAGAAACATGCCGTCTAACCCAGTTTTGCCCTACGTTTCCACACATCGCATTCATTTATTAGTTTAAATGGCGCGTTTGCACGGCCGCCTACGACCCGGGCTGGTAAATAAGCAAAACGTTGCTGGCTGCCGTTAAGAGTCTCTGACAGCTACACAATGAATGCGTTAGCCTAGAATCATTCGTAGTTATATGAGCAACTCCTTCTCTCTGCACTCACGTAACACTCTTCTTGTTGTAGTATGGACGTGAGAAGGTTTTCAGATGTTTCAATGTTTCGATGAGTGCTATTAAGCAGGTCACTATTAGAAACCATTAACAGATAAATTACAATATCTGGGGTGGCGCTCACCCTACTTTCCGACTACATCGTTAGCATAATGAAGTGCCTAAATACTTTTGCAATTATTAAATTTTGTGAAGCCACAGCCTCACTGGACCCTACGTAACGTCCATTTCTGTGACGTAATGACATTTGTCATACTGACATTTAATGTCATCTCATGTCAGTGACACTGACGTTTGTCAAAATCTGACAATTTGCAACAGAGCGACTTCCGGTTGTTAGATTGTCACCAAAAACAACCCAGTTCGCCCCCCGGTAATTCTAAATATGTATACCAAATTTCAGGCCGATCCGTTGTTCCGTTTGAGCGCTATCGTGTTCACGGACATACACACATACACACATTTTCTAGAAATCATTGTAATCGATTCAGGGGACCCCAAAACGGGCATTTCCGCTGAAATCCGGATTTTTTTCCCGTCGATTACAATACTTTCCTTCTAGGATACCAGTTGGAATGTAACAAAAATCAGATGACATCACAGATATAGTAGATTTGCTAAAATTTGTCTTCTGACAAGACATTTGTTTGTTCCTAATATTTAGTCTATATTAGCAAAAGAAATAAATATTTTATAATAGTCCAAAAAGTTGTCACACATCCGTATACATCATTAACTTATTCGAAATCCTGGAATAAAGTATCTTATAATTTCAGCAAATAGAGTCATTTTATACGTTCTATCTTATCCATTTCCTCAATTGCAACAAAGTGATAAAATATCTACATATGCCTATTACCTATACATTATACACATAAGACTCACTCAACTAGAAAAGACTTAAGTGCCTTAGTTTCACTTCACCATAGGCATAAGCTATAGGTGCAGCGGTTCTTTGTCGGTCTTCACTCGCAGATTGGATATTTATGTTGGCTGCCCACGCCTGTCCATTCTTGAGATAAACGTGGCAGCAGTGGCACAACAAACATTCCGAATATTCCGATTACCGGGAACTAACTCGCAAACTAACTCGCAAACTAACACGCAAACTACTATTGGTAAGGAAGTTTTGCGAGCCAAGAATCGTTAGATGTAATTTTCTGTTAAGCGCTGCTACGAATCCCGAGTGTTTTCTTAGTGTTGGGCTGGGAAATAAGTGGTCGCTGAGAGTTCCATGTATCAATTGATTAAATTGGTTGTTACAATTTCAATTCGAGCTTGAGTTTCAAGATTCCGCAAGCTGATTACCGGACGCCTGCTCATGTTATAACTTCATTACACAGCACTGGATAAACAAGTAAACAAATAAATTGCATAACTAAACTCTATTTATTGTGTGTTAAGCGGTAAATTGGACAAGTTTCTGCGATGATTACGTTAATTCCTGCATTGTACATAAGGGTTTCTATTCCAATCAACCCGTTTGTCGTAAACGATTATTCTTTGATGTACGAAAGTTTTTATTTTTTCTCTTTTTTACAATGGTCATAATAGCGCAAAATATGATTTGAATATTGATATCTCTCTTTTACTTTGGTAAAATGTAGAAGTTGCTTACTTCTAAGAAAAGAGAAATACATACTAGTTCTTGTCCAGATTGATTGATTGATATCCTACTTAGTTGCCACCTCACATACGGTCAAACTAATTCCATTTAATATTAAAACATAAATCTAGCCAAAAAGATAACAAATTTGTAGTATCTTCCAAGCCTTAAAGTGATCTTTTTATTTATTAAAATGTTTTCCGTATTCTTGACACAGGGGTAGAGAGAGCCCCGTCGAAATATCCACTCAATTCCCTCGTCGGCTTTACAGCTACGCCACATTAACAATGCAAACACTACAACCCGTAGCAATAAGAATTTTAATAATAAATTGAACCTCCACCTTCATTATTCTTCTACTGCGCGAGGAGTTTTATTACCGTCATGATTTATAGCCGTCTAACCAGAAAAACCTTGCAGCTTCTATTAACAGGCAAATTTAATAGTCTTCCAGCATTCCCCAGACAAAACCCAATCAATAATTACAGCATAAATCAGCCAGCTATGACTCCCAGTTTAAGAGAGGTTCTTTCGGTTTGTTTCAGGTAACCCCAACAGGACGCCATTGCCTCACTTACGATGACGAATCATGGAAACCAACCGAAGATTCTAAACCTAGCTCAAAGGAGAGTACTCCTGAGGATGGCAAGGATTGTAGACCGAGTAAAACGAAAAGAGTTAAGAACTACTTGAGAAAATGTAAAAATGCATTGGGAAATCGATCTTCTACAGCTGAAATCACACCAGTTGAGCAATCGACATCTTCTTGGTATATCGATGATGAACTAAACGTTGGTGAAGTTAATGAAGTCGATGAAAATTTCGAAAATTGTAAGAGTATAGATGAAGAACTATTGGAAAAGCAGAGAACCGCTGTGGTGGTTGAAGTGAGGGCTCCGGTTAGTAAAAGTATTGAGGATGGCGAGACATGTTTTACTAAGGCGGAAAGTTCGGAGAGTTTAAGGAGATTGCAAAACAAGGTTTTGGAGAAGGTTCGTTCTCCCCTCTTGCCTGAGTTGCAAGAGACGGTTGAGGGAAGCTTCGAGGATTGTTTTGTTGAAGAAAAGGCTGTTCATGAGCAGAGTATAGAAGAAGATGGTCGGAGCGTAGATTTTGGATTTGAGGTGAGTACTATTTTTCGTTTTAAGTTCAATGTTTATAGTAAGTGTTCAATTCTAAGGTTATCATTTTTTTTCAATAATAATAAGTTTATTGATGACTCAATCTCCATATATACAATCAAACAATAAAAATATATTTATATTTACAATAAGAATATACAAATATGTGGCTCCTTCTTCTGTCGTCATCTGTAGGTAATGGTATTGAGGGTGTGCTTTGACCGGGACAGTGCTTAAGCTTTCATATCGATAATAATCGATATTCGTATGTCTAGATCTCTAGTAATGTTTTAGAGTTGTTTTCTAGAGGTCAACCTACTGATGCTGTTGAATTACTTTAATCTACAATTTCTTTCGAAATGGCATCAAATGACAGCTACAACACCTTTCGGTCTAACTTGGGTTTTACCTCATTTATTAGGTCGTAACACTGCTGAAGAGTTGACCTAATTTCGTTGGTACACGTACTGTTGAGGGCTGATTGTTTTGTGTTTTTCTGTGTGACTTCCGCTTTCTAAAATGTCTAAAATTATTGGCACCAAAGTTGATGTTTTATTCTTTATTATTTCTGATGCAATTATTTTCAAATCCCGCAGCTTAAGTTATTTTATTGACTATTGCTGGCTGCATCTTCTTTTTCATGATGGTTGCTTTTGGCTTTGTTTTTATTTCTTTTCGTTTGTTCTTCTGTCAGACACTTTTCAGTGGTGATGATGTAATTGTTTTTCGTTTCGTTTGTTCTCTCTCGAGTCTTTTGTTGTAGTGCCGTTCAGTTTCAGTATTTCTTGGATTTGTTCTCTTTTCCCGCTGTTGTTTCTTATATTGTTGTTGTTGTCATCCTGCATTTCCTCTCATTGTTGATGTCTTTTATGCTTTGTGGATAGAGCCGTCTCTATTTTTTAAGTACTTGTAGTTTCCTCTTAATGTTTCATTTTTTTGGATTATTTTGAACCTTTTTGTATAGTTTGTCTCTCTGTTTTATTTGTTGTATGAAACCTTCATTTATCCACTAGGTTTGCTCTCGCCTTTTGATTTTCTTCATTGCTGTATTAATATTTCTATCTTTTTAGATCATTGTTCGTAGTTTTCTATGTTCTCTTTCTTCAGGTTGGTTATCTCCTAGTTTATCTTCTTATTGATTCTTAATTGGTAGTCGAAGCAAATTGGCATTATGGTTTAGTTTTTACTTTCCGACTAGTACCCTAGAATGAAAGTATTGTAATCGACTGAAAAAAAAAGTCGGGATTTTAGCGGAAATACACGTTTTTCATCGATTGCGATGATTTCTGGAAAATGTATATGTGTATGTATGTATGTATGTATGTATGTATGTGTGTATGGCTGTGAACACGATTGCGCCCAAACGGAACAACGGTCAGGTTGAAATTTGGCATGCATATTTAGGATTACCGGGGGACGAACTGGAGTGTTTTTGGTGACAATCTGACAACCGGAAGTGGAAGATTTTACAAGCATTTTCTTAGGGATTTACCCGATTTTGGCCAAACTAATATCAACTCACCATTCAGTGACTTTAAATATGTATACAAATTTGCAGATCAGTGGGATGAACACAATCCACAGCCTTCGTGCTTGTATTGTAAATTGTCAGATTTTGACAAACGTGCTGACATTAAATGTCAGTATGACAAGTGTAATTCTGTCACTGAAACTGACGTTAGGTAGCGTCCAGAGATGGCTCTGGCTTTACTAAATTAAATAATTGTAAAAGTGTTTAGGCCCTTCATTGTGCCAACGATTTAGTCGGAAAGTAGGGTGAGGGCCACCCCAGATATTTAAATTGTGGTTTATTATTGTTACTAGGGCATGGTGGTCGGAGAGGTCTCCAGGGGTTGTTTTCACACAGTCTGTTTGGTGTTGCTACTTGGTTATAATATGACCCAGTATTGATCCATCTCCATCCGTGTCCCTTCTGGTGATGCCTTTTTTGTTATCTTGTTAATTATTGTCTAGCAATTTTCATTGAGCCTGTTTTTATAGTTATTCGTATTGACTTCTTTCCGTAGGGAATCTATGTTACGTAATGTTACGTGACGGCTTGGGTCTGTATTCTCAAAATCATGCAAATCTCGAAATCCGCATACGGAATTATCTATATTTCTTTTATTGGCCCTATAAGGCAGAAAGACCAGACAAGAAGTCTCGGTCGACGTGTTGACACAAATTTGGGAATTTGAAGGGGAGCGACAAGACAAAATAAATACAACCTTTGTTGCAACGTTTCGACTCTGTATTCAATCTTCATCAGGCAACAGATTAGTAAATTTGAAAAGCTCTAAGTGTAATGTTGATGATAATTGAAATATTAATCAACTTACAATGGTTTTGTAGATAAGAATTGTTACAGACAGCAAAATCGTGCTCTGAGAATGCTACTTGGAGAATCTGTTATCTGTAAATTAACAAAGGTTGTAATTATTTTGGCTGGTCGTTCCTCTTCAAATTCCCCAATTTAAAGCAGAACGAGTTAGATTGCTAGATTCCGCCCACAAGTCGTCAGTCAGCTATTCCAGAATACCCCAGGTACTGAACGAGGCCATTTCATCCTGATATGAGACCATTTATCTTGATGACACTTATGAATACTGGACCTGCACTTCAACTAAGAAAGTTACAGTATGTGTGAAGACGTAAGTTTTCGTTCACACATTATGTTTATGTTCTCATAAAACGAGAATAGGGTGATAAGCTACAAGAAAGGAATAATTAATAAACTACAAGAAACGGGATATTTTCAAACTACAACATGAGAAAATATGAACGTATGAATCGAAAATCGAAATATCTGGAGTGAGCCCCACAAAACTTTCCGATTACAGTGTTGACACATTACGCATCTAAACCAGTCTATCATGCTAATGATGGGTGACTGTCCACCGAAGTTATGTTGCGCTGCATAGCAGCATATTAGATATTGTAAACAACATGTTTGCGAGTATAGAATCTGATTTAAGTTCTTTGGAGAATAGCTCTGAAGAACAATGTCAGCTTAGTACTGTTGTAATATGTGCACAGCCATTTAAACAAAAACAAACATTTGGCTTGTTTTTGTGGGCTGTATGAAATCGCCATCTAGTACAATCGTTTTGTTTATTCGGTGTCTCCCACGAATGAATTTTAGTTATTTCCGCTATGGTTTAGCATCATTGACTAAAAGGAGCCCTGATGTTTGTTGTATTTAAAATATGAATTATTTTTATTTCGTATACATATCGATTAGGCCAAAAATCTTTTCCCAAGATGGTTAGGATGTTTGTTTTAGTTCTGTGAAATAATTCACACTATTCACTGCCCTATTTATGAAAATGCCGAAAACAATTGAAAAGTTTATGAATTGTTCTTTGCGTCACGTCATATCAGCTGTACTTTATTTCTTAGTTTTTATAATTCTTTTGCCACTTTTCCACAATTCCTAAAAAACTGCATAAAATATGAAAATTATTTCCACATCTACACACAATCGACAATACATATAATTGATTGTCTTTAATGTTCCAAAACAAATAACACATTAATACAAAGCAAGCATAGCGTCGCACGATGCCCACCTGCGCGATATTAAGGGTGGTTTAGCACAACCCATCTGGGCCAGCCCGCACAGCATCGCATGAGGTGGATAGTTGTCTATTCAACTCCATGAGATCTAAAAATATCTCATTGCATTGCACGGCATTGCATTATTCGCGAGCGGTGAACGGCAGGCTTAAGTAAAACTTTTTTCAGGTAGCGTGACATATGGCAAGCGGTCATTCGTTTTTGATAATTTATTATCATTTAAATTAATTGAATAATTCCTAACTTATGCAGCAGAAACATAGGTTCTTTTTCTTGGACCTTGTAGACAAACTTAACATTTATTTTACAGCTTAATAAGGTTTCATAGCATTAAATCAAATTAGAGAATAATTCTCAAAACAGTAACCCTAATATTTTGTTAATAATATTAATAATAATAATAATAATAATAATAATAATAATAATAATAGTGTTTATTTTGCTAGAATACTGTATGATTACATAGTAAAGTAAAGTATTGCAAAAAGGTCCATCCAGGCTGTAACTAGAGTGCTACTCGTTGTAATTCTTCATGAATTCCTTGTATTTCGCCAGTGTATAGAATGGTTGCTCTATGAGGAGCTTCTTTAAATCCCCTTTGAATTGGGAAATAGCTTTTTGCTGCCATGATGTTGGGAGGGTGTTGAAGAGGTCATGGTGTATAAAACAATATATGTACTGAAAAAAATGATCTATAATATGAATTGCGTTGATTCAGACAGATTACCTTTAGTAAAGAAATATAATAAAAAAATATAATCTAATTTTAAACTACATATAAGAAATTAACGAGACAAAATAGCAAAACTTTCGGAAATAATTACTCTAGGACACTGTCCTACACAAATACGAGTTCAAATTGTCGTTGACGAGCCCGAAAAGAGAAATAGACAAGCGGCTTTACTTCCCTGCCTGACAAAAGTGCTGGAAAACCCGCAAAACTGACCAATAGAATTTAAACAACACGGGCAAAAATGATCAATCAACCCGTGAGTCTCGAAAAGGAACGTTACGCGTCAAACACAAGCTTTTAACACAAACTCGATACCTTAAAAATCAGGTATTCAATCTACTAAACTGCATACATATAGTTTCAAATAATCCGACAGAATTGCCTCAGTTAATTAACGGGTTTCCCGATCCGTCACAATATTATAGTAACAAATAAGTTCAGTTTTGCAATATTTATTGTGCGTCGGACTATTTCCGAAATGAGAAATGCTAATCTCTAATCGAAAATCACGTCAGCAAAGCCAATATGTACATTAAAAGGCACTTATATCCGTAGAATTAAATATACCAATAATGAAGAAATACATTTCAAGGACATAAAAGTTTGTAACAAACTGGAGTAGCATAGACTATATTGCAACGGGCAATAATGATTGCCTCATGCATATGTAACGAAAAATGATTTAGAGCGTCGATAGAGCCGTTTCGATAAAGTGCCAATCGACCAAGTTGCGGACAAATGGTGAAATTGTTTCCTCTGCAACAGCATAATAATGTACCTATGTATATTATAGCAGAACATTGGCGCCGGCATTCAATTCCATTTCTGACAAGTGACAAACGCGACACAGATTTTAATATTACTATTATTAGGTAAGAAGTATGCTGTAGGAAATCATAAAGCAATCTACTGAAGAAATGAGATATATGTAGAATATCTAGATATTACTTTAGTAAGCGTTTCATCCCCTTATTTGTCGTGATACCGAAATCTGTGGAGTAAAATAAAGTACTTAAAATCTGTATGTAATGATTTTGCTTACTTTGCGTTTATGATACTGGGCGTCAGTTGTTAAAATTTTTTGGTTGTTGCGGACGATGTTCGGTCACAAAGTGCACTAAATTTAACGCTATGTACCTGGTGGCCAACTAAGAATGGACGCCGGCCATAACTCGGTATCGTAAAAAGTAGAAAATTTGTGACTTTTTTGTTAAAAGTATTTTGCTCTATCTCATAAAATATAGTGGTGGGGAAACGTCAAACATATTTTCATTTAAATGGCAATAACTACGGTATGAGTTAACAGAATTGAACGAACTAGATCTCGTTTGAAAGAGCGTTTATTGCCTAATAATGTATCCGAATAGATTTCGCCGTTATCGCTAGAGGGCGCTGTGTATCATTGCAACAGTTATTACGGATTTTCATGAAAATTTCAAATACTAGGCTATGTCTCTTTTTACATTGTTAAATAGAAGACCCTAAAATTCTGCGCACACCTCAAGTTTCTATCTTTTTTCTAACCGGAGATATCATTAAAACAAATATTAGGTGGCTGGGTTCTTTTGGATTTTTTTTACTTTTTACAGTGGTAATAATTATAGTATATCTTTACATTTATATTTTTGGAGAATAGGCTCTTTTTTGATTTACCATTCCAGTTGCGCCCCCTAGCGGCCATCCTACAAACTTGAAAATAATTTCCAGCGGTTTCCCTTAGCCGATTTACCCGACAATATTTTTTCTTAGTTGGCCACCCGGTACATAATGAAGACCCATTATACAGTTCAGTTAAAAATTTCTGTCCATACGGTTGCCACGCAAAATAGACGAAGTACACGAACAGATTTTAAAGCTCCCATTGTGATTAGGGTTTGCATTACATACGTTTTTTTTTTTTGGCTAGTGCCAGTTAAATAAATCTACCAAGAATGAAACAAATGGAACTAATTTAATGAAAAATAATACTTATATGAAAAGAACAAATCTGTTAAAAGATGTTTTGAACCAATAAAAGATACTTTAAATATTGCAATTCTGATATTGACTCCACTTTCTCTACTTGTTTTATTTAAACATTGATCTATTTTACTGATTTAAATAGACCCACAAACATATCTGTGTTAATACAGCTAATCCTTGTGGACATTTCTTATTCTGTCGACCAACTTCTGCTTAGCATTAAAGCCATTTGAGCTGGAACATTGTCGAACATTTTTACACTGTGTTAGTTTACTTATGGGCGATCGTTAAATTTCTCAGTGAAGTGCAAATTGGAAATTAAACAGGAGGATGAAATGATGTTCAGGTATCCTCTAGCTTAGCAGGGGCCTTCTTGACCATGCCAGAATTCTCTACCAATTGAATTGTTCCAGTTGAATTGTACCAGTTCAGTTGTACTAATTGATTACAAACAAAATTATCGATACATGAGCATAGAGTTGTTTGCACATACATATTATCTCATATACTCATAGATGTGTACCATGGAGATTCCCCTTTAATTGATTTGGTATATAAGTTATACATAACGCTTATTAACGTGTGCACCACTAGCAAATATAGGTGACCCAAAAACTTATATACCTTGATATCGAGGTATATCTCATAACGGGGAGATCAGCGAGTCGCAATTCACTTGTCTTCGTCCGTTCTAATGTCGACTCGGTGGCCAATTAGTAATGGTCCGAGAGATGTACGGGACCATGAATCGGTCACAGTATGGCATTTATGACAGAGCGTGATCTGTGAACCATTGACTGGCGATCGGTGGATAGGATTGTGTTCAGGGTAAAAGTGATCTATTGGTGATGAGACCGTCACGATTTTCTTCGCGGCGCGGCGTAGGTATATACGTATACTTGTTCAACATAAGCGGTAGATCGCTTCGATCGCTTATGACATTATTGTGCCTAACCAGCGAAGCGTGGCTCTTGCTCCTTGGGACTCTCTACTACCTAGACGGTCTAGATGGCGGATTTGTTTTTGCGTAAGCGGACGTTGCCTTATTATCTGGTTGTTCTGGTAAATCTCTTTCGATATCTCGATCTATGCGCGGAAGTCTCTACATTATGGAAGCTGAGTTGATATGAAGTAGATGTAATATTTTAAATTAACATATGAAAGCGTATGGACTATAACGGAAACATAAATTAACAAAGCGTGATAACTGTACACACCGTCGCATGGTGTGGTGGGGTCAAATCCCAAAAAGCCGGCCAAAATATGAAAGTTTTCTGCAAATTGTACGAAACTTGGTATACTGGGGGGGTTGAAAAAGAAATGGTGGATCAAATATTGCGGAGGCAAATCCGCCCTCAATTTATGCGAAAATGGTTTCCGGGAACACCAAAAACAAAATGGTGGGGGAAATTGTAAAAATGACGCTAAATCATTGGGACTGTTGGTATCTGATGGTTCTGAGGTGGCTGATTGTGAATCTGCTGTTGCTCAAAAACAAAATGGTGGATCCAAGAAATAGGAAAACCATTTGCAAAATGACTAAATCTTACTATAATTAAATCCTTAGCCTGAGTGTCGCCTAGCGTTAAGACTCAGGGGGTCTCCGGTTCGAGCCCGGGAACCTGCTTGCCGGATGAGGGGTTTCTGTGGTTTTTCTCGCTCCTTGGCGAATGCTAAAAGTCAAACATATTAAGACGTTCCACAGGCACGGGTGATAATAATAATCTCTCGCTTGCCGATGCCCCTGTAATTGACGAACGCTGTTGCGGGATGTTAATGCTTGGATTATATTATTAAATCTGGTTGAAAATGAATTAAGTTTACATTGTTTTTTCATGTTTTATGTTTATGTATATTTCTGTCGAATCAGTTTCCGATATAGATTCATGTGCACAAAATGTCTCGTACTTTTTTGACTCAGCAATAATCACACCCAAGAAAAAGGTCAACTTGTACTGGTTTACTAACGGGAACAAAACATACACAGTTACACAGACTTGTCCTAGAAATTAATGCAGAGACAATCCCCTCGTGGGGCGAGTGGCTCTAGCGGTAGAGCGCTGCTCTCCTGCTAGGAAGTCTTGGGTTCAAATCCAGGCGTCAGCTGAAGATCCTCGTCCCATCGCCTTTCGCAAGAGGCGTAAAACCGTGGGTGCCGGCAACCAGTTGAACACCTCTGGTTGTCGTTATCAAATAGTGTGGATTAATGGGTAAGCGCAAAGGGTCAAGACTGGCCTAGGTGCAGCGGAATAAACCGCACCCATAACTGTTACATACAATTCCCTAATCCAGCAAGACTATTTTTGTTACAAAATAAAAACGTTGCTTTCTTGGATTTTGGCCACGTTTTCGCGATTCAGTCCCAGAGTCGCGTCGGTCGCCGTTTGGGGTTTGATTGCTCTTGCGAACAAACCGGCATACTTTTCTTTTTTGTAGCCAGGGAAAAAGCCTTTTTTAGCCAGGGAAAACATTTTTGATTGACGAAGATGATAAATCAAGTGTCAACCTTTGCCCCAATTAACATGTGCACGTACTATTACATTAACATGTACACCGCATTATTTTTAAATGAGAACTTGCATGGAGGTACGGGTACCGCCAGTGTGGTTTGAATACTGCCAAACTCGACGTCGTGATGTCTTCTGGAGACCAAGAGACCAGCAGCCATCGGTCCCGTCCATCAGCCTCCCGATACTAACAACCAGAAAGTGCTGCAAAGTTGCAAAATTTACGTTTATGAGCGTAGTTCGTTCGCGACCCCCCCAACTTTCGCCGCTCGCCTCTCCGGTGGCGCTGCGATCGCCTCGGTGCACCAGAGACCATGTGAGCTACGGTTACGGCCCTCCACTTGACATCTATACGATCATCGGGACCAAAACGGGTGAGGTGAAAGTGCATGCCGCTCGTGCGGGAGGACACTTCATGGCTTCCGGTGCCGAGCGGCGGCCGACCTTTAACCCCACAGCCCAATCGCGAAACTACCGCATTTTTTCGCTTCTCGCCGTACTCTACTAGACAAGTCTGGAGAATCTGGCCGACAGTCTGGAGACAAAGAGCTCTCGATTTCGTTTGAATAGTTTCCGTTCTGAATCTATTAACCCGGTTTAATGTCGAAAGTGGTGAAATATCTCGAACGGAGAATCAAGAACACCCAAGTATATCAACAAATGGTGGAGGCGCCAAATGAGTCACATTTTTTACCATACCGCACGATTGATTGGGATAAAAGACGTTACTGCGACGTGCTTTTAATAAAAAGGTTTGTCACTACCTTTAATGGTATTCCAAACAACGTTTGGTCACAAAGTAGCACAGCAAACATCAACTGGTAATATAAGTATAGTTCTAATTTAAAGTAGTTTTCTTTTCTTTTTTACACTCAGTCGATGACTAATCAATTAGGTTAAACTAAAATAACATAAATTTGTATATGAAATTTATACAAACATTCCCATTGTCACCGTTGTATTAGTCTCATATTCTGCCGCTAAGGATGAATGCGGAAGTTGCACTGGATAACTTTAGTTTAAAACGCGCCACTTTGTGGACACACTGCGATACATTGTTTTTGATCACTTCTGAGCTAGTTCGAAAGGTTTAATTCTTTTCAGACGACGCACTACTTCGGCTGAAAAGAAGTAAACCTTTCGAACTAGCTCAGAAGTGATCAAAAACAATGTACCGCAGTGTGTCCACAAAGTGGCGCGTTTTAAACTAAAGTCATCCAGTGCAACTTCCGCAGTCATCCTTAGCGGCAGAATAATGAGACTAATACAACGGTAACAATGGGAATGTTTGTATAAATTTCATATACAAATTTATGTTATTTTAGTTTAACCTAATTGATTAGTCATCGACTGAGTGTAAAAAAGAAAAGAAAATTACATTAAATTAGAACTATACTTATATTACCAGTTGATGTTTGCTGTGCTTCTTTGTTCTGTTGTTTAGCAAACTGGATAGCTCCAAGTTGTCATAGTTGAAAAAATTTGAACTTTTATGAACCATGTCCATGACCCATCAACAATGGTGCAAAGCACTTTGTTTTAGAGTCTTTGGATTATGAAACTATTTGTTTGCTTGGTGCATACGTACAAGTGATAATATTGTAAAAAATCCTTGAGCTTATTATACATGATAGCGTTTAAACATTGGCCAAAGCACTTTATTTCTATTTTATCTTTCTCTTGAGCTTTTCGTGTTGGATTAAGATAAACTTAATGGACCAAATGCAATAATAATATCTCATGGTACTTAATTATAACTAAAATACGAACTCTAACCAAAACCATTGTTTGACAAAATTTTAATAATAATCTTCAATATTCATCTGCTTTAAATGGAGATACCAGGAAACTGTGAAATAAAGACAAAATAATACCAAATGGCAAAAACCACTTCGCAAAACCCAGCGAACAGAACACATCCTAAGTAATTAAAGTCATTAAACCTTATGCCTTTCGGTTAATGGCTCCATTTTGTTTGTGATCAAAGATCACAAGATCACAAGATCAAAGACTGTCCTATGGTTGGCCCCAGTCAAAACACCAAGTGGATCAATCGTCCGTGAAAAAAAATCCTCATGATTCCACATTTTAGTTGAAAGTGGTAACAACATCCGTTTTAATGTGTTTCTTTGAATTTTACACATGTCCCGCTCTGCCACCCCTACCTATTCATTATCAGTTTTTCAATGTAGTATTTAAGTTATTTGAATTATTTTTTACCCACTTATATTGTCAGGAAATATCTTTTTCTTATTTTCAACTCAAGTCAACAATGAAACATTTTACTTAGAATGACAAAATTATTAAATATAAGCAAAAAACCCTAATTGAAGACAAATTGCCTGATTTGGAACAATGCAGGATAATATTCTTTAAAGTCTGAATAAATGGGTTTATAATTGTATTCAAATATTAGCTGATTAACATCGTAAAAGGATTCAAATGCCACTTTATAATGAACGACACGTACAAATGATAGGGGTTGTCAAAGTAATTTGCCATATCCTTTATTATAAAATAAAATATAGATTATTATATAATAAAAAATAGATGTTCTTAATGAAAACCTTAAAAGTTTGACCAAAAAACATCAAAAACAAAATAAAACATTACAGTTAATATGCGAAGAATAAAAGTTTAATTATATATCTTGTTCGATATATTTGCCTCGCTCCAAACGGTCACAGTAGCTGAAATATGGACGCAAGAAGCAGCCCCGGATGATAAGATTGTTCATCTACGAAATTGAGCTTAAATATCTGACAATTGGACTAGCAATAGAAATTATGTTATATTACGCTCCAATTTTTATTAATTTTATATATTTGGACTTCACCACCATTATTTTAAAAAATATATAAAATGTATGCGAAAAGCAATTTAAAAAAGTTAAACAAAGGAAATTCCTGTATTCTCTGTAATATTTATGTTATTTAGATTGGAGACTTCCGCGGCTACTAAGTTCTAGATTTCCGGGAGAAAACCGCGTCAACGACGATAAAGCAGTCAACGTTTCGCATTCTGTTGCAAGAGGCATCTTCAGGAAGAAACAGTAAGATAGCTACGAAGAGAAAGGGAAACGTTGACGCGTTTTTTCTTTCCGGAAATCTAGTAATATTTATGTTTTTATTGGCCTAAAATATATTCAAGGTAATATATTGTAATAGAATTAAAATTTAAAATTATCTTTAAACACGAAAATTGCACTTCAAAAATTTTACTCTCAAATTTTTACAGTAGGATTATTTATTCATTTATTGGTTCATTTAATTTCTTTCGGGAAAAAATTTAGGTCATTCAGGAAAATATACGTATGTAGTTATAATAATTATGAATTCATAGGCCAATACCATGGACTATTTTAATACATTTTCATGACATTTTTTTGTTTGAATTTCATTACATTTAAGAAATTTAGACAACTTAGACAACATAAAGACCCAATGATGAAAGCATGACAGCTGGCTTGATAAAGTTGAACTTTATGAAGTCCCAGTATCCCTCCCAGCATTATAAATTATTATAACCATGTGATTTTTAGACAACAGAAAGAATTCCTTTGACATACAAGTAATAAGCAGATGTATGCTAGATGCTTAATCAACTAATAGATCATATTGCTTGAATGAATTCATGGCCCTCTCAAACACGAATAGGTAATTTAACGTTACTAACCTATAATCAAATGATGAATGGCCCTGCTTTGCTTCCGACACAGCACAGAACGATGTGCATAAAACAGCTGCAATACCGGGCAAATTTATTTAATTTGGGTCGATGACCTCTGTTTGTCGTGAAATCTTAAATATTGTCTACTGTGTTTGCAGGGATATGATAATGATAACTGATCAATAAAAGCTATTGGATGTTATCTTGAAATGCAAACATAAACATGGTGCTTGACGTCTATCTATAATATTTAGATACACAAACCCTTATACATACGTGGGTACCGTATGATTGTTATTATATATTATTATGTGTAAACTGTACCTACAAATAAACGTTAAGAAGCTATTACATACCTCCATCGTACACACTAATAATTCTATAATTAATCGGCTAATGGAATCCACTCTTCCTGTCATTGTTCGTATGAAGAAAGTGGTTGGTATTTAGAAATTCGTGCTCGGCCTCTGTTTTACGATGATCGGTATCTATTAAATTCATATTGTCTGGTTATGCTGATTTCTCCGCTACTTAAGTTCTGTCGACGATTGTATTAATTTCTGTTCAAGCATAAATAGTGATATAATCGATTAAATAACAATAAAAAATCAAGCGTAAGTAGCATACAATAGTTTTAGGCTACTCTTAACAGGAATTGAAGAAACACTTCCACAGTAGAAATCATAACGGTTTTGTGATATTATAATATGGTATAATGATGTCTAACAATCTTCTTTTTGCACCTTTTTTGCTATTCTACGTTATAACTAATATAGCAAGCATGAAATTTGCGTATTACTTAGACTAAAAAAGTTATTTTTATCCATGTTATTGACCGCATAAGAAGCGAATCTGCCGCTCGTATGAAAGGCAATCGAATTTCGCTCTTGGTACTCTTATGAAACTAATGATACGTTACCATAAAAAGTATGCGTACTCAAGAATGCTATAGTATAGATGATACATTCTGCGCCAAAAAGGCCATTCATTTTCTGATTATTACAGCAAAATTTTATAGCTAATTATTTTTTTATCCTACAAGTTGCGACAGAAACATTGTTGCTTGTTATATATGTCCCCTCGTATAACCATGCAGCCACAGTAGCAATAATAATACTTCATATGGCAATTTCCAGGTTATATCGATGTTATAAATAGACAATAAATCCTTTAATTGTAAGTTAGTACTGTTTGGGCCGCTGTCGGCGTTGTAAGATCTTTTAAAGTTAAGGTTTTTTTTAAATACATAACGATGTCCCTAAAAAGCAGAACTCACGTCTTTCTCTCTACCGCACAGAATTTTCTAGGTTAGTCACTATTTTTTTTTTTTCAGATTACAAAGCTTTTATATGGTTTACGAATTGTTTTGACCAATAAAAGCACGTCATATCTAAGCACATCTATTTAAAGAATCTGAAGAATATTTATTCATTTCGTCACTGAAGGTATACAGGTAGAGAAAGCTTGCGCCATTTGCCGAGTCAAGTGGTCTGCGGTCTATGAGACGACGCCCTGCCATAATGGACAGCTCAAACCAAACTGACTGCTCAAATTACTATGCTGGGACTAGGATGATTAATTGCCTATTAAAATATAGACTTCTATGGAGGCAAAGCGTATCTTATCTGCTCGGAATCGTCCCAGTCTACGACCTTAATATCTCATCAACAAACCACGTAGATATTCCTTGTTTTATTAGAGGGAGAGCTGGAGGGTTTATCTAATAACCTTGCATTACCATTTAAAATCTTAGAATTATATTACATTGGGATAATCTACATCTTTTGGGTGGACAATGGTCGTAGTAATCTTAATACGGTGACATTTTGCGGCCAATCCACTAAACAAAGTAGCTTGAATCTTGTTCCATGATGCAATATTCCGTAAATAAATGAAAATAATGTCACGGTAGAGAACGACGATATTTTTAATAACATATCGTTTTCTTTCCCGAATACAGTGGTAATATAAACCAGAATAGGTACGGGAATTTATTTTTGTCTTTACAAAGGAATTTGAAGGAGTATGTAATAAATGTATTGCGTTCTTTTGGCACGTGGTTAGATTATTATGACGTCCGGTTTTCAAGAAATCATCAACTCATAAAAAATAAATAAAATAAAATAAACACCCACCTAATAGTTTCCAAATTTTGATCTTCAATACCTTTTTTTTTCAGTGGATTTTGATGATTTAGAAATTTATAGGTTCATCCACGTTCATAAATTTGTTGTTACCTCAAACAGATTTTTCTGTGGTCTATGTTTACAACACCTTGTTGAACAATCAACGACCTCGTTAAAGTTTTTGCCTACTCAGTTTTAAAGCCAAACTAATTAGCAATCTATTGACATTTGTTAATATGTTAATTTTCAACGAAATGTTTTTCCTGCAACCTTATTAATTTAACGTTCGTCTGTAGTAAGTTGGTTGTTTTTTTAATTCATTTTGATGATTTTCTCAATACGATGTAAAGAAGATTGTCATAATTAACAGGTGCTGTGGAAATTATGACAGAAGATATGGTGCGACTTCTTATATCGCAAGAAGCAAAAAATCCGAGGCGGCCCACACCCAACTTTCCGACTGCATTATTGACACATTTATGAACTCTCTACAGATATAGAAGGTAAAACACCAATTAAACGAATGTCCGTAAGATACTATATACTATATTGGGATTATAGCAATACAAGGCACCTCTCGATACAAATAACTATAAGATACTGTCACATATCCGTGTGTTTCCTGTGAGGTTTATTTCTCTACTTCTTGTGTATTTGTTCTTCAATCGCGGGCCCGGTGATAATCCAAACATACTAATAACGTGTGGGTTGACCCTGTATGGCGTTAGTCCTCCATTACGTCACAAACCGATAAGTATAAACATTGAAAGCACCTTAACCGCGCATCACATTGATCTGTAAATTTGTATACATATTAAAGTCACTGTAGGATGAGATGGTATCAGCTTGGTCTCATCTCTTCCGGTTGTCAGATTGTGGCAAAAAACAATCCAGTTCGTCCCCTGGTAATTCTAAATGTGTATACCAAATTTCACGCTTACACAGATACGCATTTTCGGACATACATACATACATACATGCCCACAATTACATACATTTTCCAGAACTTATTGCAATGGATTCAGAGGACACGAAAACGCGTATTTCAGTGGAAATCTCGATTTTATTATTCCGTCGGTTACAATACTTTCCTTCTAGGCTACTAGACGGAAAGTAAAAAAGACATCAGCAGTTTAAAAACACACTGTAGAGTAATTAGGGCTTTATCACTTGATTACCTTTTATATTATAATAAAGCCCTGTCAATTCTACTACTATCGATTTATTGCACTATACGCAAGTTAAAAGAGTTTAAGTGAAAATAAAATGTACATGCTTTAGGTTAAAACACTGTACCTTCTGCAACAACTAACATTTCGATATGGCATTGCATTGCATCTTAATTTGGCTTTAAAACTGAGTAGGCGGAACAACATGTAGATTAAACAATTATTCTTACATTCATTAGATTGAATTTTAGAATAATTGTTATAAACATTATATTAACTAGGAGGAAATTGGAAAAGTGTGTCTATAATTGGCTGATTTGCTCCGTTACTTACGTGAATACTGGATTTTATTCACCACTCAAGAGGTAAGTAAAATCAGCAGAATGGTGTGTCAAATTGTGTGCTTTGACGCAAGCACATGTTAAGACGTTGGAGTTATATTTATCAAAACTAACAAAAACCATTGAATTAAAAATCATCATTGTGTGTTTAAAATAAGTTTTTTTGTAAACATGTTAAAAGTGAAACTTTAAAACGCTATTTGACACTTTTGACAGTGAGTATAAAAATTTCAGTAAATGCGTTACTAGGAAACCATCTTCTTCACGAGGCACATTTTTACTTTCAGACTAGTACCCACTAGCATCTACCCTAGAAGGAAAGTATTGTAATCGACGGAAAAAAAATCGGGATTTCAGTGGAAATACGCGTTTTGGGATCCCGTGAATCGCTTGCAATGATTTCTGGAAAATGTATGTATGTATGTATGTGTGTGTGTATGTGTGTGTATGTATGTCTGTGAACACAATAGCGTCCAAGAGGTACAACGGATCGGGCTGAAATTTTTCATTTAGAATTGCCTGGGGACGAACTGGAATGTTTTTGGGCACAATATAACAACCGGAAGTGGCAAATGTTACGTGTGTCTTCTTCGAAATTTATCCGATTTTGGCCAAACTAATATCAGTTCATCCTCCAGTGATTTTAAACATGTATACCAATTTGCAGATCAATGGGATGAATGGTTTAGGCACTATTAGCTTTTATAGAAGCGGCTTGACAGAATATACAGCCTTCGTTGCTGTGTTGCAAATTGTCAGATTTTGACAAACGTCAGTGCCACTGACACGACATGACATTAAATGTCAGTGTGACAAATGTCATTATGTCACAGAAACTGACGTTAGGTAAGGTCCAGAGTGGCTCTGGTTTCACAAAATTGAATAATTGCAAAAGTGTTCAGACACTTCATTGTGCCAGCGGTGTGGTCGGAAAGTTGGGTGAGGGCCACCCCAGATATTTACTTTCCGACTAGTACCCTAGATCTAGAAGAAAAGTATTGTAATCGACGGACAAAATGAGATTTCGGCGGAAATACGCGTTTTAGGGTCCTCTGAATCGATTGCAATGATTTCTGGAAAATATATGTATGTATGTATGTCCGTGAACACGATAGCGCCCAGACGGAACAACGGATCGGGTTGAAATTTGGTATATATGTTTAGAATTCCCGGGGGATGAACTGGATTGGTGACAATCTGACAACCGCAAGTGGAAGATGTCGCATACGTTTTCTTAGGGATGCATTCGATTTCGACCAAGCTGACTTTTTGCAGCTCAATACATATGTATCTTTTAATGCGTTGGAAAAAAATGTTGTGTGATACTAATTGTTTTATTTTGTTCGCATGGTCGCGACGCACACTCCTTTCTCTCTGTTTTCGCACTAGTATCATAAATATCTTTTATTTTGCACTATTGGATACTTAAGTCTGAAAATGCGTTATTCTAATACTGCTAAGAAAATAAATAACAAGGAATTATCAATAAATTAGCATCAGTGACATTACAACTATCTCGAATCTCTACGTAACTTTCATCCCCGGTAATCTATCAATCGCAAAATTACAAGCGCAGAACACGCATTGTTAAGCGTTTGCGATCTCTAAACCGCGCGCTGTCAGATTAGGAGATACACGAGCATTAGCCGGCACGTTTATGTGAGTCGGTAAGTGTATGTGTGTGTGGATTAGGAATTAACCTGAAAGTCATGCGTTTACCATGCATCAAGTCATTACGGAGTTATTTTTCCGCGTTTGCGAGAAACGTTAGAGCTTAACAAACACACGCTTGGCGCACGTACCGCCGCACCAGCTGCTGAACTTTCTTGTGTGCACTGCCCGTGGGTCGTATTGGGTCGGACGCAGGTTGAGTCGCATTCCTCTTCCCAGATATTTGCCCGCGTGTCGGCGTTAATAAGAAAATTGTACCATTATTATGCAAATAGAGATATATGGGCTTTGTTGTATGGTGTGTTGGCTCGAACTTCGAAGAAAGAAATGTTACGGAATTCATTATGTAATGGCTTTAAGGAGAATTACGTGGTGTCATGTTGTTGAAAACAGTTAGTCGAATGCCACCATGATATTTCTTTTTTTGTTTTGCTGTCGAGATTGATTGGAATATGCAAAGTAAAAATCCTAGCAATTGACGGCTCATAATTCAAACCCACAGAAAGAAAACTGTACAATAATACCAGAAAAAGTGTTCATCGCACTTTAGATGTTGACAACCTGTTTCTCACCCTGTTTCGACTGAAAGTTCGAAACAGAAGCTCTAATGCACAATTACATCGGCGTCTCAAATTAAGTTTGCTAACCTACATACGTTAAATATAATACGAGGCCGATGTAATTTTAAAGCGTGTTATGAAGCGTTCAGAATGATGTAGCGCGTAAGCGCCCTTACGGATGGTCTCCATGAGAACTAGACCTTAAAATAAAAACAATGCAAAAGCTCAACGTCACCGTGAACGCTGTGTTAGTAAAGGTATGGGGACATTCAGCTAGGCTACCGTAGCGCTCGAGCGCTGGCAAAGCGCTAACTGCTACAGTTGTCCACCGTAACCGGTTCAATGTGGAGCTACGGATTGCGGTGGCCATTTTTCGCAGGTAAATTTTGATATGGTTTGCGGTATGCGCTAGCGCTACATAACCTAACTTGTGCATACGAACCTTGTATGTGTGTCAATCTGAGTGCACTTGCACTGTGCATTAATTACCTATTACCCTCTTTTATGTTCATTATATACTGTACACTTTTAGAGATTTTTCGGTTAAAATATTTAAATATAAACAAAACTTTTTGAGATAGATTTAAATGCAAAAGGCAAAAATATTTTTTTTAAATACCGTTTAAACACACTAGTTAAATATGAACAATTTTATCTCTCTTATAAGAATCACTTCTGTCCATCATCTCTCTGATTGATTTGTCAAGTGGTACTGTCAGGTAAGTAGATGTATGTATGTCCCTACCGGATATTGGCGCTAAATTGCAGGGATAGCATAAACGGTCTACTGCTGTGAGACAACGTAAAACCTGGCTGAATGCGGCCAATGTTTTGTGTAATAAATTGAGGACATCAATGAAGTTTTATGTTTCTACAGGCTGAACTTTGTCCGACCGATCATGTGACAGTGACAGCCACTTCTTTGATTATTTGACAGTTTATGACAAATTGTGAAAAATATTTCTGGTGGCCCTCACCAGCCCTCACCTAACTTTCCAAATCCATCGTTGGCACAATGAACTGTGTAAACATTTTTGCAATATTATTCAATTTTGTGAAGCCATAGCCACTCTGAACCCGACCTAACTTCAGTTTCTATGTCATAATGATAAATATGTCATACTGACATTTAATGTCATGTCGTGTAAGTGGCACTGACGTTTGTTAAAATCTGACAATTTGTAACACAGCGACGAAGTCTGTGCATTCTGTCAAACTGCTTCTACGAACTCTAACAACGC
Organism: Aphodius granarius; assembly: GCA_963971325.1. Lineage (NCBI taxonomy): Eukaryota > Metazoa > Arthropoda > Insecta > Coleoptera > Scarabaeidae > Aphodius > Aphodius granarius. The sequence goes on from OZ020221.1 coordinate 29,491,656, forward strand.
CTAAACCGTTCATCTCACTTCTAATTTGATGTACATATTTAAAGTCATTGGAGGATGAACATGTATCATTCTCAAAATCGGATGAATCTCTCTCTCAGATCCGGTTTCAGATTGTCACCAAAAACAATCCAGTTCGCCGGTAATTCTAAATATGTATACCAAATTTTAACCCGATCCGTTGCACCATTCGGACGCTATCGTGTTCGCGGACATACCTACACACATACACACGTACACACATACATTTTCCAGAAATCATTGCAATGGATTCCGGGGACCCAAAAAGGCGTATTTCCGCTAAAATCTCAAATTTTTTTTCCGTCGATTACAATACTTTCCTTCTAGGAGTCGGAAAGTAAAAACGTCGTTGCAACCGGCCATATATTTAAATGATTTTTATTACACAATAGAGACTTTTTAAATTATTTTGAATACAAATAAAAAGCGAAATAGCGCTTTAATTTAAGAAAAAACGCCGATTGAAATTTGAATAAAAATACTTGAGCTTGACAACGTTGGTCATAGTTATTTTATGCTGCTGCGGTAAGAGCACACGCATACACGTTATTTACGGTAGTTCAGTTGAGGTTAAGTGAGGTAAAAGACACATTTGTAAATCATTTCTAGGCTACGTTGACAATTTTACACTTAACCAATCACGACAGTCCTCGACAAATTCCAAGTTTAATTAAAATTTTCTCATCATATTCAGGATATAATTAAGTATTAAGTTAACCGAATGTCATATTATATGCTGTATAATCGTCTTATACTTGATTCTACTTAAATCTCTATATGACCGTAATACCCCATTGAAGTTTCTGAAGTGACAGTTGTGGTGCCAGACTTACAACTGCTGGCAAGTTGATTATTTTAGTCACACAAATGTGTTGTTGGGAAAACTACAATGAACGTAATCATTTAGCTCGGGAAAACAAAGCTCTATTTCATGGTTTATATTAATACATTTGGAAATATATTTCCTTTTAATAGAAATTGAGTTATACATATTCAGGAAGTTATTACATCCCTCTCGATCGTTCCACTAAAAACAACACAAAATTAGTGTTCCGTCAATATCTCAATTACTCACCCACCCAGACAGGCAGTTTAATTTATCTGTTTGCCAACACAGACAAACATAAAAAATAACATAGAAACGAAACAAAACGCTAGGTAACAAAACACATCGACCGAGCAGCGGCAACAGCAGCACGCTGAGGGTCCCGATTACTCATCCGTGTCTACAATTAACTCAATTTGTACTACAGATCGTTACTCCTTTCCGCTCCATCAGGACGATTACCAGACGATTTTCAGACATGGGAAAAAAGTCCTTACTCCTCATTTTATTTGTTCTTATTCGACCAGAAGCAATTCTCCAGGCACGTGTCCACGTTTCACGCAGCACGCGGTATTATTATAGGTATACCTAGCGAGGCAACAGATGTGTCAGATTTATGTTGATACGATGCGCAGACAATGAAAACAATCGAGAGACGCCGCTGCTGTTAGTATTCCGTATGGACTCGGGCAGGATATCCTGACTGTGCGATGAGGCCGAAATTGATGTCGTTGAAGCGTTTCCGGTGCAGAGACAACTTAGATCCATTGTTGTGTCGCGTCGTATAGAATGGTGATATCAACGACCAGGCTTAACAATATCAAGAGTGACGGTTATTATATTTTTTTTTGTTATAACCTTATAAATTTCATTATAATTAGTTGAGCACAAGAATTATATCACCGAATCAAATAACGTAGTTATTCTTTTTAATGAAAGAATCTGTTTTAATGAAAAAAAGATGTTTTTTATTATTAGTCTTTGTCTGTAAACATACAGACATTGTTGTATATTTTTCAGTGGGTGTTTTCTGATATTAATAAATTTACCGGCACTAACTTGGACACAAATGGGAAAAAATTTTATTATCAATTTTTCAGAAAATTTTCCGTGTTCCAAATTAAGAAAATTACCACAGAGTAAAGTACCTTTACTTTTAAAGATACGCACAAATTTTATTTGAAAAAGTTATCTAGAAAGATTAGAAGGTGTCAAATACGAAATTAGAATCTCCTTTTGTAAGATTTTTTTAATCACAAACATTTTTATGAATTTTTTTAAACTAAAAAAATAATAGCAACATCAGAAGTAACAACAGAGTTTAACATTTCATTAATTTAAACATAACTGACCAACTGAAAAAGCAAAAAAAAAATACAACAATCGCATTATTACTTATTAACAAACGTAATACCATGCATTAAAATGGGAGAGGCCACGTAGACTAAAATATGGTATTGTGATGTGTTGTTAATAAAAATTGTTTTCCAGTTGTTTATTCATTAAAACAAAATGTTAGAATGTGCTACCTTTTTAATATTTTAACGATAAATTTCTGTGTTTGTTGCTTGTTGTCGTTCGTTTTTGTTTTTTCTGTTGGGAGTTATCAAAATGAAATATTAGGATGTGTTGCTTAGTTAATTTCTGTTTTTTAGTTTATAAAATTGATAAAAATCTTACAACAGTGATTTTAATTTCGTATTTGATACCTTCTAATCTTTCTAAATAACTTTTTCAAATAACATTTTCGCGCATCTTTAAAAATAGAGGTACATTACTCTTTAGTAATTTAATTAATTAGATAATTATACCTTGAAGTTTACATTTTAGGATCAAGACAATACAGAAACTTTTTACTGAAATAAAATTTTCTGAAAATTGATAATATAAATGTTTCCCATTTGTGGCCAGGTTAGTGCCGGACTCTGTATATGACAGAAAACCTGTTTTTAGAGATATGCGTTACACCACAAAATCTTGGGGATGTGGTTGAAATTCTGCTCAGTTACTCAAGGCGATGTCCTTAATACCGGGCGTTCTGCGAATTACGTGTAGTGCTGCCGAAATCTGACAAGAATTTAAATTATATTGCTGAGCTGCCGGATTTGAAATATCTACGACAAAGAAGATTCCCCAAAGCAAAAGCTTTTCTATCCACTATTATTATTTATCTATCTTGTAGAAATGTTCCTAACCGTTATTCCAATGAAATATTTGTCGTCTTATTTAAATTTTTTGGGCCATATCCTATTTTTGATTGTACGTTTATGTGTTTTTTTTTATTCAGAGAATTTTTATTTTCCGACTAGTACCCTAGAAGAAAAGTAATGAAATGTAAATAAAAATGATTTCTGGAAAATGTCTGTGCGTACTTAATTGAGTATGGATCGGAATGAAATTTGATATACCTATACTTATTTAGAATCAAGGGACAAACTGTATTTGTATTTTGGTGACAATCTGATAACCGGAAGTGCCTAATGTTACAGGCATTCTCTTATGGATTCAACCGATGTCGCCGAACTGATATCAGCTCATCGACCAGTGACTTAAACACGAAAGGTTAATTTTCAAATCAATGGGATGAACGGTTTGGGAGCTATAAATGTTCATACTGTCTGTCTGACAGAATCCACAAACTGAACTGAAAAGTTGTCAATTGCAACCATAGCGACTATATGGTTGCAATTGACAACTTTTCAGTTAGTGGCTACGAACATGATTCGACATTGACATTGTTATTCTATGACTGACTTTAGGTTGACATCCAGACTGGCAGTGGTTTCACGAAATTGCAATATTGTAGAACGTTTCTACGCTTATAGCCTTAGTCGCTATGGTTGCCATTGACAACTTTTCAGTTAGTGGCTACGAACATGATTCGACATTGACATTGTTATTCTATGACTGACATTAGGTTGACATCCAGACTGGTAGTGGTTTCACGAAATTGCAATATTGTAGAACGTTTCTACGCTTCAATGTGTCAACGAGGTAGTAGAAATATTGTGTGGGGACCACCCAAGTCTTTTAAGTTGTCGTTCAGTGACAAATTTTATAAGTGTAAAATTTTACATTTTTACGATAGAAAAGCAAGAATATCTGAAGGATGTGTTTCTTATGGAACCATTATTTGTATTTGCTTGTTAATTGTGTTTCATACGCATGTTTATGTAGGTATAACGCATTTATGTATGTATACTTATGATTTATGAACTATTTGTTTGCATTGACCCAATTTGTTTTTTTTTTCTTCAAGGTCAGCAGATCCATTTATAAAATCACATTGTTCAGTTTTTGTAGTATTTATTTTTTCATTAATCGTAGTTTTACGAAAACACGAAGAGGATTCGGTCGTTTTCAGAATTTGTTGTCAACTTCAATCTACATAGTAAAGAAGAATAACAAAATCATGCGGCTGTTCTTCGATCGCGCTATGCTAGAGAAAGCTTGCACATATTAGGGATTTGTCGGGTTTATTATTGGTTTTGTGCGGCGCGATCGCGGGTACAGATTGCGCGACGCGGTCGGTCCGCGTAAATTATAAACCGCGAAAAGGTTTCCTTATTAGACGGACGATCATGAGGTGTTTTCTCACGAATTCTGTGGACACTTCCGCCTGCATTTCTAATGCGCATAGTTTAATCGTATACCGATTGCATCTCTCCCAGCACAAGGCAAACTTCCATTGTCATGCTTTGTGTCCGTTCATAATTTCTACTCGGCATATACCCAAGATATTCGCCATACTTATTACCAACATTTCCAAAAAAAAATTTAAGTTATTATCAATGGTTGGTGATTAATAAAATTAATTATGCTGATGTTGCCAGCCTTTGCAATAACTCGAACTATTTTGAAAACATAATAAAATTTTGTTTGGAACGTTAACTGTCGTGCGTGAAAGTAAAGAAACAAAGTTTGGCTTAATACGTCACCAGTTAATATCTTCATCAGCACTGTATAAAAAGTGATCTCGAATAAACCTAAGAAGAAATCGTTAATGCAATATGAACATCATCTTCACACGCTTAGATTAATACGTTCCTCCTTATTTATGACCACCGTTTTTAAAGCGCAACTTGCGCCGAGATGGCACTTCCTCCTGCCACAGCTCTCACAATTTATGAGCTTATAAATTTTTATCCGCATTTGCCACGTCTTGCGTACCTGTCATGTGCGACATCGTGATATATCAGCTTCAAGGTGCGAACCTGAAGAAGAATTTACTGTACCCGAAAGAATGTATGCGCCGCAATTTTACCATTGACCTCAGCGGGGCCATCCAGGGTGCCGCAAGGTACGACATCCGTACCGCTACTGCTCACATGGCGAATCTGTTGCCCGTAAAGGGCGATTTTTGTCGACCGTTAGACAAACTTTGTAGCGATAGTTATTGAGAGGTGTTAATGAAACACTGTAATATTCCCAGAAGAATCCAAACACTGGTTACGAAAGAGCAAATAGACACCAAAGCCCGTGTATGTACATTTCTAGGAATTGTTAGCGTGTAAGATTTACCTTTAAGGATATAAACTGTAAGTCACATTGGCTAATGTTCAGTATTATTTAATTAACGATAATTGAGGATTAAGTAGTTTGTTGGTAAATAAATAAAACAATATTAAATATTAAGAAATTACGGCAAAAATATACCGACAAACAGTGGGATCAGTGGGGCACCTTGCTTAAATACGAAGGACTGATACTGAATTTCTTCTAAATTGAAGAGAACACAAACAAACAAAAATGACAAACCCAACATCTATTGTTACAGATTTTAAATCGTCCCTTTATTTACTTATTATTACAAATATTACAATAATGTTTATTCTTCTTTGCACTGTCGGATTACATATTTGTTTGGAAAACTAAAACATTTACAAAAGCAAGTTTATTGCCACAAAATCAAAGCAAAAAATGTATGAGCAAAGGATCAAAAAGATTTTCCAAATGAAAACCCGTAGAAAGCCAGCAAATAAAGTATTTGAGGATACTGAAGAGGATGCAAACAAGAACAGAAGAAATATGTCACATATCAGCTATATAACTTATTATGAACATAAAAGTATGAACAATAAAAAAAGTATTATTCCAATTTAATACTTGGGTAATATTGTTTTTTTAAAACTATTAAATAATTGGAATCTTTTGCTAAGACTAAGAAATACGGCCGTATTCTACCATTTTGCTGCTACTTTTTCTGTTTTTAATTTACAATGAAAAGTTAATGCAATTTCCCGTTTTGTTATCATTTCTCTTTATTCTGAACTATCAAAGAACTTATTTTTTATGCGCCTCAGATATTTATTACTTTCCAACTAGTACAATAGAAGGAATGTATTGTAAACGACGAAAAAAGAAATTCGGAATTTCAGTGGAAATACGCGTTTTGGGGTCCCCTGAATCGATTGCAATGTATTCCGGAAAATGTATATATGTCTGTATGTATGTCTGTGAACACGATAGCGTCCAAGCGGTACAACGGATCGGGCTGAAATTTTGCATGCTTATTTAGAATTGTTGGGAGACGAACTGGATTGTTTTTGGCTACAATATGACAACCAAAAGTGGCAAATGTTACAAGCGTCTTCTTTGGGATTTATCCTATTTTGGCCAAACTCATATCAGCTCATCCTCCTTTAAATAATTGTACTAATTTACAGATCAATGGAATGAACGGTTTAGGCGCTATTAGAGTTTATAGAAGCGGCTTGACAGAATCCACAGCCTTCGTCGCTGTCTTGCAAATTGTCAGATTTTGACAAACGGCAGTGCGACTGTCACGACATCACGTTAAATGTCAATGTGAAAAATGTTATTGTATCGCAGAGACTGACGTTAGGTAGGGTACAGAGTGCCTTCACAAAATTGAATAATTGCAAAAATGTTTGCAAAAGCAAGTGACGGAGAGTTATCCACATATAATATAAACTTTTCATTGTAAGTTGCATAATGATGCGAAAAAAATGTAATTTTAAAAATTAGGCAAATGACTTTTTAAGGTTTAAAATTAATGAATAGCATATGGAGAATGCTGAAGACAACGCAAGGTGTCTTAAAGGCACAACATAAATTCTCCGTTCGACAGATCGCCGACATACTCCTTTCTCGGTCCTTTATTTTCAACCCGGAATTTCGACACGAGACCCGAGTCAAAACACAACCGGTCCGGGCGAGCTTTTGTTTCGTAACTCGAACTCGGAACGGGCGGCTGACGGCGGCGCTGTACCCCGTCCGAAATTAAAAACGTCACTCACCGAACCAGACTGAAACGATTTAAGCATCTTTCGAAGGCGAAGGCCGTACTTTTTACTCTTGCTGTTGTTCGTCTTCAATCACTTTTAATTTTTTGAGGGTCAACCCCCGCTGAGCATCGGTCACGGTTATGTACCGTCATTATCTCATCGCAAATTAAGCCACCTTTAGCGATACAGTGAAAATATCCAATGTATTCTTAAATTTCGTAAATATAATAGGATTTGAGAATGAACTGAGGAGTAAATAATTAATGAATTAAAAATAATTAAATCTAATAGTCTAAACGTTTGTGAACTGATGCGATGATGAAATACATGAAGTCTTTGATGGCATCAACACAATAGTTTATACAGGTACGTAGCAGGTTAGAGTATAAACAATTTGACCTACTTATAATTGGTTTTGTCTAGCGGATTATTTTTCTATCGTGTTCACAGACGTACATACACACATACATACATACATACATTTTCCAGAAATCATTGCAATGGATTCAAGGGATCTCAAAATGCGTATTTCCGCGGAAATCTCGAAATTTGTTTTCAGTCGATTACAATACTTACCTTCTAGGGTACTAGTCGGAAAGTAAAAATTTGATTTTCTATTGTACTCGTGTCTTTAAATAGGGTGGAATGATAGCTTCTGAAAATGTTCAATTTCAGTTGTTTAATGTACCGTCACAACCTAAGTCTCAACATTACTAACAAAGTGTGTTCCCTATTGCTACACAGAAAACATACAACAAAGGGCGTTAATTATACCATAACTATATATATGCAGGCAGGAGGAAGTATCATGTAATCTACCAGGAACAGTTTTAAAAAGTATGGAGAGAGCGATATTGTATTGTACACCGCCCTCATAATGAAGCACGTTTATTCTCGCTCAACAATCGACCCCCATGAGAGAGCTTTACCGACCCCTAGCACGTCCCAAATTACGCGCACCACTACCAACTGTATAAACCACTCTAACAAACCGCGTCCTATTCACTGTTCATCGTGTATGTAAACATATAAATCATAGAAGGTTAGAGGAGCTAGAAGAGAGACCCCTAGATTCGTTACGCAAAGGCAAACCGGCAAAATGAATTTATTACACCTTATTTGATCTGGTGGTATGAATTATCGTTGGAACTAAATTTATGGACGCCACTGGGGAAAATCTTTAGGCGTGCGACCACACCACACCGCCTCTGTTGCACCTAATTTATGCGGTCGTTTAATATCGAATTATTTGTTGGTAGGCGAAATGATGAAAGAGATTCACTGTTGGTCTAGTGATTACTGATAAATTATGCAAATTATGAGTTTTATGGAAGTAAATGCTATCGTTATTTAAAATAAATTACACATATGTAGTTACAATTCAACGATCAAGACTAAATTAAATATTATAATATATTATATATTACTAAAAATATACGATCCATACGAACAGACACTTCATTGTGCCAACGATGTAGTCCGAAAGTTGGGTGAGGGCCACTTCAGATATTTCTTTTTATATTGCTAATTAAATCGAGTAACCGTTCTCGTTCTTTTAGTAGCACTGTTTTAAATATTTAAATATTGTTGACGTTGATGTCTTAATGTGGTCTTTCTTGTGCTACTTTTTCTAAGATTTTCCCTAGGGTTGTGGTTGTGGTTAGTTCAATAGCTCGGTAATTTTCTTGGTTTTGTCTTCTTCTTTATATGTATTGGTGAAATAATTGTTCTGTAATGTGCCCGAGAGAACCCTTAACTTATTCAGCTTTATTCGAAAGGAGTGTACATAATTGTTGTTGTTAATTTTTCCTTGTTCTTCTTTATTATGTTTGTGGTTATGCTGTTAAATTATGGTGCTTTACTTAGGTGTAGACTATTAATAATATCCTTGATCTCATTTTCAGTTGTTTTTCTGATTCTTATATCTAGGAATATATATATTGTGATTATCTTTTGTTAGATTTTCCTTTATTTATTATTTTAGTTTTCTGCTAGATTTGTCTATGTTTGCAAATGCCGGTTGATTTTTTTCGTTATTGCAATAGAGCATGCTCTTCCATCTAGTTGTGGATTTATATATCTGTTTTATTTGTGGTTCTATTTATATTTTTATAGCTATGAAACAGTGTGTGCATGTCTGTGAACACGATAATGACCAAACGGAACAACGGATCGGGTTGAAATTTTGCATACATATTTAGAATTACCAGGGGACGAACTGGATTGGTTTTCGTCACAATCTGACCACTGCACCGGAAGTGGCAAATGCTTCTTTTGTGGGATTCATCCGACTGACATCAAACTCATACTAAATCATCCTCCACCGACTTAAATATGTATGCACATTTGCAGATCGGGTTGCGAGTTGCGGGTTGAAAGGTTTAGGAGTTATAAGTTTGACAAACTCCGCAGTCTTCGACGCTGTGTTGCAAATTGTCAGATTTTGACAAACATCAAATGACATGACATTCAATGTAAATAGGATAAGTACCACTACGTCATAGAAACTGACGTTACGTAGAGTCCAGGCACTTAATTGTGCCAACGATATGGTCGGAAAGTTGGGTGAGAGCTTCCAGATATTTGCTATGGTCGTATGGTCCTTTCTGTACTCCAGCTATTTTCTTTTCTTGTTTTTTAGTTCTTATTCTTCCTACGGTTTGATTTTTTTGTTTCTGCTACTACTTTGGATAGTTTCTCGCTTATGTTACTTGGAGGAAGTTGTTGAATGTCTCTGAAATAACTTCTAACCTTGAAGGAGCATATGCCCCAGGCCCAACTAACAACTTTTGTCGAATAACGTATGGTCCAACTTTACACGCATTTTCGAGAAAATTAATTATGAAAATCAGATTCCGGCCCTGATCAACAGCACGGAGTTGCGTGCGGTCAACTACCTAGTACCGAACTGTTTTGGTGGTGAGATGGACTCGTGATTTACTGATGACCCCCACTTTTGGTTATCGTGACCGTGAAACGCGTGTCAGTGACCTACTTTAGTTTTGTGCTTTTCGTGTTATCTTGCGAGTCAGTTGTCATTTGCAAAAATGTTTACAAATACAGAACTTACAGACATTGTTTTGATGTATGGGGAATGTGGCTACAACGTTAATTGGACGTGTAGACAATACGCGCAGAGATATCCGGCCAATTCGCCAGTTACCTGGAATTTTTCCTCGAATGCGAACTAATTTTGAGCGGCGTATGGAGGCATTAGCAGACAATTTTCGAACAATTTTTGTAAATCTACACCCCGTAGTTCAGTCGGTGAGTACAATTTACAATTGTCTAGTATTAATGCGTATCACGCCGCGAGCCTCTGCCAGCGTGTGAGTCATACGCGCCACTAGTTACCAGGACCGTCCTCAGTCGATTTTTGTGAATAATTAAAAAAAAAACTTTGAAATAGACTATGCGTTATTTGACCAAAATTGCTTCTCTAGCCCTGACGGTTATGCTCCTTCAAGGTTAGAAGTTACTTCAGAGATTTTTGTTTTGTTTTATAAGCAAATATTAAAAGTGCGTTATGGACTCGAATAAAATAAAGGTTATCGCAATTTTTACTTAATTCGGACAACCGTGCCAATATTTTTGTTTGTATCTCTTTATATAACTGGAAAAATATCACGATGTACTCTCGTTTGCATAAACTGATTTAATTAGGAATTTAAGAATACTGTAAGGACAAAAAGCAATAAATAAAAAAAATGTTAGCATGTATTTAACAGTAAGGAAATTCCACTTCATGAAGTTGGCAACGGTTGCCTTGTGTGCGTTAGGAGCTAAATCTGAGCTAACTTATAAAAGGAATCACTTCTTGACCATTCGTTTAACAATAACACATTTAAAAAGTGCAAACAAAGGCTTCCGACCTCTCCTGACTCCTCCCCAGTTACATCAGTTCATTCGCCCTTTCTCGCCTCCACCACGAAATCGAGTAACCGTACATCAAAGTCGATAACAATCCACGTGAGTATTACCACACCCCTGTCTATTACAGAGAGAGACAACAAGAGAGAGGCCAGGAAAACCACCTGGCGTTAAGCACTCACCTCTGGTTGTATCAGCCCGACAGCTGATATAATTCGGTGTGGGCGTGGACCGTTTTCAGTGCACGAAAATTACCACATGTAGCCCTCTCCCCGTCACGGCGAAATTAATAAGGTGCAAATTCATCGGTTGCTGGCAGACCGAGGGACCAATGCTTTTTTTACTCTCGGTTATTAGCCGAAGATCCGAAGGAAGAGGCGGCTTGGAACGAGAATTTATTGCCTTGCGACGTCGCATGATAATACCAAGACATGTCCTTATTATTATAATTTGATAACGGAACCCTATCGAGGGAAGCATTAAGCCGAATGAGTTATGCCTGAGGTTGGTGTAAGAGGTAAACTTTTTTGTTTTATCTTCAGATATATCTGGAGGAGTCTTTCGTGAGGCGGACCTAATTTCACAAAATCCCAATTGACCTTTTTGTACATTTTTTCATGGCTGGAATTTAAAATAATAATAAATAAATGTTGTAGCTCGTATTTACAGCGAATTGAGTTTGGTAAATAAAAATTCCTTAGGTAGGAATTTTGTACTTACTTGTACAGTTTTCTAGTATTTTTTTGTGATTAATGTATTTGTTTAAATATATTATTGTTACTTTCCCAGTAGTACACGAGAAAGAAAGTATTGTAATCGGCAGAAAAAAATCGGGATTTCAGCAAAAATGCTTTTTTTGACGTCCCCGGAATAGATAGCAACGTTTTCTCGAAAATGTCTCAGAGTATGTGTGTATGTGTGTATGTTTCATGTGTGTAAACACGATAGGACTCAAATGATACAATCGGGCTGCATTAGACAGGCGACGAACTGAATTGTTTTTGGTACCAATCTATTAACCGGAAGCAGCAATTGTTACATAAATTTGGTTAGAGATTTAACCGCTCTTGAACAAATTAATACCAGTTCATCGGCTGTATACATATTATGTATACCAATTTACAGATAAATAGGGAACCATAACCTTTGCAAATTGACCAATGTTGATAAACGTCAGTGGCCGCTGACATGGCATAATACTGAGGACCAGTCTCCTGTACGATATTAACGTTATAGTTAACTTGTTAACTGACTTTCCATGAGAACATGCTTCTTATAGGTTATCCAACTTCACCCAACTTTTCTCTGATTTGTTCAAATGGACAGGTGCCACACAGATGTTATACTCTATCTATCGCATTAGATTGGGATCCAGAGAGACTGTGACTTCACAAAATTGAAAAATTGCTAGAGGTATCGACACTTTAATGTGTCAACGCGGAAGTCGGAAAGTTCGGTGGCAGCCACTCCAGATTTTTTAATAACTGTATTCTTTCATAATTTAATTTTTACTATTCATGCTTAATTATAAAGCTCACCGATTGATATATTTCTTTTTGACAATGGCATTATTCAACCTCATGATTTTGTCTGACGGCCATTCATACATCACAGTATTTATTTCTAATTCTTGTAAGTCCGATGAGTGCCGTATATAATATTTTTGACAATGTCATAATTCAAGCTCAAAATGACGTCACTGTGTTTCATTGTACATATTCATCATTCATTATCATTGCACGTCTATCTGGAGAAGCCAATTCATGTTCATCAGTGAATCTATAACATATACACGAGCGGTACTGTAGTACCTATATTACAACATTTTAAGTACTAGGCTGTCCATATCTACAAAATTCGTATGTACCTACAAATTTAATACAAGAAACACAAAGTGTTATTACTTTTCAACTTTTCAACGTAGGGGTTTCGACTTTTTTTACGATAATTTCTTCGGATCATTTGTGTACTCCATAATACCCACTTCAAAACACACATTTTCCGACTAGTCCCTAGAACGAAGGTACTGTAATCGACAGACAAAAAATTCGAGATTTTCGCGGAAATACGCGTTTTGAGGTCTCCTGAATCTATAGCAATGATTTATGTGTATATGTGTATGTGTGTATGTATCTCCGTGAACACGATAGTACCCAAACGGAACAACGGATCGAGCTGAAATTTGGTATACATATTTAGAATTACCGTCGAACTGGATTGTTTTTGGTGACAATCTGACAACAGGAAGTGCCAAATGCGTTTTCTTAAGGATTAATCCGATTTTGACCAAACTGACACCATCTCATCCTGTAGTCATTCAACAGTGTAGTAGGAAAGTAGGGTGGGGGCCACATCAGATATTTAGTTTAATACTTATTATTTGCTCATGGAGAAGGTGTCATCATGAGAACATAGCCGCGATATTTCTCAAACAAAAGAATGTGACCAAGACAATAATCTTGGAGTATTATTGCACATTCCATTAAGAAAAATATTGTATTAGAATTATGGATGAAAAAATGTGAGCTTATATTACCTCAAGTAATGATAATTCTCCTTTTTGTTGCAGATTAAGAGTGACGTTGTGGGTTTAGTTGACAAATACTTCGGCAATTTGTATAGGAATTACGAGACCACCAGGAAGGTGCTCGTCAGACAGGCCAGAAACCTTCTGGTCTGTGAATATGATGGTTGCCTGCAGAGATTTCAGGAAGAATATTGCAGTCCTGGTTCCATACTTCTACAACATGTCAAGGTGAGTTTTATAAATAACATACGAAATTTATTGCGCCGGGTTTGGTGATTCTATTGTCTAAAGCGCGTTCATAGTATATTGATATAACTTTTTAAACGATTTCACCGACTTATTAAAAATAATAATGCTGCATTTTAATAAAGCTTGAAAATTTTAGATTAGATCCATTCATTTTCATGTAACTTCGAACAATACAACTCTTAGAAACTAGTTTTATTATGCGCAGTATTGGAAAGAGCATTAAAAACTTCTGTCTAAAACTAAGTACTTGACACTATAACTTGGGCCCCGTGGCCAGTGAATACCAGGATTAATTCAATTGACAGCACACAGTTTTACGTCAACGGGTTAATGGATTGGAAGAATTGTAAAATTTCTGTGTTTAATTCGTCATCACGACAGGATGGTATGCAATCAAATCTCCTTAAAATTCTTTCTCACATGTTTACTCAGCGTAGAATCATCTATTTAATCGATCTACGACGACTTTCTCCGCTTGTCTCTTCGACACACGTAACAAGTGACTATATAAATACAGCTGTGATCGTAGTCGGCGTCGAATTACGTCAGGGATCAGTCTTAGGACCCTCCACGTAACAGCGCCCACGTGCAAAAATCCATCAAGGTAAAACTGCCAGCAACCAGCCAACCTGTCGAACCATTCAGCATTCAAAAATATCCCATTCATCCAGAACTCGTAGGAAGTAAAGTTTAGAAGCAATTAAAGTAAATTGGGCACGCAGTATCTGCGATCTCAAGATTCCATGCTCGTAAACCTTTCGGAACTCTGAATTATATTTTGTTTCTTGGCTGTTCCGTGGGCGAAAAATTCGTTAGTACTACGTTGACTTGTATTAGTTATTGTTACTGCTAATGGGATACGCAAGATCATGATGAAAGAAGTGCATGTATTGGTGGAGAGGAGTCTTTGCCGATAGGCCGAGGCGTAATAAATTACAGAGTGTAACTGACAGAGTTGTTAAAAAAGCACGCACTGAATTTACTGCGTCCTATGTGGGTGTACAGCGAACTTGTTCGTTCATTAATGAAGGTATAAAGTGGAGGTAATTGGTTTTTATGATGGTTCCAATTTTAGTTCTTTTGATGATTCCTGTTGAGAATTCGAGAATTTCCGTTATTAATGTCCCCTAAGAGGATAGGGATGTCCTCTTTTAGTTGATGTCTTCCTACGTAATTCCGATGATTTAATGATTCACACTTTCAGATCATGTACTCAAGACGGCAAAATAAAATCAATAATAATCTTTATAGCGGCATTGCAGCGGAAATAAACCCTGTGAAAAGAAAGTAAATTAACATGAAAATCAGTTTATTTAAGAGTACAAATATATTCAGCTAATTAAGTACGTGTAAGTAGTGTGACACTTGAAAAGCAACGTGCCACCTTCCATTACCATGGCTGATGTAACATCAATGAATATTATTTATTATAATTAAATCATGGAAAACATAGGAAAATGACTTTGCATCACATCGGTGCATCCAGAAGTGTAATAAAGTGTTAGATAGCTATTTCCATTTCAACACACGTATAGCACAATATATATTTGAAATACGGGCCACTGTAATAATAATTTTGGATCCGCTTGTTTTTGTTTGTTATTAATTACTTGTTGACGTAATAGCTGCTTGTCAGCGTATATCTTAAGATTTGAAATTAGAAATAAGTGCTGTTGTTGCTTTTAAATTCATGTTAAATATTAATGTAATATATTCGGTTCAGTTTTATACAGATGTAGTTTTAAAACATTATCTATCTGTGTTCACTCGTATTTGTGTACATAGGGCCGTATTTAGTCAAAATTATCGTCGTTTTTGTTATATAAGTTCCTATGGAATAATGTAACTAACATTTTGATCAACAATTTTTTAAGAAAGAATTAAAAGAAAAAATTAAACGTTCTTTACTTATTTTTAATCAAATATCTCGCAGTATATAGGCACATATAGACAACATTCCTTACCAGCATCCCTAAACACAAACACTTAAACAATTATTCGTAATATTTACAACGTCATAAGAATTCCCATGACAGCGGCACTGCGCAATATTATTCAAATACCACCTTTTACACGGTAAGGTGGATGGCCCCCCTGGCGGAAAAGGTCGTAAACAATGGACCAGCTATTCTTTACTGGGCAAACACGACTCCGTGAAGAAGGTGACAAGTCAACCTGTTAGTGGTTGCCGGCCAGACTTTTATGAACCGTTTGCGTTGGTCTTTGTCAAAATAGGTGATTATTATTTATGGACACTAGGTGGCAGCACTAAGGGACCGCCGCTCAAACCCCAGAACGGTACAAATTGGTCCTGATGTGTTTAAACCATGCCTCTGTTTGAGTTTCAGTTAGAGCAGGTAGTTTTTGCTTACTGATCTGGTGGATAACGCGTTGACTGAGTAGGACAGAAATCAGGTAGCGTGTCTGGGAACTGCCATTAGACAATAATTTACTTGTTTGACATTGAGTTATTTGCGAATGATAAACGCTTAGTAGGTATATCAATTAATCTTGATTGGCTCGAATATTAAATGACACACTAAACTGTCATGAAATTTTGTAATTTTTAATGACATCATCATTTATTATCAAACATGATTTCTCTGATATTCTGTCAGACTGCTTTGGACACTGTCGACATTGTAGAGACATTTCCTTGCTTTTAAAACAAAGATCTTACCAGAATGATACCAGAATGTCAAAATTTTACCATCCTTGCTTATGCAAAAATGTCCAATTTATTCACTAACAAAACCATTACCGTAGAATTTAAGGATAAAACGATCACGCAGTACAAAGTAAACAACCGAAAGCGGGCGTTAACAGGAAATAAGTATGAATTAATACGTCAAAGCCAAACAGATGATATAGCAGTTCTTGCTGCATGTACTTGGTGGTGTATGGGTGTGGGAAGAAGACGATGAAAGAACTACTTGTGGTATGTAATGAGCACTTAACAAATGCTTCATTTCGATCCTTGAGGGTTATTCTGTCACCGTTCTTTCCTCGCGATTGTTTAACATTTCCAGATTTTTAGATGCGTCCATCACGACTAATAGTTCTCGGAACATCGGTTTAACGTGTTTATAACAAGCGGATGGGGCCTTTGGAACCGCTCGCGCTGCTTGATACTGTTATATTCATGTTTTATGCGACTTAAGAGAGTGTAGAAATAAGTACTACACTTAAGCTGGTAATTTTAGGAGACCAAGAAGACCTTAGTCATTTCTGCAGCGAAACAACGCTTTTGCGGGTTATACGCAGGTTAAATACAGGTTTAGGGTACTTAAGTTTATTTGATGATAGCTATTTATGATACTAGTATGAAAAGAGGAATTTTATTCTGTGAGTTTGCGCCACGAGCACAGACAATGGCACAAACTTTTCGCAACAGTACCTACCAGTCATTTTTGTGTAGAAGTATCCAAAAGTACATTACAGAGCTGCAAAAAGTAAATATGTAATGTCTTGACCATATTAACGCCAAGAGAATGCCATTTAGATAGACATTTAGATCCTTATGGATATTTTTTTAACTAGTACTAAAAATTAAAACCAGGAAAAAATTACAAATTAAACTTGTACATGGTTTGTTATTCTCTGAGGTTATCTTCTGTTGCAATAGTACAAAACCAATTATTACATTTTAGTTAACATACATGCTTCATATGAACAACTTCTCCATTAATAAATTTTAATTTGACCAGATTTTAAAACAACGAAATTTACGCAACTATGGTCACAGCTAGATCAACTTACATAGAAACAAATATTGGTTGCATTAGTGCAAATAGTAGTGGTATTAGTGTGGAATTTTCGATTTAACGTTCTTTCTTTCATTAAAGCACATTGGGTAAAATTGTTACTTTATATGGTTCATATAATAATTACTTTCCGACTAGTAGAGATGATTTCAACTAAGAACGTCACTCCCCCACCAGTACACCTGCGCGGCGGGAAAATAACGACGTTGATAAATAGCTCCATATATCTACACTGCTAAATGGAAAGTGGTCTACTGCGCACTTGGCGGGAAGTCACGTGACGTGACGTTCTTAGTTGAAATCATCTCTACCCTAGAAGGAAAGTATTCGGGATTTCAATGGAAATACGCGTTTTGGGGTCCTCTGAATCGATTACAATGATTTCTGGAAAATGTATGTGTGTATGTGAGTATGTGTGTATGTGTGTATGTGTGTATGTGTGTATGTGTGTATGTGTGTATGTGTGTATGTGTGTATGTGTGTATGTGTGTATGTGTGTATGTGTGTATGTGTGTATGTGTGTATGTGTGTATGTGTGTATGTGTGTATGTGTGTATGTGTGTATGTGTGTATGTGTGTATGTGTGTATGTGTGTATGTGTGTATTTGTGTATTTGTGTATGTGTGTATGTGTGTATGTGTGTATGTGTGTATGTGTGTATGTGTGTATGTGTGTATGTGTGTATGTGTGTATGTGTGTATGTGTGTATGTGTGTATGTGTGTATGTGTGTATGTGTGTATGTGTGTATGTGTGTATGTGTGTATGTGTGTATGTGTGTATGTGTGTATGTGTGTATGTGTGTATGTGTGTATGTGTGTATGTGTGTATGTGTGTATGTGTGTATGTGTGTATGTGTGTATGTGTGTATGTGTGTATTTGTGTATTTGTGTATTTGTGTATGTGTGTATGTGTGTATGTGTGTATGTGTGTATGTGTGTATGTGTGTATGTGTGTATGTGTGTATGTGTGTATGTGTGTATGTGTGTATGTGTGTATGTGTGTATGTGTGTATGTGTGTATGTGTGTATGTGTGTATGTGTGTATGTGTGTATGTGTGTATGTGTGTATGTGTGTATGTGTGTATGTGTGTATGTGTGTATGTGTGTATGTGTGTATGTGTGTATGTGTGTATGTGTGTATGTGTGTATGTGTGTATGTGTGTATGTGTGTATGTGTGTATGTGTGTATGTGTGTATGTGTGTATGTGTGTATGTGTGTATGTGTGTATGTGTGTATGTGTGTGTGTGTGTGTGTGTGTGTGTGTGTGTGTGTGTGTGTGTGTGTGTGTGTATGTGTGTATGTGTGAATGTGTGAATGTGTGTGTGTGTGTGTGTGTGTGTGTGTGTGTGTATGTGTGTATGTGTGTATGTGTGAATGTGTGAATGTGTGAATGTGTGAATGTGTGAATGTGTGAATGTGTGAATGTGTGTATGTGTGTATGTGTGTATGTGTGTATGTGTGTATGTGTGTATGTGTGTATGTGTGTATGTGTGTATGTGTGTATGTGTGTATGTGTGTATGTGTGTATGTGTGTATGTGTGTATGTGTGTATGTGTGTATGTGTGTATGTGTGTATGTGTGTATGTGTGTATGTGTGTATGTGTGTATGTGTGTATGTGTGTATGTGTGTATGTGTGTATGTGTGTATGTGTGTATGTGTGTATGTGTGTATGTGTGTATGTGTGTATGTGTGTATGTGTGTATGTGTGTATGTGTGTATGTGTGTATGTGTGTATGTGTGTATGTGTGTATGTGTGTATGTGTGTATGTGTGTATGTGTGTATGTGTGTATGTGTGTATGTGTGAATGTGTGAATGTGTGAATGTGTGAATGTGTGAATGTGTGAATGTGTGAATGTGTGTATGTGTGTATGTGTGTATGTGTGTATGTGTGTATGTGTGTATGTGTGTATGTGTGTATGTGTGTATGTGTGTATGTGTGTATGTGTGTATGTGTGTATGTGTGTATGTGTGTATGTGTGTATGTGTGTATGTGTGTATGTGTGTATGTGTGTATGTGTGTATGTGTGTATGTGTGTATGTGTGTATGTGTGTATGTGTGTATGTGTGTATGTGTGAATGTGTGAATGTGTGAATGTGTGAATGTGTGAATGTGTGAATGTGTGAATGTGTGTATGTGTGTATGTGTGTATGTGTGTATGTGTGTATGTGTGAATGTGTGTATGTGTGTATGTGTGTATGTGTGTATGTGTGTATGTGTGTATGTGTGTATGTGTGTATGTGTGTATGTGTGTATGTGTGTATGTGTGTATGTGTGTATGTGTGTATGTGTGTATGTGTGTATGTGTGTATGTGTGTATGTGTGTATGTGTGTATGTGTGTATGTGTGTATGTGTGTATGTGTGTATGTGTGTATGTGTGTATGTGTGTATGTGTGTATGTGTGTATGTGTGTATGTGTGTATGTGTGTATGTGTGTATGTGTGTATGTGTGTATGTGTGTATGTGTGTATGTGTGTATGTGTGTATGTGTGTATGTGTGTATGTGTGTATGTGTGTATGTGTGTATGTGTGTATGTGTGTATGTGTGTATGTGTGTATGTGTGTATGTGTGTCCGTGTGTGTGTGTGTATGTGTGTATGTGTGTATGTGTGTGTGTGTGTATATCCGTGAACACGATTGCGCCCAAAGGGAATAACGGATCGGGCTGAAATTTGGTATACATATTTAGAATTATCGAGGGACGATCTAGATTTATTTTGGTAACAATCTGACAACTGGAAGTGGGAAATGTTACAAGCGTCTTCTTAGGGATTTATCCGATTTTGGCCAAACTGATATCAGTTCACCATCCAGCGACTTTAAATATGTATACAAATTTGCAAATCAGTGGGATGAACGGTTTAGGCGCTATAAGGGTTTCTAGAAGCAGTTTGACAGAATCCACAGCCTTCGTGGTTGTATTGCAAACTGTCAGATTTTGACAAACGTCAGTGCCACTGACATTACATGACATTAAATGTCAGTATGACAAATGTAATTCTATCACTGAAACTGACGTTAGGTTGCGTCCAGAGATGGCTGGCGATGGCTTTACTAAACTAAATAATTGCAAAAGTGTAGGCACTTCATTGTGCCAACGATTTAGTCGGAAAGTAGGGTTGGCCCTCATCCCAGATATTTTTATGAATAATTTCTGATGAGAATATGAATGAGGAAAAAAATAATATAAATGACTAGATAAGCTTTAAGGCAAATGATATTATTCTTTCTTACGTTGCTCGGTTGAAATGTGTAGAAATTTGTAGAATATATTTATTTGATACATGAATACAGAAATATACAAACTTTCATACCTACACTACACAGATTCAACAACCAACATTTAGCAACTTTGGTCACAGGTAGATGAAACAAGTTAATCAATATAAAATCGTTTTTTTCGTCATGCATAATCTGGTACATTTTTTTCAACCAAATGTATACTACATTTGGTAAAAACGTTCATTAATAGGACATAATTAAAAAATAGCAGTGACTAGCTGCCATCAAACAGTCGAATAATAAACAAAGACTCCAAGTTATTTCTTAAATTCAATCAGCCAGAATGCTAAAGGAAGAAGACCCCTCTTCAAAAGTTTTTTTGCCCGGACGTGACCGAGTCTAGCTACCAGTGCTATCGCACAAGACCCAGCTAATACTTGTTTTTTTAAGAAGTCGCATCAGTAAAAGCACCCAATAACATTCACCGATAACTTTTAACCTACATCTTAATTCGTTTGCTTTTAAAAATTTCGTAACATCACCTCACCGATTACATCTTACTGTAGAGTAGTCAGATAAACAGAAAAAAAGACGACATTCACACCAATTCCGTTGAGCGGTTCTTCGCCTATTTTACCTACTTAGAGGAGAGATAAAAAAAGGACGCTGATACATGATCCTGCGTGTGGTCCCGTGAGTGGGCGACTTTTGTTTCCTTTTCTATATCCTAAGCGCTGTTTATGCCTCTCATTAGGTCTATTCCGAGAAGTGGAAGGGTGTATCTCGTAGGTCTCAAGGAATCGCTTATCGTTACATGGCTGTGTCTGCGGTGACCTTTTTTTTTGGTGTGTCTGTTTTGTTCTATCATTTGTATTCTAGAAATCGCCGCTAACGCCGTTAACGGTATCTTTGAAGATTACAGCTAGTCTTTTGGTAGTTTATTGTTGACAAGTCACTTGAATTTGCTATCTAGCAGAATTGATGAACCACGACTGAAAGTTTCATAAGGAATGTATGAGCGTTTATGTTTACTGTTTTTGTGATTTAAAAGCTATATGTCATACACAAATATATGCACAATTGTGCAATTTACACGCATATATCCGTAACCCACAAACTATCACACAAGAATAATTCTTCCAAACAGTAAAAAATCGAGATATTATCTTTCTGATAATTTCCACCAACAAACGGTTTCATTTGGATTAAGTGCGCTTAACAAGGCCGTATAAATTCCTCCCTCCTTATATGGACTAGACCAAACAGCCATCCTTCAATCCTCTTATCGAAAGTACCAACAGTCTACAAAAACCAGACATCTAACCTAACTGAACGAGGAAAAAGAAGAAGAAAAGGTCGCCAGATATGTGTTTATGGGACACCGGTACAGAAACGGTCGGCAATTAAGAACATCTTCGGCTACCAAAACCTTGTCCAGTTGATGCCTCCGTCCATTAATTAGGAGCTGCGGTAAGAAATGCGAGTGTATACATCAGTGTCCGCTCCTTTTTATTTATTAATGATTGCCTGTTAATAACTGTGACATCTCTGTTCGCCTACGTGAACCGAACGCTGTATGACCGGAACACACGCCATCGTGTGTTCTGTTCTAGTCGAAGAATTAGGTTGAGTTCAAGCAGGAGGTGAGCATTTCTTCTCACAAGTTAAGTGGGAACGCAAACAGTGAGCAAGTGTTTCAGCATTGACTGCTGTATAATTATCTTTTTATTGAAATCTATTAAAAATTTTTTCGAACTTTTAAATCATTTTTATTTCAGAACTGTCTTCAGAAAGCTTAATTTTAGCACGTGATGTGACATTCTGATAGGAATATGAAAGTTGGAAAGGGCTTGGATTCCTGTGGTCGTAGGAATGATGATGGTAGTTTCATATAATGTGTCCTATTAAACTTAAAATGTAAGATTAATCTACACCTGGGGTCGTGTGGTCAATCTTATCAGCTCTCTAATACAATATGACTACACTGAGAATAAAGAAATGTGAAATCAAATAAACGTATTTCTTTGAACATATTTCTTTCAAGGAAAAAATATATGTTTGAAACAAATAAGTATTTTTAAATTTAAAGAGTGAGCTGCATGGGCTGAAAGAAATAAAAAGAAATAGTTTTCACTAAAACACGATTCTTTTACACCAAATGGTTTTCCGTAATGTAGAAATTGTTTGGGTTTGATTGCAGAAATACGTTTAAATGAAACAAATCTGGTTTCATTTGAAATACAGATCTGACTTGAGGTATGTAAATATTCTATTTGAAATTATTTGGAAGAGAAAGATAATATATTTGAGTAAAAAAAATTATGTATTTGAATAAAAAAAGTGGTTTCATTAAAAATTATTGCTAGTCTACTGGCGTGTTGGCCTTTTTTGGGGCTTTATATAAGCTGAGCTACAGAACGCGAGCGGTATTCCCGGTTAGTCTTCATTTGGGAATAAGTTTGTAGTCTTTACTAAACCGACTACCGTGGAAAATAATCTAATGAGTCCACCATAATCTCGACTAAACAATGTTTGGATTATATAATCAAAGTCCCATGATTATAATCATGATTATAATAATTAGTGATTAATTCACGGTCGCAATATTGATCCAATTTGACAGTACACTTTACTGAAACTAAAGTACTATTTGATTATATCAAAATTTGTAGTTTTTAAATCAACATTCGATTTTATTAAGTACTGAACTGTCAAACAGTAAAGGAAGGTTTTTTATTCAAACAGAACGTAGAATTCTTGAAACAAAATGTTCATTTCGTTTGAAAATATTATGTTATTGAATTTAAATTAACTAATGTTCATACAAATACGATAGCTTTGAATTTATTAAATTTTACCAAAGAAATCATTTCTTTGCGGCAACTAAAGCTTTGTCTGCCACTATTTATCGATCTTTCTTTGACTTGAAGCGCGTTCGCCATTTAACGGAAAAGTCTCATTAATAATATATGGATAGGTTTTTGATGATTTATTTTCAATTGTATTGGAGACAATTTTCCGCATAACCTGTGTTAAAAACCACCAGTTTGTTGCATAGCCAGTTTAAAATTAATAAAATTCCCAATACATGTTACTAAAATATATCTCTTCACAGCGGTTTCGGTGCAGTACATACACTTTAGTTATTTTGTTGATAAATTAATGTCTATAATCAAACGCTTTTACTCTATCGCTAACAAAAAGTATGAATCGTCAACCAATTATTGTACTGCATATACGATCAATAATAATGAAAGAACAGTGATCCGCACCGCTATATAGCAATTTCACATTACAATCAATAAATTACCCGACAACAAATATATCTCTCGCTAATTAGTAGAATGATTCTACCAGTTAATAATAATGTTAACGACTCTCTGTGCCGGCAGAAGGAATAAAGAATACGGCTCTATGAGTTCACAAGGGTCAACGGTGATAACGCTTGGCATTGTTTGTTGGTGCATTTGGTGTGTTGTTGACGTGTTCTTTATTGCTGTCCTCGTAGCCGGCACTACAACTGGCTGTCTCATTTGCTGCATAGCGGCGTGTTAATTAATTTTTCTTTGTTGTATCATCGTTTGTCCATTCAAAGACGTGTAAATTTATGAAAACTTTCACTGTGGACTGGGAGAATTGTTTACGATTAGCTTGGTGTCACGGCAATTTTCCGCCTCTCCTCCTGCTATTAAACCATCACCAGCAGTTCGATGATTGTACTCGCTCGAGTAAAAAAGTGAAATGGTAGCAGGTTAATTTCTTCATTTTCATGCTGTAGGTGCTGTTGTCAGTACCTACCTGTTGTTTAATGGTTAAGAAAGTGGTTTTCAGTAACAATGTATTATTACGTATCATACGGTACCCTGATGGCTGATGGATGATTCTAGAAGAAACGTGACCTAAAATCCAAAATCATTGTAACTAGTTATTGAAAGGTAAAATAAAGATAATAAAATACTTTGTGGTGACTTTATTCCAGATAATTTTTACATTATAGGTCAAGTATGATGTTGTACGAGTATGTATATAATAGTTATGGGTGCGGTTTATTCAGCTGCACCCAGGGTTGTTATAAAAAACGTTTTTTTTAATTTAAAACAAAAACAACAGTTTTTTTTGTTAAAATATATTTTAAAACATGAAACAATGTTTTAAAACACCTCCAAACAAACATGTTTTAAAATCATGTTTTTTTTGTTTTTTTTACTTTTCAGGTCAAAATGTCAGAAAAAGATAAATTATTCTTTTCGAATATAAAGGGATGCTCTTGCCTTTTACAAATGTTGGCTCTCTTGAGTTGATAGTAGGTTTTATGTTCCATTTGGCGTTGTAATGGGATTTCCTGACGGTTAGGAGAATACCTCACGAGTAGTGAGTTGGATTTAATACAAAACAATTATTTACTATTATTTATTTTAAAAGGGTTTTAACACTGTTATTTTTAAACAACCCTGGTCAACATACAACACTTAAGGTAAGTACTCTCTAAATGATTCTGTTGAATGTAGTTTGGAAATAAACAGTAACAGTAGAAAAAAAAAACATGTTTTAAAAACTTTGTTTTAAAACATTTTTAAAACAATGTTTTAAACCAAATGTTTTAAAACATAACAATCCTGGCTGTACCTAGGCCAGTCGTAGCCCTTTGTGCTTACCCATTTCATACTGTTTGATAACGACAACCAGAGGTGTTCAACTGGTTGCCGGCACCCACGGTTTAACGCCTCTTGCGAAAGGCGATAGGACGAGGATCTTCAGTTGATGTTGTACGAGTAATTAACTATTAATAATCTGTAGAAAAAAGAAAACCAATAGGCATTAATCATCGACGGAAAAAAAGTTGAGATTTCAGCGGAAATACGCGTTTTGGATTTCTAGAAAATATATGTGTGTATGTGTGTGAGTGTTTGTGTGTGTGCGAACACGATAGCGTTCAAACGGTACATTTATAGAAGCAGTGTGACAGAATCCACAGCCTTGGTCGGTGTGGTTGTCATGACATTACATGACATTAAATTATTCCATTTCCAAATTTGTAGACACTTCAGTGTGACAACGATTTAGTAGGGAAGGTGGTTTGGGGCCAAACAGGATATTTTTATAGAGGTTTAGACTGGACTATTTATCATATAGAGGCAGTCATTGCAAATGAATATTTGCAAATAAAATCAGAATGCAACATAAGTATATAAAAGAACGGTATTTCCTAATCAGTACAATTTGAAGTATTATTATGACAATTTTAGGTTTCAGGTGACATTTTTGTATTTTTATGTCTTTTGTATTCTCGTATGAAGAATGTTTATAACGGTGATACGCGAGCATCGAGTACCATTTAATGCCCTGGGGCATTAACGTTGCCACGGTAACTACCACGCAGAAATGCCACCGTACGATATATATTTGTCAAATATGAAATGTCACCATCAAAGTTATTTTATGATTTTGGACGAACAAAAAAAATTTTTTTGACATAAAATGTAGTATGTACCACGGGCATAAATCGATGTCTAACGCTCTCGGGCGACTAAAAACCCACGGGACAGTTGGCCCTCGAGCTTTTTAACACATCGTCCTCGACGTGTTAAAATGCCTTTGGCATATACATAACTGTAATAGTACTTGTCAGCTCATATAAGTATGTATTTTTTGTACATAATCGTTGTTGTGATCAATTTATATGCATAATAAACTATTTTAAGTCAAGTGTGTAACATGAGTTGTGCTATGGTTTACCTAAATTTTCGCTTGAGAAAATTGTTTCCTTGTGAGTAAAGCATCACATCGCATGTGGTTATGCATTAGAAATTGCACATATGAAATACAAAGAATTCGTCGATATATTTCTAATAGTTAAGTGTGTTTACCCCACTCAAAAAAAAAAAAACGAACAGCAACCACAGATCATTAATTAAACAAAGTAAAACCAGAGCCCCTAAACAAGCATATGATTGTTCTTTGTGCACGCGATCGAGGCACTCGCTATAAATTAGATGGCCGGCTAGTGCAAGCACCGCTCGACCTCGTCCACAAAATGAAATGTGTGCGAACGAACGATTGGAAGTATCCGTTTTGTCTCTCAATAAACGCAGAATAAATTATCAACGAGCGGCTCTTAATATTAACGGTGGTTTGAGGCCCTCGAGCACCGCGTAATATTAGATCTGGCCGATCTCTCACTACAGATGAGGCCAGATGGGAGCGAGAGAGAGATCACCATTCAGGGACAACCCTTTCTATGTTCCGGATCAGCCGCATAGCATTTCTTCTCAGATCAAAGAAAAATTAAGGAGATCTAATAAAAGGTTTGTTTATCGACCGGGAAGTTGTCCCAGATGGTTCTCTGGCTCTCCAGTTAGTTGGAAGTTGATTAGATTTTCTGAATTAGTGTATGTAGGTACGAAGATTATATACCTGGCAATCGATAATTTAAGGTGTATCGTGTAACAACTGACGATTGATATTATTTATTCTGTTAGCGGACATGTAGAAATAATACCCCATTTAATTTCCTATGGATCCCATTTGTTAAAATCTCTCCGTTGGCTGCGTAATCTTATTGCTTATTTCTTAATTGTATGGGCGTTGACTTGTGCTAGTGCTACTCTGTTCCACTTTGGATTATAATGAATTACTTACTTACTCATGTGTGACGAATAGTAAGAACAGTAAAAATTGTAACACTGGGTTGATATTTGTTGTTTTTTTTTATTTTCTTTACCCAAAAAGAACCACATGATTTTTCCTTAATTGTTTGTCTTTCGACCATGTTCTCAAAGTTTGTGAATTAATTTATTTAACTGCAACATTGAAAATTCCAATTACGACACTCACCTATAATTATGCCCACTGGACACTACAAAATTAAGAATTCCTAGAACTATCCTTCCTAAACGAAACTTCTCAACCTGCACAAATAGTATCATTAAAGAATCATTTTAACAGACACATAACAACCACCTAACGTTTAATTAAATATTTCCTCTGCCCTGTCAGATTAATTAACTCTCGCTTTAGACCTTCAAACAATAATTTAAGTTCACCACAACGGCTCAGCTATTCTGGTTTAGACGTTGCCTTGGAACAATAATAAATGTCAATAGGTAACGAGGCGCTATTGGTCGAAATCGTGAGTGATAATTCACGATTCTTTATCACTGTCTCGTAATATAACAAGATATTTGTTGTAATCTTTTTATATATTACAGGGCATTCCACCCAACTGGTTTGTTGGAACTTTTTTTTTGGATTCCTGCGTCTTTGAAATTCGGACATTCAGAATGTAGAGATTGGTCATATGGATATTTGTGTCTAAAATATTTTCAAGATTTTTTTTATTACATATTACGATTGTTTATACCTGGTACTTTTCATTTTTGAGCAACTTTAATTTTAGTTTTTGTAATAATTATCTCTAAGCTATCCTTAAAATCGTCTTTTTTTCAGTGTACATTGTTTGAAAATTGTTTACTGTGCTTATGTTAAGCTTCAACTTGAATATCGATTAGTACTTTGGTCATCATATTATAAGTTGTTTATTGATAGAGAACGTATATGATAGAGAGAGGGGCTTGAAAATTATGAACCATAAACATACAATGGGTGTTAATGAGTTGAATCATTAGTAATAGAAGGTTAATCCAAGACCGGACATTTTTATATAATATTTTGAATAGTAAATTTGATTGCTCTGGACTGCTCAGTAAAATTGCTTTCAGCGTACCTCAACGTAAACTTTAAAATGTATCCATATTTAATGCAGTTTTTTCACAGAAGAGATTGAGGAGAAAACATGTGTACTAATTATAATAGTATATAGTACGAATTTGTCGATTAGAAACTAAAATTCTTGTCGATTTTGATGACTTTTTGTGCAGTCAGAATGTTTAAAAATTTGGATAACCATGACTAAGTTTTTTATGTCTACAATAAGATTGTATTTATTTTATTTATATTAAACTTTAATAACTACTTTATCGTAAATAAACATTACTATGTATATATTACACGTGAAGTTCAAGGTTCGAATCCTGGACGAGGCTTTCCTTTTCCTCTCTTTGGATTTATCTTCAACGCTTCTCTTTTCAACCTGTCATATGTTTGATGATAATTATTTTTACTTCAAAGACGAGTATCGCATCTTTTCCATATTTGACAAGAGTTATTACCGATCCGTTGCCAACATTTGAAGAGTTGTAAATCAAAAGGGTCTAAGTACCCTTTTACGTTTTTTTTTTTTTGAGGTATTTGTGTCAATAAGTTTTACAGGCCATCCTCAGCAATAATCAAAATGATCTATATCAATATCAATGTGGGTTTAGTTCGTACAGTAAAAGATGGCATGGCATAGCAAAAAATGTTATGCGTCGTCTTTACAGTATTCATCAAAGCACCGCATACACAAAGAGAAGCTAGATGACCTAAAGAACATGATGGAGTACTTGCCAGGCGAAGCTAAATATTTTAATACCTCACCCGGGAGTTTGCTTAATACTGAATTAAACATCTTAATTAAGTTTTTATTTACATAACTAATAAACAAATATCTTGAATTATTGTTAATATACCTTTCTTATGGAAGTATAAGAGTAGTGGACGCTAAATTTGGTAAAATACCTCATTTATCATTTCTAGATTTCCGGGAGAAAACCGCGTCAATGACGATAAAGTTGTCAACGTTTCGCACTCTGTTGCAAGAGGCATCTTCAGGATGTAACGGTAAGGGAGCTACGACAAGATGAGATTCTCTTCGTAGCTGTCTTACGTCCTGAAGATGCCTCTTGCAACACGTGTGTGAAACGTTGACAACTTTATCGTCATTGGCGCAGTTTCCTTCCGGAAATCTAGAATTTAATGGGTCGGACCGCGGAAGTCTCCAATCTAAATACATATATACCTGATTTATGCTTGAAACAGTACGATGTGGCACATAGCACCTGGGTAAGTTCTGATGTCAGTTGGACCATTTTGATTATCTCGGCCGATGGCACGTAGACCCTTCTGTAATGCTCCAAGTTCATAACGACACAATTAATTAAATAGGCACATTAACCAAATAACAGTTTTTTCACAAATCAAGTAGTTAAAAACATTAACTAGGCGTAAAAACATTTAAGGGAAGTACTCATTTTGAAGTGTTATATAAAGTTTGCCAGTTTCCTAGGATCTAAATATTTGGTAAAGACCCTTGATTTACAACTCTTCAAAGATAATGTTTGTCTAAAAATGATTATATGTATGGCCAAGAACTAAAAATAATGTACGTATATATTTTACTGTTTTACGCTGAATGCAAACAAAAATTGTAAACTGTGTCAAAATTTTGAGAAATATCGATATCAGTCGGATGTGAATAAAATGCTGACTAAGAAGAAAACAATATCATGTTTCAATCATTTATTAGTCAATTAGTGTACCCGATCTGAATCTTCATCAGTTTAGATATTCTTAGTTCTCACAATTATTTTGCTACAAAAAAATAATTCAACAATTAATTTAGCAAAATAGAAAACAGAACGCGTTATTGAGAGTCTTAGCACATGTGCATGTTAACACCCTTAATAAATATTGCACTTCCAAAAACTCGACACAAGTTTGTTGACATTTAAATATTAAGTTTACCTATCTCCTCACCATAATTAAAGATTAGATAAAAATAAACGATATTTACCTACATCCATTTCTTACAATTTTTTCAGTTTAAGTACAGTTTGTACTTCCTAAACGACCGTGTAATAAACAATTAACTCGCGGACCTATTCAAATAAGATAAGGACGTTTCTCTACTTGCATCTAGTCGGCGAGCTTGTTCTGCCTTCTCGGTGGAACGCACGATGAAGCAGTAATTAGATAAAGGACTTGATGAAGTCAGAACGCTTTAGTTATACCACTTACCACTTATACACTGTGTAAATGTAAATGTATCCAAACAACTTATTCACCAGGGCTTGAGACCGGTGACCTGTATTATGAGCCCGTGTGATGCTCACTCCTTAACCCAGTTGATCAGAAACGAATGCATTTTGACTGCCCCAAGGTACGCGTCATTCTAGATATGAGTATGGAACACGCACAGTTGCTTGTGTGGTAATAATTACCCCAGATGGATATTGTAATCGAATGAAAAATATCTGGTGTGGCCCCCACCACATTCACACACAGTTTACACATTTACAAACTCTCTAAAAGTATAGACTATAGAGGGTGAAACACGAAAAACGAATGTCCGTAAGATAATAATAATACTATATCGGGATTATAACTATTTATAACAATACATACAAGGTACCTCTCCATACAAATAACTATAATATACTGTCACGTATCCGTGTTTTCCCACTAGGTTTATTTCTCTACTTCTTGTTTATTTATTCTTCAGTCGCCGGCGGGCGATAATATTCAAACAGTAACGTGTGGGCTAATGTGCTATGATGCCATCAGTTCTCCATTACGTCACAAACCAATAGATAAAAACCGTTATAGCACCTAAACCGCTCATCCTATTGATCTGTAAATTGGTACACATATATAAAATCACCGCAGGATGAGATGGTGTTAGTTTGGTTAAAATCGGATAAATCCCTAAGAAGATGCATGTAACATTTGCCACTTTCGGTTGTCAGATTGTCACCAAAAACAATACAGTTTGTCCCCCAGGAATTCAAAGTATGTATACCAAATTCCAGCCCGATCCGTTGTTCCGTTTGGGCGCTATCGTACATACATACACACATACATACATACATACAAACATACATACATACATACACACATACATACATACATACATACATACAAACATACATACATACATACATACATACATTTTCCAGAAATCATTGCAATCGATTCAGTGGACCTCAAAACGCGTATTTCCTCGGAAATGCCGATTTTTTTTTCTCCGTCGATTACAATGCTTTCCTTCGAGGGTACTAGTGGGAAAGTAAAAAGTAACATTCTTAAATCACACTCTTATTCTTTTACTAGTATTTCTTCACGTTCAAACTGTTTGTTGTAATTTCTGTGCCTCTAACATAAAGTTTTAGCCGCTTTTCTGTGGCCCATTCGCTCATACGTAATCCGAACAGAACAGTACGCTATAAAACCCTGAAATAATCAACTTAGGCCTAACTGTTCCAAACAAATACCGCCCCATTTATTAACTTAAGAGGACAGGTCGACTTTGTCGCCACCAGAATGGGTTTTTTTAACCAGGTAAAGTTCCACCTCTGGGACCTAGGTCACGTATATATCGGCTCCATCATGTCAAGATCTATCCTAAGAAGAACCCTCCCAAATAGACGGGAGTTTCTCACATACAAACCGCATTTCCAGGAATTGTTATTTCTGAATTTTAATAAGTATCCAACACCCCCTGGACGCTCTGCATAAATACAAATAAATTATATTAGGGATTTGATGGATATGACTACGATGTAGTGGAAGTAAATTTTAAAATATTAGAGATTTTTATACAATGGCACAGCATAATATCATATAACAGCAGGTCAATGTTGAAAATCCGCAAATATCAACATTGTGACTTTACTGGCCACCCTAACGTACTACGTCCCAAGTATACTCGCAGTCAATAACGCATGAAAATGCGCATCAAATTAATTTCGATAAGCCTCTGTCGATCAAATCTATCTGTTAACGTAAAGGAAGCTGCATCTAATGCAGTTAGTTCATCAGCGACAACAATACCTCCTCATATCCATCCCTTACGTTCTCACCCTAAACACCGAGCGGTGGCCATTGTGCGCTTGAGTCGTTTGTTATACTACCGCAACCCCTAATTTTCCCTCTTTATTTACGGTGAATTCACTTTGGACCATCAGGGGACTCATCATTTCCACCCTCTAAGAATTAAGGATATGTATGATAGTAGTCAAAAGTAGCATGCTTTTGTTATTGAGGGCGTTGCGAATTAATGGACTTGATGGGTTAAACATAGTTCTCGGTCTTAATTATAACTGTTCATTTTTTATTTCTTTTTTGCTTTCCGCAGAATTCTCCAGAAGAAAAGTAATATAATCGACGGAATAAAATCGAGGTATTAGCGGAAATACACGTTTTGGGGTCCGCTGAATCCATTGCAATGATTTCTGGAAAATGTATGTATGTGTGTATGTATGACGGAACAGACGAAACAACGGATCGGGCTGAAATTTGGTATACATATTACGAACGATTGTTTTTTGTGATAATCTGACAACCGGAAGTGGCAAATGTTACGCTTTCTTAGGAATTCATCCGATTTTGGCCAAACTGACACCATCTCCATCACCATTACGGATATTCGTTTTTGGTGTTTCACCCTCTATACTCTATAAGTTTAGATAGTTTATAAATGTGTAAACAGTGTGTCAATGTAGTCGGAAAGTTGGGTGGGAGCCACACCAGATATTTCTGTACACTTGTCCAAGAAAGTGTGCATGATATGGTAAAATGTTCTATTAATTTCTCAGAAAAGAATATACATACTTTATAAAAGGTAGCGGTGTTGCTGAAATTAAAAACGCCCACATTAGTTCTTAAATAATATGTTTTGCCATATACCGGGTGGATCCAAATTTGGATATAAGAGCGTATGTATTAGCCTTAACTTTAACATTGTCTATGAGTTACCCGATTATCATAATATATTATAGTATATCTGTTTTTTAAAAAACCTGATGTATTTTAAAGCTATTTGATTGTACAGGTTTTTTCTTACTTATCTACTTTTTACAATCAAGTACGAAAAGTTGTTGTGATTTACCAGTTTAATATCATTGCAATCTTTTTGAACTGTCACAAAATTGCTGATATTTTATGCACCTCTAATATTTAGAGAAATTATCTATTATGCTAGTTCAGAATAAACCATTGTAGTGATATCAACATGGCAAATCACATCAACTTTTCATAGTGAAGTGAAAAAATAGACCAGTAAGAACATCTTAAAACTGGAAAATCGGAAACACATTTTTTAAGCATATCACTGTTAGTTTAAATTCGGATTTTATTTCTCAAAGCAACATTTTAAAATAATATTTCTCGATAATGTTAAAACTGAAAGTAGTTTTCCTTTGTGCACAATCAAATTTTTGTACTAAATTTCAAAGATCTCGTGATGGCACTTTAAGAACAACACTTTCTGGCAAATTGATAAAATATTTTTTTTCCATATGGTGCGGATTTTTCAGGACGTTTCCTCTGAATGTTTAAGAAGTCTTTTATAATGGAGAATAGAATATTAGTCTACTCAAACTACAAAAATATTACATTGTTTTGAGAAGTAGTAAAAACAAATGAAATACCTGTGG
This sequence comes from Aphodius granarius, assembly GCA_963971325.1. Classification (NCBI taxonomy): domain Eukaryota; kingdom Metazoa; phylum Arthropoda; class Insecta; order Coleoptera; family Scarabaeidae; genus Aphodius; species Aphodius granarius. Next base: position 29,525,692 of record OZ020221.1, read on the forward strand.
AACAGAAATGTTATCAAGTTTTTCATGCTTATCACACTGTGGCACATTAGAATTGCAATAGACCTTCACGCAGAATACAAAATAATACATTGTCTTGCGCACCGTCGCGTCTCCTGTAAACTTGCGTCGGCGTCTTTATTCTAATACCTTCTTTCTGCATACTAAAGCTCTGAATCGGTTTACGTGAACAGAATTTTGTGAAAATACTCCTTCAAGTCATGCGCGACTCCACAACACTCAAGGCAATTTAAACTGTACTTATTGTGATATCGTTTGCATTATTTAAGTATTCTTTTGGCAAGTATCTTTACTGTTGAGAATACATTTAACCTTATATAACGTTTTTAGAATTTTGTTTATTTTTTTACCTTCGGTATATTAGATATCTGCTAATTGCAAAGGGTATTTAAGGAAAATATACTCACGTCAAACGTACATTTTTTTGTAAAGTAGTGTTACCTACCTTTAGGATTTCCTTAACCAGACGAGGTTAATTTTGCAACTGTCTCACAGTAAATTGAACGATTGACAACAAAATTAGAGCGTCTAGACTTTCTCGTCAAGAACCGACGTTGCATCCAAATTAAAATGGTCGTAGGAGGATGCGATGCGGACATCGCAGATGACGCGCTGCGTCCAAATAACCTTCTTTGTATGCGGGTTTGATGGTTCCAATTACTACCTAAGGACACAGGACATTTTGTTTCAGTTCAGGGAATTGCGCATTGTTGTGTTTGTCCTTTTGTGTTGACATTACTGTGTGCAATACTTTGAGTGGTTATGTATACCTACTCGTATCCGCTTTCCTTTTCAAATAATATATTGTTCAAAATATTCATTACAAAAGAAACTCATCAATCCAATGATTGCGCCCACAACCAAAAAGTTTGGTTTTAATTTCACCTGAATGACTGATAGGTACATCAGAAAAGAGAGCGAAATAAAAACGTACCTCCTTATTAGCTTGTCCACAAAACAATACCAGACGATTATTTTCAAAACACTCAAGAGATTTATTGCCCATGAGCTGAATAAACGTCCAAAACAATGGCAATAATATCCACAGCGTGTGTCGATGCCGATAATGGACCCATAAATAACCGAATAGGATAGTATCAGTAGCCTTATTCCATCTTTCAGGTACACTTTCTGGTACTTTCACGTTCGATTATGATGAATTGTGGCGTAACCGACACCCTCCAAGGGGAAAGAAAGTAGATCACACACACGGATAACAAATATATTTATTAATACGGCCTGGAAACGGGATTTAAAAACAGTGTTGCATGATTTTTTTTTTCAGTTTGTTTGGTGCCTAAGGGCCACCAGATGGGAACAACGGTCACATCGCGCTGTTGAGTAGGGATGAAGGGTTATTTAGTGGACATTATGTACGCCCAATTCATGAGGTTGGACCGTGTATAATTCAGTTCGTTACGGTCGAGCGGCGTTTAAAGTTATTGTCCGGCTTTTATCGCGTTTATTAATTACAATGCGCTCGAATCGTTTGAATATGATATTGTCGAGTACTATAGAATCTCATGTAATTATATAAATTATTCAGATCATGAAACGTATCGGATTTAATGCCGCTTATGGCTCTGTAGCTTGAATAGCAATTTTGTCATAAGTACAGATCCGCAGGGTGTGGCAGACAATCTACATTTTAAATGCTAGCAACAAATTACAAGTAAATTTTGCGATTTAGGTCTAGTTTATTCACCTGTTCAATGGAACAGTGATTTAGAAAGATGGCTTGCTTAGTATGCTCACTAGATAATGGCTACCGGAAGCACTTTCGGACACAGTGCTGTCAAAACCTTGTATAAACAATGTCTATTTGTCAAAACATTAAAATGTATTCAGGTGTATTTAGAGATGCAACAGTATAAATTTTTAACATTATTTAAATTTTTGCGCAAAAGTTATATCATAAACTCGGATTTGGTTTTGTTTCTTAATAACGCCATTTGCAAAAATACGAAAATCCTAGTCTACCATTTCACTTCGTGCTCTAAAAAATGAATAGTTTGAAAAGACTATTAAATTACATTTTGATGATAAATTTTATTATAAAAATAGATTTCAAAATCGGTCTAAAATCATTTACATTCCTAGTAGCTTAGCTTATTTCATTCACCAGTACAGCGTAACGGTCTTTAACGAAATTGAAGCGCGTGAACATCAGCCATAACTACAAATCATAAGTTCAAACCGGAATTATTGGTCTTAGACCGAAGAACCATTCACAAAATGCATCAAAGTCATGCCACCAGAGAGATAACCGACGCGACGTCGGCAAAGTTACGACGTCTTTAAATATCAGACTTTAGTGCTAAACCGGAGTGTCTTTATTAGTTTAAGTAATCATCGTCGTTAAATTAACGGTTCTCTACTCAGGCCCAATTAAAACTCAATGTTATTCCCTTAGTTGATGTGTCTAGAAGAACAGGAAAGACGAAAACAAGAAGAAATGAAAAAAAAAATGGATAATTACACTGGAGGATATTCTGTGTAGGCGTCATACACCTGAAGCTTTCCGAGGCAAATAGTATAGTTAAAAAGTAAAACGGTTAAAACTGAGAACGAAAACGAGAAAGTCAATGTGAAGTGGAATAAATGTCATGTTTATTGCGTTCTAAAGTGACCTTAAGTACTCACAGGGGGAATATATGGCGATGATATATAAAGTGTAATAACTTTGACCATGACTACAATCAATTGGACAAAATATATATTGGAAAGTCCTGTATATCTGCCACGCATATTGTCAAGTTTTTCCGGATTATTTTAATTGTCATAACCAGCTGTAGTTCTGATGAACAATAACGACCTCGAATAATATCGGTTATCATTCTTAGCTCAACTGTCAACATTTTGTTTTTTGATTCATTTCACGCAAAAGGGATATACATACTGACCAGAGCTGAAAGTTTTCACCGAAGCCCGAGCAAATATATGATTTATAACGAGCCATATATTTTGTTTAACATAAAGTAGCAAATTCCTGGTTTTACATTTTCTTTCTTAATGGCGCATAGGACAGAAAAATATTATTATTATATTAATATTTACATATTATAATTCTTTATTTATTAATTTCTTTCTTCTTCTGCTCTCCTCGGTGGGCGGTATTGAGGGTTATTTTTCTCTGTTCCTTGTCCTATTTGTCGCTAAATGTGATTGTGTAATAGCATTTTCTTTATTTTTGTTTTAAAAGTTTGATATTTTAGTTGCTTGATGTATTTTGGTATCTTATTATAGAGTGATTTTTTTGGTAAGAGTAGATTTTGTTTTTCCTTTCCATTGCTACGTCCGTACGTATAATGTCTTGATTTATGAATTAGCAGTATATTGTTTAACAGAATTCTTTGTTTGATCGAAAATTCGCTTGTCAGATTTATCAATTCCTTTGTTGGTCGGTGTATCTTGACCAAATAGTTATTTGTTGTGTTGCTCCAAATGTTTGTGTAGTTTACATTGTAGCTTTTCTTCTTGTAAAGATAAATATGAAAATCTCGTTGCCCTTGACATTCTGCTTGCCGAGTAGGTGCTCTGTCCGGCACGCAGAAGGTCGTAAGTTCGGATCCTATCATAACAGGCCATTTTTACTTTCCGACTAGTACCCTAGAAGGAAAGTATTGTAATCGACGGAAAAAAATCGCTATTTCAGCGGAAATACGCGTTTTGAGGTCCCCTGAATCGATTGCAATGATTTCTGGAAAATGTATGTGGGTGCGTATGTGTGTATGTCTGTGTGTATGTGTGTATGTCTGAAATGTCTGTGAACACGATAGCGTCCAAACGGAACAACGGATCGGGCTGAAATTTTGGCCAAACTGATATCAGCTCACCATCCAGTGACTTTAAATATGTATACAAATTTGCAGATCAGTGGGATGAACGGTTTAGGCGCTATAAGGGTTTCTAGAAGCAGTTTGACAGAATCCATAGCCTTCGGGATTGTATTGCAAATTGTCAGATTTTGACAACCGTCAGTGCCACTGACATTACATGACATTAAATGTCAGTACGGCAAATGTCATTATGTCATAGAAACTGACGCTAGGTAGGGTCCAGAGTGGCTTTGGCTGCACAGAATTGAATAAATGTAAAAGTGTTCTGACAGTTCATTGTGCCAACGATGTAGTCGGAAAGTTGGATGACGGCCACCCCATATATTTATTTACAATCTTCAAAATGTACTTTTCCCATATTACATTGTTTTGTATGGCTATTCCAAAACAATTCGTTTCAGTAGTTTCCTGTATGAAGTGGCGATTAATGTTAACTGTCATTGCAGCATGGTTTTTGGTGGGTTCATTACCATGTAATTACTTTTTTGTTCGTTTATTTTTAGTATGTTTGTGCGGGAATTACAAAGGAAAAACTATTCAAAAATCACAGTAACCAAAGAGAAATAAGAAACTTAAACTCATAATTAAAATATAAAATTTTGGATTTTGGAAATTGGATTTTTTAAAATTGCTGCCTATGATTGAACCGGGAACCCGCATTGCTAGCACGAAGCTCTACGAAAACTTGGTTTCTAACACACATATTTGATTGATGTAATGACAGGTTATGTTGGTGGTGTTGATCAATTTATTTATGGTTAAGTATTAGGTACCTTCCGTGGCCTCAGTTTCAAAATTATATTGCTGCCTGGTTAGAAGTATATTATTTTAATATACACGGTAATAATGTTTTATTATGACTTTAACTAAGTGTAAAACCCTAATCAGTATGTTTTTCCTTTATGTTCTGTGCTCTGTGCAACTGTTCATTGTTTTGTGTAATTTCAGCCTCTGAAAAAGTCTAATATAAAATAGTCTATTGGAGAAATATTGTACAAAAAACAAGATCTAACTAGCGACACTTTATTCTTAAACCCTTACAACCCAAACGAAAACATTCTATTCATATGTATAAATCTTGAGCGTTGGCTACAGATTTATATGAACGCACAGCATATATTTTTGTATTACAAGAATTAAACATGAGAAAAAATCTAGAAAAAAACAAAATATTTTCTCCTCCCACTAAAAATTTACATACATAAGTCTCATTCAAATGTACAACCGCCGAGGCGCAGGCACAAGAAGTCCGGCAAAATATTCCTGCCATGGTCAAGGCCAGCTGCCGCAACCGAAATCGAAAATCGACCGAAAAAAGAATGATCCGCCCGAAACAAAAACGACACATCCCCGTCACGGCACGGCACGGTAGGGCACGTACCGATTATATTATTCCGTCTACCAGCACACGAACTCCGGGACGGAGCGCACAGACTTGTGGGGGCAGCCTCACGACTCCGGTGACTTGAACACAGAACACCGCGGGTGCATTCACAGCGACTCTCTTGCATCGCGACAGCAGACCCTGAGCTTAGTTCTGCTTCGTCCGCCAATCGAGCAGCAACTATAGCCTTCTTCTCCTGCCATCGAACGCGAACTCTGAATTATTGAATCGATAACTTACATATTGTTTCGCCGATTGTAATCGAACTGTCATTGACGAATTTAGACTAGTATAGAATACATTTAGGTATTTAGAGTGGTTCTTATTTGTTGCTGTGTGTGTTGAACCAAGTGAAATAAATACCTGTTCCGTAAGAAATAAGCGAACGAGGAATTCCTAGTCCTGCCCTTATTTGTAACATCCAAGGATAATATCTTGTGAATTTCTTGTGTTTTTGTTTAAAATTAATCGAGGATTCTTGGAACGAGTTAAAGGTGAGTTGGTTTAATTTAATAAATAAACTACGACGAAAACACATATGTGTTATTCTTAAATAGTACCTAAGTATAATATTGACTAAGCATTCGACTCCATCTCCCTCGATAAAGTTTGTTTCGTAAACATCCATAAACACAATATTAAAAAAATAGCAGAACTCGGTCGTCATAAACTCTATAGAATTGTAAACAATGAATGAATTATGCTGTAAAATAGCACTATTGTATTCGAAATAAAAATGGCTATTTTTAGACCTCTATTGCTATAATTAGAAATTCGTTTAAGTCTTGGTGCTAGGAGTCAATAACTTATGGTGATTCGATCGTTTGGTTATATTTGGGTGATTAATGACATTGCGACCCGAGTTGTGTAAGTTGTAGTTACTTAACAGGTAAGGCGGTAATGAAATAATTTTCGATTACTGTGTCGCTTGTTTATTGATTACTGCATCATGCCGCAAATGCTGATATGAATAATTTAATTGAAATGTTAGCGATAAAGCGTGAATAAATCGATGAATTCTTCTTCTGTTATTCAAATACATAGAATTATTATAAAAAAAGATCGGTTCAACGTACTAGTAAAAGTACTAAAGCTATAAGTTTTGTATAGGAAATAAAGTAATTTCGGTATTTTCTCTTTATTTTTATCTATTCTTCTATTTTTTATCTATTTATCTATTCTAAAATAACCTGCTCAACAAGAAGTTTTCTCTTTCTATTTTTTTCTACCAATCCATTATTACCTTAAATAAATATATATTTTTTTCATTTACGACTTTGAACTGAAGAAGGTGTAAATATTGCACAACATTTATGGTACGGTAAGAACCTGACGTAGTTATATATGTTAAAGCCCGAAATTGTACAATGTCGACATTGCACAGTTTTTTCTGTACAAAGCTGACAATGCACGCTCTAACCGTACAAAGTTGAAAATTTGCTTATTTTTACGGATATGTGTTACTTTAATATAAAATATCTGGGGTGGCCCTCACCCAACTTTCCGACTACAATGTTGACATTTAAACGAATGTCCGTAAGATAATAATACTACTATTAGATCATAACACAAGGCACCTTTCGATACAAATAACCATAATATTATACTGTCACGTATCTGTATTTTTCTGCGAGATGTTTATTTATTCTTCGATCGCGAGCCGAAAACATGTGGCTGCATAAATGCTGACACATACAGTGAGCCATCCGTGAGCCCTTCATTACGACACAAACCGAAGGCGCCCGATAGGTATCAACTCTTATAGTGCCTAAACCGCTCATCCCATTGATCTGTAAATTTGTATACATATTTAATGTCACTGCAGGATGAGATGGTGTCAGTTTGGTCAAAATCGGATGAATACCTAAGAAAACGTATGTGACATTTGCCACTTCCGGTTGTCAGATTGTCACCAAAAACAATCCAGTTCGTCCCCTGGTGATTCTAAATATGTATACCAAATTTCAGCCCGATCCGTTGTTCCGTCTAGGCGCTATCGTGTTTACGGACATACACACATACATACATACATACATTTTCCAAAAATCATTGCAATCGATTCAGGGGACCCCAAAACGCGTCGATTACAATACTTTCCTTCTAGGAGTCGGAAAGTAAAAAAGAGGATTGTCAGTGAAAAAAGCATCGATTTTAACAATTGTTTTCTTACTCAGCTCTTAGGTTTATCTCAATCTAGTGTTTGTCACTCACCATCTCCCTTCAATCAAGGATACATTTCTTATTTAATACACTATAGTAGTTTACTAAGTTCTAGATTTCCGGGAGAAAACCGCGTTAACGACGATAAAGTTGTCAACGTTTCGCACTCTGTTGCAAGAGGCATCATCAACAGTAAGAGAGCTACGAAGAGAATGAATGAATGAATGAAGATGCCTCTTGTAACAGAGTGCGAAACGTAGACTACTTTATCGTCGTTGACGCGTTTTTCTCCCGGAAATCTAGAACTCAGTGATTCGGATCGCGGAAGTCTCCAATCTAAATATACCATGTATTCAATTCACCATTGGAAAGAAAATTGTTTCTCCTATCAATCGATACTAGCGTACTCTATCCCTATCCTCTGGCCTTGGCTTACCATGCACAATTTTTAGTTCTGGGCCACATACACTTTAATTCTTCAATAACGCCATTTACAAATTCTCGCCCATTATCGGATTGTAACACTGAGGGTGTCCCGAACATGCAGAGAATAAGTCCACAAGGTGATATGATATAAAACATAACCTCACTGACTCAGAACGACAACCACGCACAGGTGCAACAGTACTATGTTGACGTTGTACAAGAATGATTGTACAATGTTGACATTGTACAAGTAGCGCCGTACAAAGTCCGTCAAATAACTAAATATCGAACTTTGTACGGGACGGGCTTGCATTGTGAGCTTTGTACAAAAAAATGTACAATGTCGACATTGTACATTTTCGGACTTTGCTCGTAACATATAGATAGGCCAAACCAGAAACCTTTGGTAGTATGTACCTATATTAAAAATTCTATATAAAATTCAGTATCACTACTCGACAATGTTTAATAAAATAGAAATATGTTTTAAGAATAATAATGATAATAATATGTTTTATTAAAATATTGTTTGTAGCAAACGAGACGTTTTATATTCTCTTGTCCACTATCTTTTTTATTATTATGAATCGCATATTTCTTAAAATATGTCGAAGCGGCATTTCGCACATTTTGATTAAAATGAAGTATGCATTACATTTGTATACTTTATATTTACATATAATTAATAACAGCCATTGCCCAAGACATTGTCCTGTCGTTATAAAATTTGTTGCCAATTTGATAGAAAATTTTGTTCTTTATAAAAAGATTACGATAGGACTAAAACTAAAAATGTCGTCACTAGATCCTATGCTGTACCATATACCTACCGAGTGAATCAAAATCTTTCAATGGGGATAGAGAAATAAATAATAATACTCGAATTTGTTATTTTTTATGTGCATTGGTCTATTGGATTCTACAGATTCTTTCTGGCCTATTTTTACTTTCTGATCAGTACCCTAGAATGAAGGTATTGTAATCGACGACAAAATATAATAAAATTTCAGCCCCCTGAATCCATTGCAATGATTTCTAGAAAATGTAACTGGGTATGTATTTGTGTATGTATGTATGTGTGTACTGTGTATGTTTGGGTGTATGTATGTATTTCCGTATGTATGAATGTGAACACGATAGCGCTAAAACGAAACAATGAATCGGGCAGAAATTTGGTACACATTTTTTGAATTACCAGGGGACGAACTATATTGTTTTTGGTGACAATCTAACAACAGGAAGTGGCAAATGTTACTTGCGCCTTCTGATGAAATCAACCGATTTTGACCAAACCAGCTCATCCACCAGTGACTTTAAATATGTATAGTAAATTTGCAGATCAATGAGTCGAGCGGTTTATGGGCTATAAGAATTTATAGAAGCGGTCTGACAGAATCCACCGGTGTGGTAGCAAATTCATAGATGACAAGACATGACATTAAATGTTCTCTATTATTGACTTAGGGTAGGGTCCATGGCAGTGGGGTCTGTTTGGGTGGAGGGGGGGACCTCGGATTTTTTTAATTTCTAAGGAAAATTAGTGCGATTTGCCGTTTTGTGTCAATTGAATGCAATGATTTATGCTAAACTATCTTAAAATTGAGTAATTTGTTGCGCGTCTGATGTTTTACGGTTGATAACAATTATTATGGAGTTTGTTCCCCGTAACTTGGTTGATATTTTCCATGTAAATAATTAGTTCCATGGGATTACTAATGCTCCTTTCAAATTTATTGCATCGTCTTGCATTCCATGATAATTATCTGCTGTGAGAAATATTAGAGACGCTTAAAAATTTAAGGCGCCTTACATTTTTTTAAAAATTTAAATTTTAATAGTTATTTTAATTAGACTCTTAAATTGACCTCGAAGAATATTAATAAAAAGACCCCACTAACTAGGCGACATGGTTGTACAACACAGTCGCCCGAATGTTGTCCGTTATTCGCCGCTTCAACCACCGACTTGCCAACAACGTTGTCTGGTTGTCGCTCACTTTCGGAATATTATGAACCTGCCGCTGACAAGGCGAATATTGGCGCTGTTATTAAGGAAAAACGTTATTATGGTTTTGTATGAAACAATGGTTGCAAGAAAAAGATAGATTTTTGGAATTATAATCTTATATTACGTCTTATAATAAATTTCTGATAAAAGCCGTTTCTAAAATTGTAAATGGTGCGACCATATATTAGAAGAGAATAATTAGTTTTTAAGGTCGATTCCTGAGGTGGTGGCTAACACAGCGTTTCCGTGACCATGGTTGACAATACATTTTCAAACTCAAGTACTGAAGTTATTTACAGTGGTACAGGTCCACGGATGCTGTATCTAATACTAATAAAATTGTATGCTATGTCCAACATCTGCTTGTTTTTCTCGTCTCGTTTCATCAAACTTGTATGGAGAGAACGGCCTCGAATTACAATTGGTGAATGACAGCGGGTGGCGTTAATAGTAAGAAAAAAATCTGCACGATCCCAGTCCAAATCCAATCTAACTGTTCCGCGCGCAGATTTCAAAGAAATAACAACAACATAACACAATCGAAAAGTTATTCGCGCCCCGGTCCATTCCATTCGTAAATTAAAATGGCTAATTTGCCATTCCGCCTCCTCCGTCTCTTTGGCCACAAACATTTCTTTGCCTTTTGTGTTCACCATCTACGGTCACAATACAGTCGATTTGTTAAACATTTTAATTGAGCAATTTGCCGTTGAGGTGAAAAAATCCGCGTCCGGATTCGACTATTAATATCTGACTTATTAAGGTCACAGTTAATAACTCACTCGCAGCCGGGTAATTGTCACGATTCGACAATTTTATAGGTTAGATTTAGGAATGCGTATTGTGTGGCGCGTTTCGATAATAAGCCTGATCAACCATCAATAATAAAATATCAAATTCAATTCGCATTAGAAAAGTAAAAAGTGTTTTTTTATATATAAAGTTAAACAGTTCATGCAGACTGCGTTAGAAATTATGTAGGTACGAAATTTCCCATCATTACATTCAGCTTTTGTTTTCGGAAATGAAGAAGTATCAATGTTTTACTAGTTTGTTAATCAATTACAACGTCAACAACACGGAAATAAAAATTACAGGAAGTAACAAAGCAGAAGTCATTGTTTCGTGATTCCTGCTCTAAATTTCTAGAAAATAAACAGCAATGTCTTCTAGACTATTTTCTTTATGGTACCGTTCAGTGCCGGTTTTATAGCATTCTATCATGAAAATGCGGCAAAACTTATTGAACTTTAACACCGCAGTCGGTCGGCCAAGAGAATTAACAATAAACTCCGTGAGATCGTATTCTCGGGGAATCCAATAAATTTAGCGGCCCGTTATGTCGGCGAGCCGGTAAAGCAGTAACGACGAGATTTGCCGCAGATTTGCATCCTGGCACGTCTCTATTTCCTTAAACTGAATGCGCAAAAACCGTACCAATCCCAGCCGCGCCACGATCAAACAAATACTTTATATAATAATATTTATCCATTGCCGGCAATGATATAGAAGATCACACAGTCTGTGGGAGTGAAGTTGGTCGGTATTGAAAATCAAAAACGCCAAGTTTTTGACACGCGTTTTTCCTTTTGTTTATAAAGAATGCTCAAGGATACATATTTATGCCAATAAATATTCAATAATTCTTCATCACGGGCCACTACTCCAATCTAAGCTAAATAAATATTCCAATGACAGATCTAAGTATAAATCATGTCGAATCAAATCAGTGCGCCGAACAAAGCGGTCTGAATTAGATTATTTAATTTCCATGTGCCACGCTCGAGTCCCAGCATCCGTCACATAAACAAACGCTTAACGCGTCCTAAAGTGCTGAAGTGTTTAGTTAATCGAATCTCAGCGCCTACTTGTGGCCGTTGGCAGCTGCCGCTCTTTCGGTGACAGATATGTGGGAGATCAGTCCATTTACTTATTTAGACAACGTTCATGTTAATACAGAGATTGAAAAGGGTAGGTGTAATTACCACATATGTCGAAGAAAATGAAACTATGTTGCATTTTGAAACTTTGTTTCCTCTTGTCTGATACGTAATTTGGCTAGTAAGTATTCCGTAATTGCATTATTTAGACGATCTGTTGACGTTGCTTGCTTACGTGATATATTTAAAATAGTATTTTATTTTCGATATAATTGAAGGGGGATATTGTACTGATTGGTAACTAATACAATACCGACATAACGGTTAATCGATATATGCACTGAAAATGCGTTATTTGGTGTTTCAGTACGGCTTGGCTGGAGAAAACGCATTCGTACAGCATGGGGAAGTCATAAAGTTTCGTCCGTTAGTTTAAATTCGTTTATATATTTGTGAAACGTAAATATCTTTGTGCAGAATAAACGACCAACCGGCCACAACCAAGCGACTGTTGGAATACAATATGCCAATGTAAACATCGAGGGTTTGCAAGGACACTATAGTAACATATACAGCCCCCAGCGGGAAATCCTGTATAAAGTAAATACTCAAACAAAACCAAGCATATGGGGACTTTTGGTAACATTATACCTACCATTATCACAAAAATGCTCGAAATAAAAAAGGGCGTACTGATAATACAATTTTACATACAGTGTCGGCCAGTTTCAGACGCCGTATAGCCCATAAGAGAGAGCAAGAGACCAATATAAAGGCGGTCACTGCATGCCCCCACCAAGCGACATGAACCAACCACGAGGCCGTGCTAGCGCGGTGCCTGCATTGGTGGGGATGTGTTTCAAACGTTCTCTCTCGCACTCGCACAAAACTAATGCGGCGGCTGGAATTGACCCGAGCTGTATGTGCCTTGAATATAGAAAACCAACCATTGGTGTAGCTGGCAAATTTATTATAATTTATTATATTGCCTCAAAATTAAATATTCACCGCCAGATGAGATAATTTACATTAATGTCGATCCACTAATGTATCTAATTAATGACGTACCTCTTCGCGTGAATTATAATGAAGTATCGAGCAACTGAACATACATAATTTTTATGCTGTTCCAATGTCCTTAAGCTGACAATATTCGGCCGAACATATGGTGTATACTGTCCTATACTGTCGTATACTGATTTTATCTTTAATTATTTTAGTATGTAATTGAATTTTAATGTTATGGAACTGTAAACGCACGTTTTATGGTCAGTAGTTAATGTTAGGGTTTGATGTACAGGGTGTCAAAATATAACATTTTATCTAAAATATTTGAGGAAAAAATTTAAAAACTGATCGAAATTCGTTGAAAGATGTCGATGCCCGGTTTTTACTAGCTGTTTGGGCTTCATTTTGCTATTTTTTCCTGAAAAAAGTAACACCAATAGATTTAACTTTTGTAAGAAAATTCGCAATTTCTATTGTAATGTCGAAAAATGCCTTGTAGTGGCGACGTACCAAATTACAGTCACCACAAATAAGGTTGGATTTGTAGCCCAGGAATAGCTTTTTTCAACGACACCAAGTTTATTATTAAATTCGGTTCAGCCGTTTTGAAATTATCGGCATTTGTTTGGAAACATATTCGAACACCTCCCACCACTTTATTTTTAGAGAATTTATCTAAACTGAAAAACATAATTATATCTTTTTGTTGTGTTGATGTAAACCCACATTTTGTAATTTGTTGGCGGTTGTGCGCCCTAGCGGTCATCTTAGAAACCTTTTCGAAAACGTTTCTCTGGACCACTTTAGTCTTTATTTTCTTCCGCAAGCCTTTATAATGAGTACCTAGTTGCCGAGATACAGTACTTTGGACACTTATTGGGCCACACTGTACCTGCATATGTCTTTTTATTAGTATACTATTGATCCATAAGAAAACAGAACATATCTCGATTTTAAGCACCGTCATTATTGGTTCGTTTAAAATAAAAATTTTAGTTGCGTACAATACTCGAGGATATTTGCTTTGCTGCATTTATTTGATTAAATGCGAATTTTTAGCATTGAACGAAACAAATACATCTTGATTTAAACTTGCTTATAGGTACAATCAAATAACGTTTGTACCACATAATTATTTGAAAGTAATAATTGATTTGCCACATATAAAAATATATTTTAGCTCAACGCATATTTATTTGGAACAAACCAATTATTCTTTTATCTAAGCTTCTTCTGAATACATTTTGAGCACTTGAGCGACTTGAGAAAGGCTAGAAAACAATTCGTAATGAATTAAAAATCGCGTTGCAAATAAAGAAATCTACTACCACAATATGGATATGAACCACAGACCTGTTACACCTACACAGAGAAAAAAAAATGAATAAAATTCAATTTTCTTCAGGTCAAAGAAAAATCGATGTTATATAGCAGCAGACAAAGCTTTGTTGTCCCATATAAATTACGTACTTGGTAAGATTTATTCAATTGAAAGCTAGCATATTTGTATAAACAGCAATAAATTTAAATTTAATAACAATATTTTCGAAAGAAATAAACATTTTGTCTCAGCAAATTTCGATATAGGCAAATTTTCAGTAAAGTGTTCTGTCCAATTTGATACATATTGCAGTAAATTAACTTTGTGTTCAAATAAAATAGTTTTTCAATTTAATCATTATTTTATTGTGTTCGGATTATAATTAAGGTCTCATTCGGAGCCGAGCATAATACATCATTGTAGACTCGTTAGAGTAGTTCCTCTGCACGAACATGTTTAGTTGAAGGCGAAAGATTTATTCGCAGATGAAGACAAACCAGAGTAATGCTCGCTTTCCATACTTCAACTTATGTACCCACAAGCCAATGTGTGATTAGAGATTTTCTCAGTCCCTTATCTCGCCAGTAAGCATACCGATAATTACGCCATAATGTTTAATGAAATCGCATGTTTTTTATTCAAACACATACTCTTTTTACTCACATCTATACATATTTATTTTTCTTTCAAATAAAATATTTCTTTCAGCCTATACAGTTCATATTTTTTCATTTAAAAATATTTATTTCTTTTAATCAGATATTTTTGCCTTTAAAGAAATATTTTTTGTTATTTTAATGTTATTTTTTTCTCTCTCTGTATTAAAACCTGTCCTAAATCATTTTGGGCAATCGGGTAACTGTTTGTCTTGCCCTTTCCCACAAAACTTCACCAAGCATCCTGCGCTTTTTGCGTTATGCAAACAAACACGCACTCAATATATCACCTCTGCGTATGTGTGTGCCACATAGCCAAATTTAAACATCAAAATTCACAGTTTCACAATGGGTTAGTGGGCTGCCGCTACGAAACCTCTTCATACTACCTGAAGATTGAGTAATCCAGACTCTTGGCGACTATATTTACGACTTCCTAAGTAATACACGTTAAGCAATCATCTCATTTTGGTTAAGAATGCATCTGAAGAGTACCAGAGAATACAAAGCACAAAACAAACATCTTTATAGCAGGCTGCTGAACGAGTAATTTTCCTCACAGAGACAGCTATTATTTTGTAATTTACTGCTGCATTGAGGTTTATATGGAATAATCGGCAAATATGACTCTATTTAATGATTCAACCAGCTCTCGATTCGTTTTAAGAAGCCCAAGCATGAAGCTTCTTGAAATCTTCCAACGTGCAACTGTTGTTAGGTATTCGATTTGCTATTGTGGTATCTTGATTATTGCTCACGATATGACCCCGTTAGTGTTGCAATAACGCAAATTCCTAATTTGTACTAAGCGAGGCGACGCGACAGCCAATTGAATCAATCGCAGTTTCTATTATGTCTTAGTTTGATTGAAATTACTTAACGCTAAATTGCTGCACCATTGCGATCGATGTATGGATTTATATTGTTGTTATTCATAGCTGTGCTAATTAATTAAGCTAGACAATATTGCTGCAATACTGCCAACTGGCGCCAGCTGTCTTACTGTTACGTCCTGAAGATGCCTCTTGCAACACAGTGCGAAACGTTGACTGCTTTATCGTCGTTGACGCGGTTTTCTCCCGGAAATTTAGAACTTACCAAAAAGCTCTTATTCTGTTCATAATCCACTCAACATAAAACTCGAATTCTAGATATTTGATGACAGCCTTTTGTTACCTGATACTCGAACACTTGTTTGAGGCCATACCTGAGAGTGATTTAACTGATTTGCTGATGTCCATGATCGGATAAACTATGCAAGATTAACATAAGGGAAGAAAAATGTCTGCACCATCGTTTTGAATTCAACCCAATGTGGTTGATGGAATTGCTTTGGGCATTCTCGACTCAGTCAAACATTTAAAGGTTTTCGTGATGGAAAACAACATCAAATGGGCAATCTGAGGCAATTGCAGCAGTAAATATGATAAACGTGAGTCATCCGTCTAGTCCTCGCCTCATCTTACTCAGTTAGATGCCATGATTTAGCCCGGGATCTACGTTGCTGACTTCGGTGACGGCGGCAGCTATATACAACAAATCTGCAGAGGTTGCGGTACGGGTTACCAATTAATCTTCATTACATTGCCATTAACCGCTGCAAGGTGAATTCCCCGTTGCATGTCCAACCATTGCCGATAAACTACAAATCTGATTTTAATTGGAAGTGAGGCATTATCTGATATACGTACTTTATCTCCTTTTGGTAAAATATTTCGCGACGAAGAGATCTCCGTCGTTCAGAAATTTCTGTTTTCTTTCCTTCGAGCCTTTACGGGCAAGGCCATGTCGTCGACATGAGGACTTTCGCCTGTACCACACCTTTGGGGGTTATGCTTGAATCTGTACCCACAGCCAAAAATAGCACTGCAATTGCGGTCGTTCAACTCTTTTTTATAATTATTAATTAATATCTTCTAAAAGTTGTTCCTGTTCTCAAACGTGGTTCGGACAGAAGGTAATTCCGTTAGAGACGTTAAAGTAATCCATGTAACTAATTTTGTTGGTAGCAAAAACCAACCTCGTTCCACACTGGCATTAAACAAATTAATTTAATTGCAATTGACAGATAAAGTCGAAGATCTGGCCAAATTGATATTGTGGCCACGTCATAGTCTGGGCTCCAACTCTAAATTATTAACATCGTTGCACTGCAAGAGTATTTAGGTCACTCTAAACTTGTAGAGACGATGTCCTAATTCGCCTATGCGGCTAATACATCCGCAACATTTCAGGGGACGCCTTTCATATATACTAAATCAAATGAAACCCAAATTGTGTTTGAGTGTTTTTAAATAAGGAAGTATGGTATTGAGGATACATAAATTAAAAAAGTGTGGGTGAAGTAGAGCTACAAATTTCAATAAGACAATAGTTTATTGCTTCAATATTCCTGTTTAAGATATTATATAGGGTGGATATAATTTATGACCTAGTTTCTTTGGTTTTATTGCGCATATTTAAGAAATTATTGACCATATGTCATTTAAACCAACACAAATGATTATGTAAAACCATACAACTTTTTATTTAAAAGACAAACTTATGTAATATCTCAAAGTTCAATTTACTTAATTATTTTTAAGAAACCTGTTATTGGTCACATATGTTTATCTATACTTGTATGCAAAAGGAGAGAGTTGATGCATAGAAACTACAAAAATGTTTAGATGTTAAGTAAACGCCAGTGTTCGTTACCACAAATTAATTGATTTATTATTTTCAACTCTCCTATAACTAAATCATTTGAATTTTTCTTTAATTCATAAAAGCTCACAAATTTATTGGTATGAAAAGATAATTATAAATCATAATAATATTTATACAGACAAATTTGATTTATTTATTTATTTATTTATTACTTATGCACTGAAATGTTGAAATTATTTCTGTTCTGCACTAAGATTATTAAGTACCTAAAATGTGTGGTTGGCTGGTGATCTGGATTGAAAAAAAGACTGATCTTTAAATGTGTGTATGTTGGGTTGTGCCGGTTGTGCGTTGTAAACAGCTGCTACATGCTTTATTCATAATATCCTGTATCAAACTACTAGAGACTTTATGTTTATCGAGAATATATAGTAAACCCTAAAAATTAACGATCATATGAAAAATAGTTGACAAAATGATGTAGTAACTTCAGTATAATTCATAATATCGGTGAAGATTTAGAAAGAATTGAATTGAAATAGATACAGTGTATTACACTTTGTCTACAGCGATTATACTTACAGCTACTAGATCGATATTGGCATCCAAGAAGACTGTCAATATCAATATAGAAGAAGTCGTTTTACTATTTGTAGCATATTTCTCAACATTTATTATTATCACCAACAATTATTGTCGATTTTTTAGATAGGTCCTCATTTATGATCAATTTTATAACTGATATAAAAAAGTACCAAAATTAAACTAAAAAAAGAACAAAATGTCAGACATTGGTTTTCTATGATATATGGTTGTCTAAAATTGTTCTCTATGAGATTTATTAGATATAATTTGAGTTCTTTTTGGAATATTTTTTACGAATAAGTTAATTCTCTCATTTTCTTTTAACTTTTATTTAATAGGCGAGAATACAACTAAAAACCCCGCATACACAGCTGCTTTTTTTCGGCATGGTTTGTGGCACTTGTATGAATGAGTGAGGAGAGCATTGGTCAACTTTAGCAAATATGCGACAATAGGAGACAAATGACTGAGGCGGATTCCTCATAGTTGTAAGGAAAGGACACCAGAATGTGATTTTCTTCTTTCCAAAAAAAAATAATAATCACTTACATTATATACCACGAAAACTGTGGAAAAGAATGTCTTGTCAACTATTATAATAAAATAAACTATCTATGAAAAAGTTTTTAATTGCGAGTTTTGAGGGCCAACGCAGATAAAAAAATATAGTTGTAGCAAATGAATTCATCTTTTTTAAAATTAATCTAAAGAAATTGTATATTCTTGTATAAAAATAAATTTAACCAAGGACGTTGGTGTGCTATGCTATCTATGTATTGCTATCAATGAGCATAGGTATCACTGTCGGCGCCGAATATCTTTGATATGCTAATCCATATCCACCAACCCATATTTATATTCATAGCTCGGTACACATACACGACCGTAAGACAATAGATTTATCCTATTGGTTTAATTACGTTGACAGCCGTTTAATGGATGTTCGTTTGTTTCAGGTGAGAGCGCGACCTCTGGTGCCTCCACGGGCAATTACGTAAGCTGAAATACCCTGTCCGTAATTAGATATCTAGTGAGCTGCGAAAACAATGCCGTACGCGTCATCGAGCGTATAAAAATAGACGAGAAACTAACATCGCTGTAGGGAGAAGACATACCATAATAAAATAATAATAATAAAAGTAACAATAATGGTGAAACTTTTTATTAACATATAAATAGAGTTGACGATTTTCAAACGCGTTTATGGCTTCACATCTGCGCCTAGGTATTTCGTTGTTCTTTTTTCGTAACCTTGCGGGAATTTATGACTCACGGGTGGTCCATCAGAGGGCGTTGTATGCAATCCTCACGGTGTATTATTATGCAGATCTACCGTTGATGGAGTATGGCCGCGAATTATGGCCATTATATGAAGGGATGAATTTCTTGTTACTTTAACTGCACCGTATATCTATGTTTTATTGTCACAATACATTCTCGCGTTTTGGCCTTATGAGATAGCAACGTTCAACCACCCATCAAGTACCTACGATAAAAAAATTATTTTTGTAATACCCTTGTAGTATTTAGATTTGACTTTGACAATTTTAATCTTCAGTAGATTTTGTGGTCTCTGGTAAATATAGGTAACTGTTTCAGAAAATTATAGACAATTTCGACACCTACAAAAACGCCTACTTGGCACATACTCCGGATCTCAAACTAATGTCAGTGATCACTGTGGAAAGATATACCGTTTATCCCATTGACCTTTAAATTGGTAGACATTTTTAAAGTCACTGATAATATATAATGTATGTAACATTTGCCACTTTATTATGAGATTGTCTCCATCCAACAAAAAACCTTCAGTAGTCTAAGTTTCAAACACCCTGTAGAAAGTGAAAGTTAAACGTGCAATATTAAAATTAAAACATTATACGTTCTTCGACAATTAACACATCAAAATGAATCAAAGGGAAAATAGGAACATTGCTAATTAATTTGGCTTTAAAGATGAAAGGTCGAAAACTTTACTAAGGTTCTTAATGTTGCACATAATGTTTTAATTATTGTCAGAAATATTTAAAACATACAAGTGTTTACATTTCTTTCACTGTAGCTTGGCCATTTATAGGTTCAACAGCTATTACTTTCTCAAATATTTATTGCTGTTAGTTTTGCTATAATGTCAACAAAAAAGTTTTTCAGTTACTCCGCAATAAGAAAATTACATTAAAAAATAGAATTATTCTGATAAAATATTTGTCAAATTTGTTGAAACTAATATATAACGGCAATATTTTCATGTGAACATGGACGTACATACCATATATTTTATCAATAACATGTGGAGGTCCATATTTTTCCGGAACAAAAGCAGAAGGGCATAAATCTTAATGTTTCCTAGTTGGGCCGGCGCTAGACCCTATATTTGGATCAGATCCAGCAGACTAACGACCTCAAATCGTTATTTTTAGACAATCCCGTGAATAGACACAAGCATATTTCGACCACTACAGACTCCGCTGCATGAGGTATGCATGCACATAAACAATACCGACGAAGGATCAAAAGCTTCCTAGCCGGTTGGTTTGACGGCCAATCACATGGTTAAATATTGATTTATTTAAATTTAAATAATTAAATTTAGAAAAGTTCAAGGTTAATTGGAACCGATAAATTTCATTAGCTTCTTATGCAAGAAACGACACTAGTATCTGCTGATGTTGTGTAGATTTACAAATTAACACGTAGGTATAAAGGAAAATTCCTCATATAATTGAAAATTTCTTTTTGAAATTAAATCAATGAGACAATGATAGACACAAACAACTCTGTGTGATTATGGACATTCTGAAACAAATTATTTTTACAACGGCATACACGTGCTACACATCCATAATCGTCTAGATCGAATTTCTCTTTCTGTTTTACTAGTTTTTTAATTAGCCATATCTACGGCGCCCCGTATGCTTATATATAGGACAAAGCTCGGAGCCGCTGACTCTCAACATGATTAGAATTAACATACAATACGCCAATAGTCTTGCATTGTATAGGTAGCGGAAGATATGTTGACATTTTTGCTGACACAGCCCTGTAATAACATTCAGAGATGCCACATCTCGATTTATAATATTATGAACTTTTTATTGGACATACTATACAAACAAAAAACTGGAAAAATGCGTAACAAACTGAACGATGTTTTTAAAGTATAATATTTGTGGTACATTTTCGGGTTCCTTGTGAAATTCACGCAACTATATCCGAACTATGATAGGTGTATCCTAAACCCAGTTGTTTTTGATATATTGCTTTTTAACAGCGGCACTTTCAGAAAAGAAAGTAATTTCAGTGTTCAACTGTGTAAGATTTCACATGATAAAAATCAATTTAACACAAAAGTTGCTAACAATTTCATACCGTAATACGTCGACTATATACAGGCTCCGGCACTAACTTAGTCACAAGTGGGAAACAAATTAGTAAAATTTTCAGTAAAAAGTTTCTGTACTGTCCTAAACCTAAAAAGCAAACATCAAAATATAATAATCTGCTTGCGTATGCTGGGTGTCAAAATTAATAAAAAATTTTACAATGGTTTAACTCAAATTTTGTAACCGATTATGACGAGCTTTTAACACAATGTAATTGCGGTAATTACAAAAAAAATATCTTACAACTAATACCGCAAGTAGAAAAAAAAGTTAATGGATTTTTCTGCAATCGGGCCATTTGTCTTCTACGACAATTAACATGTCGACATGAATCAACGTCCATTATATTCCTCATTAATTTTACTTTAAAACTGAGGAGGCAAAAACGTGACCTGAAACCATGAGAAAACTATTCTTAATTGTTCTAGAGGGTTTTTTGAACTTACACCACAAAAATATCATGTCGGTAATATAAATCAAATGAGTACTAGAAATAATTATTCCAAACACTATTGTTGTAGTAGTCTTTGGTGCGGTTTCTTCCGCTGCATTTAGGCCACTCTTGGCCCTTCTAAACACTGTATTAGCTAGAAAGAATTTGTCTGTAATCTGGTGAAAGAATTATCAAAATATACCAAAAATTACAAAAGTTATTGGAGATCAATATTTAGGTGGGCGGTTTTTGGCGCTGTGTATAGTTTTGTTAATTAAATTATGTAGGTACATATATGTATCATGTTTTTGATTTTACAGAATACTTCACATTGATTTGTGAAATAAATTATATTAATTAATTAATTATTAAATTAATTATATCGTTAACCCTTAGTATCGCCAACCGAAAACCGAAAAGAAAATGGTATTTTTGCCGGAACGAAAACCGGAACGGAAAAAAGGTTTGAAGCCCTGCTATTAGAACATCCAGTGTAGCAAATAGCCCTCTAAATTCAACTATTCTACCCCACACTGCTAATCATCATACGAAACATTTATTATTTCGATGTAATAAAATCTTCTCAAAACTATCACACAACCACGCCTAAAACCTTTCGATCAATACGGCCGAATCAAGTAGTCTATATATAAACTTCAAAATCCCGTAATCTCTGTGTTTTTTAACTATCGACAGCGATCACTGAAACAAGAAAAATGGTAATGTACCTAGTAGTATCACTATTTTTCTTATTTCCACAAACATCATAAAGTGTAGTTGTGTATCAAGAACTGATAATACGAAGCCAATGATATCGTTATTACTCGTTTCGTCTACGATTATAAAAGGTTGTATCCGTTTGTGTCTGTCAATAAACAATAAGAATTAACATTTAAAAGTAATATTACATGCATATGGTGCCTATCAGGCGTTATATCTCGTTAGGCGCGTTGATTGTCCGTATCCTTTCTTCTGTCCAAGGACACAAACATTGAACAAACCTAAATGCATTTTTCCGCAATGGGTTTACGATGCATTTACGCCGCCCGCAATTAAAGATTTATTGTCTTCGCGATGCAGGCTAGACGGAGGTCGAGCTTTACTTATGCCCTTTGTTCTGCGGCATAATTTTCCATCGTATTCAATTACCCACCTATAATGGATTATGTTTTAATTTCTCAATTTGCCCCAGCTCTCATGAGATCACCGCGCTAATTTCATTCCCGCTTTTACAACTATCAATTTCCCACTCAAGGATTCTGCTCGCTATAAAGTGAACCAGAAAAAAATGCGCTCGCGGATACAAACACGATACGTTTTAATTGAGTTATTATTGTATTTAAGACAATGAACTGTTTATTAATAGGAGCTATTAAATGTTGTATGCAATTTTACAGATATCTTGTAAACAGGAAATATTAATCTTAATTGATTCAAGAATTAATAAACTTACAACAATTTTAATTTTATTATAATAGTCGATAAAATATCTTCTAAATCATGTACTGCTCACAAATATTATATCGTGCCGCTCATAGAATATACAAAAGATATGCCATCTTGTTAAATTATTATGAAACTTAATCATGTAATGCTCTACATGTACTGCACTTATCATGAAATAGGTACATTACGAAACCGTATAATCATTTCTGTTGGTGTTAATAAATTTCTCAGAGACCAATGACACCGCGGCATTACTTTGTTCAAGTCCACCTAACGAGCGGATGATTAGCTATATTTTTTATCTATGCATATATACATAGAAAGAGAGAACATGTGCATGTACCATCATCAATTCCACCAAAGTTAACATTGCGTAACTTGACTTTGGAAGTCCATCATGGGCCGGTTGCTACCCATGCATGTGGGCATTCCACGAGTATAATTAATGTTACGTAACATCACCTCCTTCATGCATTAATGGCACGTGAAATTTATAATTACTTGCCTGTGATATGACTGCTGATATGCCGCCGACATGCTATGCAATGCGGCCGAGTACTTTCGATTCCTGGATGGGCACTTACGTTTTAATTATCTCATGATGGTCCCGTCGCCAATGGTGATGCCCGATATGATCGATTGAATCGACGAATTCGATCGTGATGACGTGCCATACCAATAATATGCTTCCAGTTCAAGATAAAACAGATGCCAATCGTGGAATATAATGAATGAAAGTTGTGTAAGAAACGTGTTTAATCAACATCTCATGAATAACAATGTTTGAAAATAACTGTCAGCATAACTTCAAAGCACCTTTCCAGCAAACTGAGAATACTGAACATGCCCTGGAGACAGAATTAGGTACTATTACAATTGCTTATTACTAAAAGGACTTAATTAACATTTTGATGTCAACATATACTATATACTATAATTCAAGATCTAGGTTTGAATTCTGACTCAATCCACGTGCATTTATTGTTGGTTGGTGTCTAGAATACCAACAGAAACTAAAATGGAGACTGGGAAAAATCAAATACGCAAAAATTGGCTAACTGCTTAATACATGATAAGGGGCTTGCTTCATGATAGCCGAATATGGTAAAATATGAAGAAGCGTGACTTTTGCTCTCAACGACAATCTTAACAACAACAGGCCACTTTCATATTTCAGCCGGTAACGACAAATCTTCGTATCTCTATTGGGACCCTTTCATCTTTCTGGCTTGCATAGAAAGGAAATTTTGCGCGAATTTTTGCCGATTCGGTCTCGGATATTTAGGCGGACAATTGACGGTGAGAGTGAAAGTGGCCCGCGGACGCACGACGGCAGAAATTCGATAGAAAAACTACCCGCTTTTAACAAGTTTGTCTTTCAAAATGGTTTTTTTTTTCATGACCTTGAGAAATATCATTTTGTTCGTCGTTTTGATCCTCGTTAACTGAATATTCTGTCGTACATTACAGTCTAATTTAATTCGGATGAATTGAAATTTGGTGAGAATTTTAAACTTGAAACAACAAAATATTTTACAAACCGAAACAAAAAATATTTCAGAAATAAAAAACTTGTGTCAATATTATGTAAATGAGAACATACAATTAATAAAGTAGTCAGTTACTATGTATCTGGAGAATTTTACTTGTGTTTCTTTTCGCCCAATTCTCGTCTCCGGCCAACGCACATCTTCGTCTTACACTCTCACTTTCGTCGCTGGCTGCACCAGCCGGTGGCTGCGCTATTGTCAAGGTAAAAGGTTAACGAACCGTGTGCTTAAAGATTCACGACGAGCACGAATTCTCTCCTGCGATGTGAACGCGCTCTCGGTCGCATTGGGCAGACCGCAATCGGATTTGCTACCTTGTACCAGGTCCGGGGATACAGACAATCTGCTGCTGCTGCTCCCGCTGTTGCTGCTGCTGCTGGACCCTCAGGGATCTGGGTGTGGCACAAGCCATAAAGCAAATATTGCTATTGTTAATAATATAATATAAATTCAATTAGTTTTTTTCTGTTATATTTTTAGCCAGTCAATATGCGCGTTGGGAACATTTTTCATATCATTTCCTCACAAAGTAGTAAGACCCTTAATAGTTTTAGAATTGAGTATAATACAATTTCTCTATAAAAAATCACAAAACGAAGAGTTTTTTTTTTTAGTAAATTCGGTCTGGTCAAATGCTGATGAACCACGTAATAGAAAACACCCACCTTTTGCACACTCCCTGCACGCTATTTTCATACAATAGTAACTGCGGAGTACTAACTCCTGCTAACCCCTATTCTTTTCTAACTAATCGTAAGAGGTGATTTTGACGTTTTCTAATTGCATTCTATAGGATACCTAGTGTAGCTATCGAAAACCATAATCATAATTTTACCGTATCCCAAGGTAATTTTTACAATGGCTGTCGATGACAGTTATCGATCCCATCGTCGCGTCGTATGTCGGGCATATCGTGAAATTGACATTTTGCCCGAGTGACATTTTTACTGGATGCGTAACTGTAATTGTGGACCGCCCATTCGCATAATATCTACGGCATTCGTGTTGGTATTTATTACGGTGTGCGAGTAATCCGATTTATCTACGGAATTCTGTACGTATATATATATATCATAACAGTTATTGAAGGAGTTATGTTGCACTAGATATTTAATTTTGTAGTACTGTTCTTAGTTATAGGTATCCGAAGAACAAACCTGTCGTTGATTTATACATTTTTCTAGCTTTTTTGTTTTGCCCTTCTAAAATGCAAATGTCGACCGTTTTATAGTGGATCAGAGATTTCTAGATACTTAAAAAACTATAAAAATATAAATTTTCCCGTTAAAGCTAAGAATCAAACTTAATTCATTCCAGAGCTAAATCACACAGATTTCTGCTGACAAAACACAGCAATACACGTTTTCGACTAATAACTGTCTTATTTTTCTTAAATATTACGACCAGATGTTTGCGATGATATTTACATGACTCGCATGTCTTGAAGCACGTCTGTGCCGTTTCATATAAACTTTTCAGTAAACGAGTTTATTAAAACTTTCTTCTTATATGGGATGGAATGTCAGAACTGGTTGTAATTAAATATTATGAAGTTTGGGATTTCGGTAATATGCGATGTTGACATCCTATAATAAATAGATGTTGAACTACAGTCGAGAGTAAGAATTGTGAAGAGATATGAACCATATCTCTTAAAAATATTTGCAGAAAAATTAATCGTCTTATGTCGATTTCATAGTACCTACATAGTAGATTGATAATTAAAAAAAAACCACCCCATTAAAAATACTTCTACAAACTATCAGACCTCGTAATCCTGTAACATTGCGATTGGAACATCCGCAATTACATTCCGGCTATATTTTCCGTCGGCTTGCGGTCATATTTCATGACGACGTGACGCGTAACACACCGATAAATCACATAAACACGCACCGAAACTTGTACCAATGTTATCACTTCCAAGAAGCTGTTTGTGGTCGAGCGATTCGGTACCGCTGTATGAATAATCTCGGAGACTCTGGCCTTTGATACCGCAAAGATGCCGCCGTTAATTCGATACAGCATATAAATAACGAATTAATTGCGTTAATGCAACCCGTGTTCGTTTTTAAAACAGTCATAAACAACCCGGAGATAATTTATTACAAATACGGTTTGTTTAGGCCATATCGCAAACTGGGCACATTATTATTATTATTATGCTTTTCTACTATATGCCGCAGTCACTCATGTTGAGTTTGTGGATAGCATTGTTCAATGAAAGAAATTGTTGCTAGCGGAAGAGGTATCCATTCTTTCATAACAGAGAATGAGTCCCAAACAGTTATATAAACATCAATACAAGAATTAACATAAAGTTACATTTGAATTACTTTATTTAGGAAGCATTGAATTATCGAGCACAAGGTGGTGTTTTCATGGGTTATGATCTGTGATAGTATCACACGAAGGGTGAAAGAACCTACTGTAACATTACCAATGTTGGATTTGATGGGGGGGATTTTCTAGGAGAAGAAATCTTTGTTGATACTGTATAGCGTAACGTGGATCTGCACAGAATTGATTCTGAACGCTACTTTAGAAACAACGCCCTAATAACATCAAAAGAGTAATTTATCATAATTTTCCATTGGCGCAGCGGATCACGATCCTGATCTCCAGACACTTCAGCCCACATATTAAACTCACTCAATTGCCGGTCCGATTTAAAATCACTTAGCCCAAATAACTGGTACGCGAATTCCTTCAGCTACGGTTAAGATCAGCAGCAACCCGCATATTAATTTGCTTTCCTTCTCTCTCTCCGTATATCGTTCCATCTTTCTTTTACCATAACTCAATAATAGTTACGTGTACACTTATCAATCACCCTTTGGCTACAGCAATCTTCCCCACCACATCGGAGGCATCATTGTCTCGCCTTGCGAATTTTTCATCTCCTTCTTCTTTTTATTGCTCTGTCACTGACCTTAATTTTCATGCCGCATATAAAATGGATTCGGTATCAATATTATATGCCTGAATTTCTGCTAACTCATCCGCACTTATTACAGATTGTATTGCAGACACCAACATTGCTGTACTCGTACGTGTAGATATTTCGTTGATTCTAAGAAGATCTAAATATTCAAATCCTAACCAGAAGTGTGTGAAGATTTTGTGAAGTCGGGACTTAATGCTATATAGTCTCAATATTAAAAATTAAATTGTTTGTTAACACATTCTGTTAGTTGCTTGTGAAAGATATTCAATATCGTAAATCTTATGTTTACATTTAGAATTAAAGTTGTCAATGGAACTAAATATTGCGATAATATCAAATAAGTATGAAATGCATATATATTGCATACATATTTCAACATAAAACATCTTCAGAAATAAACACCTATAGATAACCGGACACAGACAACTCTAATATAGGGTACACTCCCCAACATTTTACAGGATTCTTGGGTAGTGAACCAGGAACATGAAATAAATTATCTCCAATGAAAAGTATAGTTTATCCAAAACTTTACTTATCAAGATTAAATTCCGATTTATATTTTTCTCGCCCTCATTTTTACTTTCCGACTAGTACCCTAGAAGAAAAGTATTGTAATCGACGAAAAATTACGTTTCGACATTTCCGCGAAATACGCGAAAATGTATGTATGTATGTATGTGTGTATCTGTGTATGTATGTTCGTGAACACGACTGCGCCCAAATGGAACAACGGATCGGGCTGAAATTTGGTATACATATTTAGAATTACCGGGGAACGAACTGGAGTGTTTTTGGTGACAATCTGACAGCCGGAAGTAGCAGATGTTACAAGCGTCTTCTTAGGGATTTATCCGATTTTGGCCAAACTGATATCAGCTCACTATCCAGTGAGTTTAAATATGTATACCAAGATTTTGAGTCAGATTTTGACAAACGTCAGTGCCACTGACATGAAATGACATTAAATGTCAGGATGACAAATGTCATTATGTCATAGAAACTGACGTATTATCCAGATTAGCTGTGGTTTTACAAAATTTAATAATGCAAAAGTTTTTAGATATTTCATTTTATCAACGATGTAGTCGGAAAGTTGGGTGAGGGCCACTCCAGATATTTCATTATAGCTATCTGAAACTGCATAATTTATATGATAATAAAGTCGAGTTTTCTTGGACATGAACATGCGAAATAATCGAGCGAGATTTTTTTTGTAACGGTTAAAGATAATTTAAAAATTGTGCCAACTGGATACATAAATTTTATGTAGTTAATTTTAAAATTAATGTTTGAAAGAGAAACTGCTGGAATTTGATAAGTACCTATAGTTGTCTAGGGTCGAACTATAGAAACAATAAAATCATCAAGCGGTCATTTTGAAATTTTGCAATAGTAGATTTGCACGAAATGCCGTCGTCCACCGCGTTGCACAATTGAGCATATGCGCTTAGGAACTGAAATGTCACGTTTAAGATCACCGATATGCAAATCCCGCCAATTTCCCAGAATCCGCTAGATAGTGAGAAAGTGATTAATCCGCCGTATTAAGCCTCCATTCGAGAGATAACTGGAGAGGTTAACTTTTCCCCAGTTAGTATTTGCGAAACTAATTAGATTCAACCGATGATCACGTACGAGCTATTAGAATTTTTGCTGGTACGAGCTCGGAAAGGCAGGCAGGCGTTTCACGCGGTTTTGCCAATTCAATTAAGATGCCCAGCTCGAATGCACATAGAAACCAAGTACTGGACCAGCCAAGCCAGCAACCGCGCTGTAACTTTCTTGTGATCTGACCTCGAAATGCCCAACAGACTCTGATGCAGCGGCAATCAATTTGGTCGATGATTGGTCCACACCACACAAGTGGATCGCTTCAAATTCAATTTTCCATGCACCACATATCGCGCCGGAATATTGACCACAATGAGATTTCTACGAAAATGAAATTAATTGACTCTTGGTCGCAAATTTCGATATGACGAGTCAATAACCAGTATATGATGCCAGTATGTAAAAACGAAGTCGCACAAGGTTCATACTGTTTATATTATGGTATATTCGTTTTTCTTTTGCAGAAACTTCAATTATATCATGGAATTCTAATCTTGACAAATCAATTAGAAATAATTCACGTATTGTAGTCCACAGCATTTACAGCAAACAATCTTTTACTTTGTCGCCTCTCGAGAATTCGGAAAAACATAAGTTGCTATTCAACACTATTAAGAAAAGTAGGGCAGCCAGTAAAAGAACCCTAAATGTAGCATCCTTGATACTGCATAACATAAGGATATAAGCATCTCACGTGGAAATTATTGACCACGCGCGTACGAAGCGTACTTTCACGCGGTCTGTTCTAAAAACGATCGGATGATGAAGTGGTTTTGACCGCAATTTAACCATCTTTTAGAATCCGCCCTTACGTTGTCTTCATAATGAGCATTCCGACCGACACGACTATACCATTAAATACGGAAAATCACGTGCTCGCGCTAGTGCGTCCATCCTCCTCGCGGGCCCACAGCGAACATCTGTATCGATAAATTTAATGGTGGAACAGGTCCATCCAAACCGAACAGATAGCTTAATTACAAAGCTCGGCCAAGATCACGCGAACTCATCTTCAGCCTTCTTCTCCCGGTACCGATCGCTTCTGAAATTACACAAGGGCTCAGAGAGAGACACCAACAGCAAAACTCAATCTCACGTAAAGATCTTGAAGATAGACAGACGATCATTTAGAATCGGGAATTGAAGAAACTTGGCGAGTTTAGTATCTCTTGTGTGTTTGTGAATAATTCTTCGAGTAGCTCAGGGAGCGGCTTGTGACACTTGACAAATGTAGAAATTAACGCAGAGTTTAGATAAGATCGATTAAAAAGACATAGTGGGTGTTTAATGCTTATCATAAACACGGTTCTTATCTTTGTGGTTTGGGGTCATACATCTTGCTTCTGAGGAATGTCTTTTATTCTTCTGAAAAATGAGTGCAATGGCATAAAGTTTATTCGGTCTAGACTGTAGAAACTTATTCCTCTTTAAACTATATAATATCCAGAGTTGCCATAAAGGAAGGTTTTGCTCAAAATGCAAATTTCAGGAAGCAATTGTATAACAACCACTTTTCTTTTTCAATAAACACTTCTCAACCATCTGCAAACCCTTAGGTAGTTCAGACGATGCATTCTTCTATACCTAGGGCTAAACGATTCTCATGTCAATCAAACAACTCAGTGGCGCAATGTGGCAAGGCCCGTGCACTCCGAAATAAATTAGAATAGAAAGTCGTTAGCGGTCCTCGTAATTATACGATGTACTTAGACCAAGGTCGCACCACTTCATCCCGCTTTGCGTCGGTAGTGCCGCTGACACCCGATACTCAGCTCCACTATCGACTCCTTTCATCTGGAGGCCAATAATTGAAACTTGTTGTTGTTTCGGTTCGATTATAATTTTTCCCCTGTATATGGCCTGTAGAAGCATGTCGTCAGCCTATTTGATTGCTTAGAGCAGCGTCCCACGTACGTCAACGTAAATATTAGTTTAATAAGAGGCCGCACGCACGGGTGAAACCATGGGAAAGTTGGTGATAACATGCTGTGGGCATTGAGTTCTAATATGCTCATGATGTGATCTGATCCGGAAGAATTCGTATTCTGGAAGCAGTTTATGCAATTGTGATAAGTTTATAATATATCTAAGGATTTCAGCAGATCAACAGTTCAACAATGTTAAAATGCAAACAGCAATCAATGAAATATATAAGTAA
This sequence comes from Aphodius granarius, assembly GCA_963971325.1. Classification (NCBI taxonomy): domain Eukaryota; kingdom Metazoa; phylum Arthropoda; class Insecta; order Coleoptera; family Scarabaeidae; genus Aphodius; species Aphodius granarius. The sequence continues at coordinate 29,557,156 of OZ020221.1, forward strand.
TATATATCACAGAATAACCTAATAACCGCTTAGAGTACAACATCTTCAGGAAACCGACTGCAACAGACTCAAAAACTTACACCAACTACCTACATTAAAGTCTCAAAAATTCTAAATGAACCCTAATGCAAAACGGTATCAACAATTCATATACGACCATGGAATTTTTTCCACATATGAGAATTAATATCAGTTAACGCCCTTTGCACAAACAGTTCAGGGAACTAGTGAAACATGTGGTTCTTTTAGGTTACGCATAAAATTTAAAGTCTATTTCACACTTATTGTTCGTATATTAGTACAATATATTAATATTTGTATCATTTCGATATATTTATTTCAAAGAACATACAGTGTTTTGACGTCAATTTACTCGTGATTTTCCTTTCACCGTTTGACGAAGAACACAACACATAAATTGTCAAAACTTTTTGAGAATTCAGTTTGAAGCTGGGCTCCTGGAGTACTCAATTAAACTTCATATTATTGATGTTTTTCCTTCCTTTTCACTTTCAGATAATGACGATGTATGAGACAGACAAATCAAAAACTTGAATTTTATTCAATTAACTTCCAAAAAGCAATAACACTTTATTCCAAAAGTAACCAGTTAGTAATTTGCACCCCGTAGTTACCTACTGCATATATCACATTTGTCCATGTAAGAAATGGTAACCGGGGAGAATGGCTATCTTCTCCCCGGTCATAACACCATCCATAACTTTTTTGTTCGAATTTCTTAATAAAACATATATCAATAGATATAACTATTCAAGTACTAAACTACGCATGGCGTCTTCAAATAGAATTGTAAATAACGCCATCGATCGATACCGAACAACATCGGGGATAACAAATTCGTAATCCACATGAAATTCTGCATCTACTAATGGTATCATCACGACTCTACCCTTATGGTAACAACCCCTCTTATATAAGTAAAGCAGTAAACTTGTGTGCGGTTTGCCATTTGGATTATATAAATGTTTATAGCATTTGCAAAAGTTGATGCATAACTTTAATTAATACGTCAAATTGTAAGCAATTAATAGGCGTAGCTACCCAGGAAAGTTAAGAGTTTTGCTCAATCGATAAAACCACTTTGATGATCATAATGTTGACCTACCCCATATGTTTCGTTAAGAAATTTGAACAAAAAAGGTTGTGCTCATCTTTTACGGCTATCTTAGGTATATTCTCCCCGGTGAAGTGGTAATAATAATAAGTAACATAAATAAATAAGTAATTTTTTTTAAGTCGCACCCATTTGAGTGAAAACGCTTGTCGGTCATATCCCTCTGCGGGATACAAGTTGAAATTACATAACGTGTCTGTGTTAAGCCAACACCTCAATGTTACAATTAACCGACACTGCTATTGCGTCTAGGCAACGAGGTGGTGTCGGTACTGCTTGTTGTCACACTGCTGGATGTATTCCCCGAATCGTGACAATGGTCATTGTTTGGCAGAAACGTTACTTAATCGCCAGCATGACGACACAGTAGCTCAAATATCAATGAAAGTGAACTGTTTAGTTGTATAATTCATAATTCAATTTATTAAAAATCAACTTGGTTATTGCAAATTGAAATTCTAAACGTTTCAGAAACCTGTTGTTAAGTGTAGTCTTAAGGTATATTGTTCTTCTATTTCATTTTTCGGATAGCTTAGTAAATGTGGCTAAATTATTATCAAAAGAATTCTTATATTCAAATTCATATTTATCAACTTATATTTCTTTAACTTATTATTTGTTCGATTATTTCCGCGGTACAGTTGTCCACTAATAGGTTTAATAATGAAGCTTTTCTTTTTGTAGTACGTTCTTTGACTTTCTTTGGCAATGTCGTCGTATGGTTTTTTACCAAATATGTTTAGCATAGCAATTATATTAATTGATATTCTACTTTCGTGATAGCCAACGGTGCATATACTTTTGAACTGATATTATATTATAATGTTCTACTTTTTACACATAAATTGTTGTTGTAAAAGAACAAACTGAAGAGCTTATTTATAAACCACTCAGATATTCATTTCTTCAGGATGAAAATTCCTTGAAAAACTCCTCCCAATCTCACTTAAACGAGACAAAGGACGGAATAGCGACGACAAATTGCAGTTGCAGGGATCGCAAGGAATGCCCATTTCTTTTCCGCCCTTTTCTTCCCAAGGTGTAATAACCCCCAGGTGTACAAACTGAAATATAGCCACCCCTCAAAACGTCCTGGGTTTTATTTTACGAGCTTCATCGGAAATATTGCTGTATCTGCCTTTGCCCATAACATGCACCAAATGTTCTACTGGGCGGAGATGATGACTACCACAAAACGTCCCTATCAGGAAAAGTGATGACGTTCTATTCTCACATTATAATACCTGAAGGTAAAATATGCGAGACATCAGGACCACAAGTAGAGATTGAGTACAGGAGTAAGGATGAAAAATAAGTATTAATATTTGAACTCCTCAAAGGCCGTCTCATATCAACACATCAAGGCGAAGAAAAATGTCATCACTTGGTTCTTTAGAGTTAAAATGACCTACCCAACTTTCCGACAACCATGTTGATACATTGAAGAGTCTGATCCTTTTTTTCAATTTCTTGAAATCACAGCCACTTTGAAACGCTAACTTCTCCTAATAAACGCATATTGTGCCTAAACCGTTTATCCCACTGGTCGATAATAGTATACATATTTAGTGTCACTGGACGAAGAGCTGTTATCGATTTGGTCAAAGTCGATTAAATTTCTAAGAAATGCATTTAGCATTTATCACTTCCGGTTGTTAAATTGTCACAAAAAACAATCCAGTTCGTCCCCTGATAGTTATAAATGTCTATACCAAATTTCAACCCGATCCGTTGCATTGTTTGTGAGCTACTTCTTCACATTTATTGGATTCAAAGGACCCCAAAACTCGTATTTTCGTAGAAATAAAAAACGATCCGTCGATTACGATACTTTCCTACCAGGATACTAGTCGGAAAGTAATAAAGAGTGCATTAAAAGTATGTATATTAATAATAGTGATTGTTTACATGTCGATAGTGTTTATTTGTAAAAGGCTCTTCGGTCCTTCAAGCCTGGTTTATACTGATGAGGGATTAACATAAGCCTCTCTAGTTCTAAATTTTGCGACAAAATAACTGAAATAAATCGTCTCAATTAAAAAGACATCTCGGGTAGGCATGTAACCACTCGCAAGTCGGCCAGATATATATCGCTAAACCAGATCGACCAGATTTATCGACCTTACGGGTTACCTTAACGCCACCTGCTCCATAAAAATTCCAGGCTACGGTGGCCTGCTCGGGCCACAGAACACTCACGCAAATCGCATAAAAAGAGATATTCCATAAGAGGAGAGGCGGTCGTCCGTATTATGCAAAGCATGTGGAAAGTGGCCCAAAATCTGACCTCAAGCCTCTCTTAGATAACCGTCCCAGCAGTTCTCTAATTAAGGAAACCATCGATCGTGCCGTAATTTTCACCATGTAAAGTGTAAGCTATCGAGTGGTCCATTGACTGATTATTTTCAAGTTGGGAATGCGGTAAGGCGGGTTGGATGTCGTCATCCGACTCGCGGACTGAGAAAAAATTCTTGCGGTGATTTCGTTGTTGTTGTCCTTTTTTGCTGCTAAGTGGTGATGCATCGTGGGTCTCAGGATGAACATACGTCATAACCAGTCGTAAGTGTGGTCAGTGCCCCTGTGTGTCAACCTTGCGAACCGTTTTAGTATCAATCTTTCCAGTTGTAATGCTGCCACTGTTGTTACCAAGTGATGGACTTCGTAAGAAAAAGTTACACTAATGACGTATACAATTTTTCGTACGTTATATGAACTAATTAGGATATCGCGAAACACATCTCGTCCGACAGACAATTAAAAGAAATCCGTGGTGGCCCCCACTTAACTTTCCGACTAAATTGTTGCCTTAAGTGTCTAAACACTTACACTAATATTATTCAATTTCGTGAAACCACAGTCAATTTTGACGCCAACATAACGTCGATCATAGAATAGCACAATGACATGTCATGTCAGTGGTAAAATCTGACAATTCTCAACTCAAACATACATATTTATAGTCACTGCCGGACGAGCAGATATCAGTTTGGTAATGTGTGTATATATGTCTGTGTACACGATAGCGTTCAAACGAACAGCGGATCGGGCTGAAATTTGGTATACATGTTTAGAATTACCGGGAGACGAACTGGATTGTTTTTGGTGACAATCTGACTACCGGTGGCCAGTGTTACATGCGTCTTCGGCGTTCATCCGATTTTGACAAAACTGATACGGGCTTAAATCCACAGCCTTCGTTTGCTGTATAGCAAATTGTTACATTTTGACAAACGTCAGTACCACTGACATGACAGGAAATGCTAGTATAACGAATGACTTTATTGGAGATTTTAGGTTTTTATTTTATTCCTATTGATTTGCCTTGTATAATAGATTTTTAGTTACTGATCATAAAATTCTTATAAAATTTATTCAATTCTACATAATAACTGAGATATCAAAGGACAAAGTTACGGATAACATTGATAAACTGCATGTCATATAAATGTGCTGCAGTTTCTTTAAACGTTACCGAGCACTAAAAAAAGTAACAATAACATTTGAAATGTATTTCATGAAGAACTAGTAGTTTCTTGTTTTAAATGCCCCCCACTCTATGGAATACACGCAATGTTTTTACTTTCCGACTAGTACGCCAGAAGGAAAGTATTGTAATCGACGGATTACACATACGTTTTCACATACATTTTCCAGAAATCATTGCAATCAATTCAGGGAACCCCAAAACGCGTATTTGCTCTAAAATCTCGTTTTTTTTTTTTTTTTTCGTAGATTACAATACGATTTCCTTCTAGGGTACTAATCGGAAAGTAAAACTGAACGGTATTTTGCCCAACTGGAAATTTAACGTAAAATATATTAGTTCAAAAGAACTAATAACAGATCATTCTAAAAAGCTAACCGAGAAGCAGAATGCAGATATGTGTTTTAAGAACAGTGACAGTTGCCACGTTCAGTGTACGTTTTGAAGTGCAATTGTTCTATGTAGAACACACACGAAGCAAATACAACTAGTAAAGCATTTTCTTTTCAATAATCATTATTCTATCCTCAATGTTTTTCCACAACTAAGAGTCACAGCATTCTTTTCGAAGAGGAGCTACAACATGGAGTCCACGTAAGAATTTCCTGCATTATGAATGAAGACCGGGCAGGATGAGTCATCGTAAGGCCAAAGAACACCGTTGCGGTTTCTGCGGACAACACAATCATGGCGGCAAATCACACAGAGGCAAAAACATCCGCCGTGTTTACACACTGTATGGACTAAGAGAGACGGACGGACCTCTCTCTATATACTATTACACTGTTAGAATACCAAGAATCCTTTCGCGCTTTATATAGACTAGAATACTGTTTTGTCCGCTGTTTTGTCCAGAAAATAGCAAATCACTGTAACGTATCGTGGTCAGGTGCTTTTTTGTTCATACAACGTGTGAGAATTTGGTAATGGTTGGGTTTTTCTTCAATCTGGTGTATTAATATGTTTAGGATAATAGCTTTTTCACTTTTATTACAACGACGTGATCGTCTTGTTGGACTTTTCGTGGATGGGCTGATGGACTTATGAAGCCTTTGAATAGTTTTACAATTCTTTCTTCTGCGTCCAATCAAGTCAAAAATTACCGTCCTTTGAGAGGTATTTTGAAGAACATACCACTAATTAAGACAAACAAACTAACACAGACGTCAAACACAACAACCAGGAAGGCAATGCGTCATTTATTGCCTTGCTTGTTATTCAATATTTACGGAAATTCTCAGCGTAGGAATAATCGTAGAAATAAATATCTCGAAGTAAATCAATTAAGAGAGTTCGATGCTTGTCGATGCCAGAGTGAAAATGAACCGATCCGGGGCACGTTTTCGAAAGTACTGGATATTTATGAGAAAAACACATGCGTTAGTGTTACTTTTTGCTCCTAGCGAGATGTATAGATCTTTTGAATAGACCCCATATTAAATAGATCATTATCAGTAAAGTAATGCATTCAGGAAACGGAACTTTATTTGTTCTATTGGAGATTTTACGTTTTTATTTTATACCTATTGATTTGCCTTATATAGGGTGTAATAGGTTTGGGAGCATAACATTTAGGAGACAATAGATTTTACGTACTCAAACAATATTATCCATGACCTTCGATATTTCTGTTATTAATAGAAATAGAATAATGTAAATCTGATACACAAAACCAATAATCCCTCATGTTGTGTGCACTCAGACCTAAACCAACATATTTTGCTAAATTTCTGTTGTGATTGAGTTGTAAATTTCTTACAGTAAATACCAGTAAGGACAAAATGATGTTTCCGTTGTAAGTATGGTATCCACCATCCATTCAATGTTTTGTGGTGACAACAAAGACCGTAACATAGCAGTACTTTATGTGATGGATAACTTAGAATGATGTCAAAAATATGTTGTCAGCTCCACCGGTGCGGTGATGTAGCTCGGATGTCGGACCTGGATGAAATCCGAAACCGAAAACAAGGTCAATAACTCGCGTTCGAGCGAGAAGAAGCCAACCGGGCCGCACTCTGCTACACACGGCGAGAAATTATGTCTATTGTTTTCGGTCACGCCTTCGGCTTTTGCTTTTTGCGGGCCGACGTCGTAGTGACGAGCAGCGCTCTCTTTCATCGTCCTTGGAACCGTAACAGCATCTCAGGCAGACAGCTATGTCTTCTTAACACTTCTATCAACAATTTTACTTTGGTAGTATTTTACAGTTACTATTGCCAACTTCATTGATTGTCTAGAAAAGAACCTGAACGGTTTTACGTTTGATGATATCTACAAAAAAAAATGAAATTAATTTTTATTGGGTTATTAAATAACTAAAATAATCAAGATGCCTAAAACAACAATTTTAATCAGTAAACCTAATGAAAAGCTTTGTTACTTATAATGAGAAATGAACAGTTAGAATCGAAATATTTCGCAAAACTCTATAAAATCCTAAAAAAAGACAAAGTAAACATTGACACAATGAATTGCATAAAGAGCACAGCATGGATCACAGATATCTAAGCAGGAAACTGTGGCGGCAGTCTCAGCTTTCGGTTCTGTACTTAATTGCTGGTTATTTATTAATTATTCCCGCTTAGATAAATTATTTCGAATGGACAGAGTAGAAGCTCGTCGATATCGCTGCATTACCCTCGATTTATTGAAACGCAGCGTGAACGGTATCGATTACGGAACTAATACGAAGCATATATATGCTTTATGCCGTATTCGACATATTTGGTATTGTTGCAACTTCCTACTTTGGCTTTCTTGTGTGCTTGGAAAGTTAATTCGATAAGACTGTCAATGAAAAACTGCCGCTTGTGTCATGTTGATAAGTCATTAGATATGGACGAAATTACTGCTGGGAGTCGTAATGTTTTTCATTATGCCCTAATACAGGCTTCAAAGGATGTTGAAAAAAATACTATACGGTCTACCTTATATTTCGGTGGGTGAATAAATAAAATTTTAATAAGTTCCCGTTAAATAAAAGTTGGAAGCACAGAGAAAAGCCATTTTAAGAAAGAAATTATGTATTTTATGGTTATAGGACAAAATAAGTAATAATTTCTTCTGTAATAATTTGATTGGTTTTTCGCTGTACATTTTCACATTTGCATCATGAATGGTTGTATTTTAATTTTAAGTAGATTTACATACTTCCTAATAATTCTATTTTTCTTATTTACAGGTATGTACCATGTCACTTCCTTCCTTCATTTTAACCTGTTGAAAATTGGAAGAGCGACAATTCCATCAAATAGGTAACTATAGAGATATGTGTTATTAAATCTAAAATAAAAGTACTGCTGGATTAGACATCCCACTCCATGCCCAGTGGTAGTATCACTATAATCAACTTATTATTTTCCTTAATACCTTATATTGAGTGAAGAATGAAGATGTATTCCAATTACAAAATCATAGAATTAATGCTTAAGCAAGTCTTATATAATTGTAACGCACAAAAGCATCATCAGCCGTAATTGCCTTGCAGTATTTCTTGCAATATATTCGATACTCTGATTTATTTGATACTACCAAATTCAAGAAAAAGAACCAATCTTGACTTGAATTTAAAGAAAGCTTATTGACTCCATTACCAATAACTACAACAATTACATACACCAGCAAATGACATACAGTACATACACCATGTGCACAAACAAGCATTCATTATATGAAACAAACGGCGACTGTATATACGACCGTTTCTCGCGACGACATTCCGGCGAATTTTGAACGGACAGTGGCACATACGGCCTGATCTTCAGATAAGATAAGGCAGCCAACCCAGCGGAAAGTCTGGTGGATTGCGAATTCTTGCTGACGATGCACACAACACGAGTCTCGCATTGTTTTCAGGCAGCAGTGGCGACGCCGATGTCATCCGCTGATTGCACATCCGCCAACGCGTTCTGGCTTCCAGCGCTTCGTTAGCTTTCGGTTTTTGTAGCGACGAGAATAAGTAGAGAGGTGCTTTAATTGTTGGGAGAGGCTTTGGCGCGTGAAGATTTCTTATACTTGTGAGATTTAGTGAGGATATGACAGAGAAACGATGATCATTTTTCCTTTTTAATAGTACCCTACAAGGACAGTATTGTGTGTAATTTTTAACAGGGTGTGTAATTTATCCGGTTACCGGTTATTTTCATCAACGTTGTTTCTATTAGACACAAAATAGTTGTTGTAATAAAATATAGAGAATATACTGACAGATTTCGTCTTCACTAAACAGCGCTACTCAGTTTGGTCGTATAAAACCCAAAGCTGAAAAAAAACTGAAAAAGATCTAGAGCCAGTGAAGCATTATTGCGTTTGTGGATGGGAATCTCTTGACTTAATCGATTTTGCGAAACAATACAGTTTTAATGGTGGTAGTTTTGAGAAATGGTCTGTTCCATGCCGGACGTTCAGGCGGTAGAAAACAGAGCGGCGTGAAGCATAAAATATGGCATCGATTGGTGGAAATATTTACGATTAGCCGGTAACCGCTTTCATAGGCATTCCGTGGCCGCATTATATTACGTGCTAAAGAATTATATTAATAGTAAATCTGTCGTCGCCGCGGTATGGCATTAATTATTTACAGCAACACGTATCTGTGCGCGATTTACAAACGGATCCGGACCATTCAATAAGCAATAACTCGCGGACTAGTGGTGGTGTGCTGTGGACGACTGACTGCCGGCCTCACAGCTATTAGGAAATTGATGGGCATTTTATTGTACCTTTCGACGAGTTATGATCACCGTTAATAACGTTACCCATTCCACGTATAATATATTTACGAGTGTCTCCTTTATGTGATTTACGCGATTGCTTTTCTAATTACTACGCCAACTTGAGGAAAATGGGAAGTTCTGCTAGTTTAGACATTAACCTCAGCTGCTATGTTCTCACATGATGCCGTAGTGATTTTGCTACGGCCATTGTGCCCAATATTTCAGTTGATACTTATATCAACCTACTTTTTGAAGGAAACATTCATAATTATGTGTTATGCGAATTGCGTTATCTTACCTATCTCTTTTATTACACCAAAGCTGGTTCGCCTTTTTCAACATAGTTTTTATAATCAACCTAACCTAGAGTGTCCGTAAACTGTAGGTTACAATAATTTAAAACATGAGCCCTAACACATCGGCCACATCAAAGCAAAGTATCGTCTGCCAATTATTTAATTTTTATATTTATAAAGACACCACCCCACCTTCATATTTTCTGTTCTGGCAGAACACAGGCAAATGCTGTAAGATGCTTTAATATACTTCTTCACCTCTACCAACTGTTTATGACAACTTCATTACCATAAAAAAATCTAATTAGTATTCCGATGCCATGAGAATTTCTGCAAAGTTTTACCGCAACATTGCTGTCGTTAAACCTTGCGCAGTTTCCTAGAAAAGCTCGAAAACAATGAACCAGAGCTGTACAATTATAACCAGCAGCATAAATTAACGCAGAATTGTCTAATTATTCTTCAGGAAAAGGGAAGAATTTTAATTTATGACTTTGATGGACGAAAAGAAAATTTACATCTTTTTTCTTCGGTTTCCTGTTCACATTCCAGCTGCCCTTGAGCGCAATCGTAAAATGAATTTTGCAACGGCAGACGATCATTGGCATTCGTGTCCTTGCCTCGTTCAGTATTAATAAATATTTAAACAGAACAAGATTTTTATTCTTAGCTCGATTGCAATTCCGAGCACGTATTCTGACGCACCATTCAGGTCGATTCAGTGAAATTTCGTTTATTTTAAGAAGGGGTTTCACTTTAAAATTACCTACATTAAAATGTTATAATAATCGAAACTTTTGGCGCACCCAGATACGAATTTCTTAGCAGCTGAAAATTGTGCGAACTTGTGTCGTAGTTGACATCTTTTGTAGGTCAACCGTCCCAGATTCTAACCTCTTAACTTGGGTTCACTTCGTGACTCTGGGCAAATGTGGATCAATGGAACGAAGAAATCTAAAAATTGTAACATTTTACTTAAACCGTGACTGATGTATATTTTAAACAAAAACTCGTTCGCTAATGATTAAGTTTATAACTTTTTACAGTGTATTTAGTAAACATTTCACTCTGTGTGTTGTATCATCTAGTCGCGTTTCCAAGATACACGGTGGCTGACGTGCATTAAAATTGTTAAATTTAATCTTCAAAGCTGATTGTATATCGCAACAAATATAATATACATATACACCGGGTGACCCACGGTATGGATACTTGCTAGTAATGTTGAAGGATAATCGAATAAAATTTGGAGGAATTCTATCGCTGGCGCCCTCTAGCACGATTTAATTGTTCAATAGAAAGTATTATTCATAATACAATGGTAACAAATATTTGATATTTTCAAGAAGGTAATAATGCATATATTATTACCTTCTTGAAAAAATATCATATATAAAATATCCATCATTAAAACGTTTCTCTTTGGTAATGCCAGCGATTTGATCCTGTTTTTAACAACTGGTAAATTGTGTTTCTTTATTGGTATATAATTTTATTTATTTAGTGTTTTATTATAAAAAAATGCCAATAATATATCACTGGCGCCCTCTAGCAGGATTTACATTTGCGAGTTCATATCCAAGAATCGTTTCGGGTTTTAAGTATCTTGTCATCCCTTGAGTATAAATTTAAGAAATGCATTTATGTAATAAAATACAAAGCAAGTAAAAAAATCACCAATAAACAAGAATAATAGACCACTTGTTGAAAACAGGATCAAATCGCAGACATAACCAATGCAGAAAGCTGACAAATTCGAATATTTGACAATCATCCATATGCTGCCTTAAGTGATAAAAATTAGCGGTCAATACGTTTTTCAATTAAAAATTATATCTTGAACTCAGAAATACCGAAACAAACTATATTGTTTCATTTAAAATTGGAAGGATGATGTCATTTCCGGAAGAACCGGACGTCATACTTACATCAGCGATACGTCACAGAATGGTATATTTTGTCTAATGTATATATAAAAATTAACGGTCAATACGTTTTTCAATTAAAAATTATATCTTGAATTCAGAAATACCGAAACAAACTATACTGTTTCATTTAAAATTGGAAGGATGATGTCATTTCCGGAAGAACCGGACATCATACTTACATCAGCGATACGTCACAGAATGGTATATTTTGTCTAATGTATATATAAAAATTAACGGTCAATACGTTTTTCAATTAAAAATTATATCTTGAATTCAGAAATACCGAAACAAACTATATTGTTTCATTTAAAATTGGAAGGATGGTGTCATTTCCGTAAGAACCGGACATCATACTTACATCAGCGATACGTCACAGAATGGTATATTTTGTCTAATGTATATATAAAAATTAACGGTCAATACGTTTTTCAATTAAAAATTATATCTTGAATTCAGAAATACCGAAACAAACTATATTGTTTCATTTAAAATTGGAAGGATGATGTCATTTCCGTAAGAACCGGACATCATACTTACATCAGCGATACGTCACAGAATGGTATATTTTGTCTAATGTATATATAAAAATTAACGGTCAATACGTTTTTCAATTAAAAATTATATCTTGAATTCAGAAATACCGAAACAAACTATACTGTTTCATTTAAAATTGGAAGGATGATGTCATTTCCGGAAGAACCGGACATCATACTTACATCAGCGATACGTCACAGAATGGTATATTTTGTCTAATGTATATATAAAAATTAACGGTCAATACGTTTTTCAATTAAAAATTATATCTTGAATTCAGAAATACCGAAACAAACTATACTGTTTCATTTAAAATTGGAAGGATGATGTCATTTCCGGAAGAACCGGACATCATACTTACATCAGCGATACGTCACAGAATGGTATATTTTGTCTAATGTATATATAAAAATTAACGGTCAATACGTTTTTCAATTAAAAATTATATCTTGAATTCAGAAATACCGAAACAAACTATACTGTTTCATTTAAAATTGGAAGGATGATGTCATTTCCGGAAGAACCGGACATCATACTTACATCAGCGATACGTCACAGAATGGTATATTTTGTCTAATGTATATATAAAAATTAACGGTCAATACGTTTTTCAATTAAAAATTATATCTTGAATTCAGAAATACCGAAACAAACTATATTGTTTCATTTAAAATTGGAAGGATGATGTCATTTCCGTAAGAACCGGACATCATACTTACATCAGCGATACGTCACAGAATGGTATATTTTGTCTAATGTATATATAAAAATTAACGGTCAATACGTTTTTCAATTAAAAATTATATCTTGAATTCAGAAATACCGAAACAAACTATACTGTTTCATTTAAAATTGGAAGGATGATGTCATTTCCGGAAGAACCGGACATCATACTTACATCAGCGATACGTCACAGAATGGTATATTTTGTCTAATGTATATATAAAAATTAACGGTCAATACGTTTTTCAATTAAAAATTATATCTTGAATTCAGAAATACCGAAACAAACTATACTGTTTCATTTAAAATTGGAAGGATGATGTCATTTCCGGAAGAACCGGACATCATACTTACATCAGCGATACGTCACAGAATGGTATATTTTGTCTAATGTATATATAAAAATTAACGGTCAATACGTTTTTCAATTAAAAATTATATCTTGAATTCAGAAATACCGAAACAAACTATATTGTTTCATTTAAAATTGGAAGGATGGTGTCATTTCCGTAAGAACCGGACATCATACTTACATCAGCGATACGTCACAGAATGGTATATTTTGTCTAATGTATATATAAAAATTAACGGTCAATACGTTTTTCAATTAAAAATTATATCTTGAATTCAGAAATACCGAAACAAACTATATTGTTTCATTTAAAATTGGAAGGATGATGTCATTTCCGTAAGAACCGGACATCATACTTACATCAGCGATACGTCACAGAATGGTATATTTTGTCTAATGTATATATAAAAATTAACGGTCAATACGTTTTTCAATTAAAAATTATATCTTGAATTCAGAAATACCGAAACAAACTATATTGTTTCATTTAAAATTGGAAGGATGATGTCATTTCCGGAAGAACCGGACATCATACTTACATCAGCGATACGTCACAGAATGGTATATTTTGTCTAATGTATATATAAAAATTAACGGTCAATACGTTTTTCAATTAAAAATTATATCTTGAATTCAGAAATACCGAAACAAACTATATTGTTTCATTTAAAATTGGAAGGATGATGTCATTTCCGGAAGAACCGGACATCATACTTACATCAGCGATACGTCACAGAATGGTATATTTTGTCTAATGTATATATAAAAATTAACGGTCAATACGTTTTTCAATTAAAAATTATATCTTGAATTCAGAAATACCGAAACAAACTATATTGTTTCATTTAAAATTGGAAGGATGATGTCATTTCCGGAAGAACCGGACGTCATACTTACATCAGCGATACGTCACAGAATGGTATATTTTGTCTAATGTATCTCCTCCTAATTTAATTCGACTAATAAACAAAAAATAATTGTTTTGGGTAATTGAAAAACAAAAATATAAAGAACAGCAGTATAGTCACAAATTCTATTAGAAGGTGGTATTGTTGGACACGAACAGTTTGCCACAAACTTGCTAATCTGCCCTGATTTGAATCGAAAACCATCAGTATTTGTAGCTTATTTATTTGTTTCATTTGTATGTTCCCTATTTCCTCAACATATATTCTCGACCACACTTGTTTTTCTCCGGTGCTTATGCATAGTTTTTCTAAAGTAATCTGTCGCTTCACGGACATGTTGCACAAGAGCAATTGTGCAGAATACGTTCCCCATATTATTACTAGTACAGTTTAGCGTTAGCATTTGAAATACCCCCATAACTAATGGACATATTTTGCAATAGCGAGCGAGTGGCCCGATTTGCTCGTGCATGGTCATCCCGCTTTGTTATTGTCCTGTTCTTTTGCGATTCTTGTGCAATACCGGTGAGTAGAGCGGACCGCGGACGATCTCTGCACCGAGTCCGGGCGCTGCAGCGCAGAAGATAGTGAAAAAAATACGGTAGAACAATGGCCAGTAACCCAGTTAATATATCGAAGCCGTGCATCTATGTCGAAGGGGGACCGCGACCATAGACACGAGTTTGCGCTTATCTTGGAGACAGCAAATGCACGAAATACCAGCGCCGCCGCCTATATGGTTTCTTTCTGGATAGTTTTGATGCAAAAAAAAAATCCGACCAAAGATACCGACAAGTGGACGTATATTATATGGAAAGCGAATAGTCACGGAGGATTTGGCAATTTATGCTGAATATTTATGTTTTTTGTTTGTCAAAAATCATCAAATATCTCTGACATTTATATTTTACATTAGAAAATATTTGTTTGTATTCTACTTTTTATGAACAAGTAACCACTGCTATCCTTAATGACCTATTACCTAAAATATAACTCTAAAAATCATATGACGTTTCTGATGTCAAAATTGCAACAAAACAGCAACAGTATGTACTTTCTTTTTCTGTTTGAAGGTAAACTACAACAAAGTATATATTACAATTTAAATTTCTAATAGCTTCCTATAGTTTTCGAGAAATTAACAGCAATATTCGACAGTTATAAATGTGTATGAATAATGACTACTCCAAATGTGATTTTATATTCCCTGATGTTATATCGCCGAGTCTTTTACATAATCAATACTTTGCAAATTCAGTGTTTGGCTTCCTTAAAGTTGGACAAAATGGAAGATGTGACTTTTTTGTGACGAATCAAGTTATCGTTGCATTTACAGCGTATTGAAGTGAACGTCTCCTTTCATTTTAGCGAGCTTCGAGAAAGAAAATTCAACTGGAAAACACATCATATGATTCGATCAAAAGATTTATTTGATATGGTTCGGAACACCAAACACACTACTCAAATTTTTACTTTCCAACTAGCGGAAAGTATTGTAATCGACGGGAAAAGGTCGAGATTCTAGCGGAAGTACTCGTTTTGGGGTCCTTTGAATCGATTGAAATTATTTTTGGAAAATGTATGTATATATGCATGTGACTGACACCATCCCATCCTGAAGTGATTTTAAATATGTATACAAATTTACATATCAATGGGATGAGCAGTTTAGACGCTATAAGGGTTTATACCGATCAGTTTGTGACATAATGCAGAACTAACGTCATAGTGCGTTAACGCGATTGAAGAATAAACAAACAAGCAGTAGAGAAATAAATCGCGCAGGAAAACACGAGGATACGTGACAGTATATTATATGTAGTTACTTGTATCGAGAGGTGCCTTGACCCTTGTATTGATATAATCCCATAAATATAGTATTATTATTATTTTACGGACATTCCTTTAATTGGGGTTTTATCCTCTATACGTTTAGAGAGTTTATAAATGTGTCAACAATGTAGTCGGAAAGTTGTGTGGGGGCCACCCCGGATAATTCTAAGCCACACTCCAACGAGTCTCATTCCTCTGTCATGTGGACATGCGGTATACATATTACCACAAGTAAATAAATTGTTCTAATTCATATTTGGCAAGGTTTTTGTCTACAGTCACGCGATACGATCTATGCCTTAACTGTGCCACTAACAGTATATTATACAAGGCTATATTTGGTACCTGGCAAATGTGAGCAATACAAAAGCCATCGCAAAAAAGAACAGGCACAGAACTAATCGGAAATGTAACTTGGGCGACCTGTGTAAGGCGATCTGTGTCATAACCGCTATGCTGTAACTTAAAAACGGTAGCTTGGAAAATAAATAGATGATATTTATCTGCGTGCGTTCGCACAGTTGATATGTGTAAATTTTATCGCTGCGGGGGGAATGTAATGTCAAGTAGGCGGTAAGTTTCAGATGACAAAACAATAACTTCAGATATCCTTTTCCGCCGACAAATTCAAAACATTCAATTCGTTATGAAAAATCAAACTCAAAAATAGGAAGCAAAAATCAAACAGTTATGTCACAAATTAAACACATTAACACCCAAAAAAATCAAATGTGTTAACCCAAATATGTTAATTGGATAATAACTCCAATATATAAAAAAACTAATTCATAATCGATTGTCATTGCCAAAAAAACCTTTATAATAATTTTCGCTAAAAGCTGCCAATTATCGAAGAGCCGTTAATTTCTATACCTACTCCTCTGAACTATTAATAATAATTTAATTTGATATAAAAATAGACGGGTCAAAACATCCGCCTGGTCACCAGATAAGGACCGTTCATCAGAATTTTACCGTTTCAATTTTTAGATCGACAGATCAAATTGGCAGGTCGAAATTGTCACCTCAGGGCCTGCTCCGCTAACGACTGAACGTGAGGCAAAACGTTAGCACTTAATTAGCGAATCCCGTATGTAAACACAGCCGATTAACAAGAACAATTAAAGTCCGAATGCTCTGTCGTAACGTAAATCAAGCCGTAGGAAATTTCTCCGTTCCGATCAATGCCGCAGAAGGAAAGAGAAGGACGTAAAAAGCTTATTCACTGCGCTCTTGATTAAAGGGAAAAATGGCGAACTTGTTCGCGGGTGATTTACATGATTGTCTCTTGGAATCTAATGCTGGTTGGTACGTGGACGATAGTACTGGAATTTGCATTGGTAGCGGACACATGCTCGCATTAGAAATCGTTACTCAAAGTCAAAATTGTTGTATGCGTGCGAAAAGGGTGTTCCTCAACTATCTGGGGAATTCTAGGCATTGAGCACTTTCAGTTCGCATGTGATGTATTTATTAACGACCGCTATAGATCGTCATGTTTAATATTGGTTCGGTGTAAGGTAAGAACCTTAGACATTTCAGAATTGAGTTTGTATCGTTCACGCCTATTAGCGACAATTTAAATGAATCCGTGTTCCATAGAATGTCTAGGCATTGTGTGAAATGACTAACTATATTGAAAATCGTGTATAACAAGATTATTTTATTTTATACATTGTCTAATAATTTCATACAAAGTTATTTATTTTAGACAATGGCTCAAGCAACATCGAAGTTTTATATCACACACATCATTATACGTCATAGTTCCAAGAACCAAAAAAAAAAATTAAATTCTAATATACCACTTCAATACAATCGATCGTTTTTGAGATATTCCCATTTTTTGTAAAAACTTGTGTGGCACTAACCTTAATCAAATCTTGGTGGCTGATATTGATTTTATCACAAAAGGTGTGGTATGTTATTTCGTTTTTTTTTAGTATTCAGACTAACAAACTTATATTAAAATGTGGCTTTGGTGGTCCATTACATTCTTGTAGAGATTTTATTTTATGTACAATGTACTTATTATGAACAATAATATTTTGATCAAACAAGACTGTCTTTCTATCCATTGCTCTCTTTTCAGCCTTTCACTATTTTATGTTAAATATCTCTCGATGATATTCCCCCATAACATTTTACCTTCCACCATTCAGTTCTAATTGGAATGAATATTTTATTTATTTTCTTCTTCCTGCACATCATCCTGGATTTCTATAACATTTAAGATTTGCTCTTTGGCAACGTAACAGATTAGAGTTGTGTCGCAGGGGAAAGAAAGGTAACCGTGGAATGAATGCGGCCCGTGATTCTCTTCCGGCAAGACAGATGGCGTTAAATTCGCTCGGCGCGTGTCAAATCCGCAAAACCCGGCCTGAATGCGCTCTCCCCTCGCGTAAAAATCCGAGTAAATCACTTCCGCCGCCACTTACTAACGCTTTTACTACTCAAGGCAACGCGGCATTACAATAAATCTGAATAATTGAAAGCATTCGCCAGTGCAGATATTAACTCCATTATGCCTGTACGACATGAAATCGGATCGAATGACTACCTAATGCGACGGTGACGCCTACTATGTAATTTTCTCATAATGCTACCTGCTTATAATTGAGTTTTATTTATTTAATATCAGATTTTATCTTTTAGCAGAGAAATTATATAGTAATTTTAGCAGAAAGTAAGGTTATAATGCTTTTTACTTGAACCTTCCATATCTAGCTACTCTGTTGGACGACTAGTGCCTATTTTCTGTTTGCACTTTCCAACAAAGAATATAATAAATATGGGTACTACGTTGTAGTCGGAAAATTGGGTGAGGACTACCCCAGATATTTTATTTATTAGATCATAATCTAATCTTAAAAAAATCCCACTTTGGGGTAATTGATACATCGACGGTAATAAATAACTCATCGACAACAAGTTTCAATGCCAAAAAAATACACTAAATTTTAATTAAAAGGTAATAAAATATTAAAGAGCCAACATATTAGGATAACATATAACAATTTGATACTATAAAATTAAACAATAACACGACTTTGTCTTCCGACGCTTTTAAATTAATTGTTAATACTCTTCTTCCTATAAAAAATATAAGTCGTTTCTTCAAATTCAGCCTGTCGAACAAATATTTTTCTTATCTAGTGTCGATTTCCAAAGTTTGCCAACTCATATTACTTATCACATAAATTTAGAATTTTTGGCTGAGTAATTTGATTCTTGGCTAACTATTGACTACGACAATATACTATCCTATTTACCTACAAGCAAATTTATTTATTCGTGGAGGCAATACGTGCGGTCTTAAGTCTTAATTTAGTCGTGGGGAAAGTGACTTAATGCGATAATTACTGGTGTGCGCCTTTTTATGTTTGTGTTTGCGGTTGTCGGCAATTAGTAACGATTATATTTGTCATTGGAAACTGGACGTTCGTTTGCCAGGACAAACAAGACGAACAAAGTGGTTTAATTTATGGTTTGCACAGGTATGGCCGGGAACGTTATCATTGCCATTAGGGCTACTTTTTTTCTGGCCGCCTTTCTCCTTATGAATAACTGACTAACTGTTTGTTTACATGAGATGTTAGCAGACTTTGGTCCGTGGGTGCTGATGAGTTTTATTTGTGCGAACAAGTCAAAAGATGGATATTTAAGTGAGAAACCAATTTATTATCAATAAAACCAATTTGTCAATAGTATTACTTAGTATGCGTCAATAGTATTACTTAGTTATAAATAATAATATACCTACTATCATCTATTATTTCTGACTGAAAATCTATAGTCATCTGACAGAATTCATTTGTGTCTTCTGTTGTACGTTCTAGACACATTCCGTATCTCGTAGTGTTCAATGATCCCTAAAGACTGTTTATTGTCCATCCCCCACCCACAGCGTCTCTTCTCAACGTGTGGCTTACCTATCTAAATTTATGCGTTGACATGTTAAAGTTATGTTCGTAGATGTCGTTGTCTAGCAATGAATTTGGTTACAAGACTCGAAGGGTAGACAAGAAGAGGGAGGTGTGCTAGGGGATCGGACCACCTAGGCAGGTCACTTAAAAACGACCAGATAAGTAAAAAGAAATAAAAGAGAAAGAGGGAGATATCTCAAGCGTCCACGAGTGAATGGGCGGCACATCAACTTGTTGCTATGCCGGAAAAAAATTACCGCTATAAACTTTGTGATTACCTTCGGGTTGATTATGTCATTCTCTTGCGTGTAATTAAGATTGCACCGTGTGCTCGTTGGGCAAGATTTTTATTATCTTGTTTTAAAGGCGCGTAATGTACACACATTTTTGAATGATTGCCTTTCTGGTTGGGTAAAGGGTCCCATACACAGACGGGACCTCCTCAAAATTTGGTCCGATCAATCCAACCTTGAGCTGTGTGAAGTTAGCAACAAAAGCCAGCAACAAATTTTTTTTCACCCGATTGCAATGAACTATACACCGTTGGAAAGCCCATGACAAACTGAGTCTACCATAGTTATTGCAACGGGATCAATTAATAACTACTACCTAAAAAATTAAAAAGAAAGTCAAAATTTCAATGAATTTCCATATCTTTAGAGCAGCATATCTTCGCCAATACTTCATTATACTTATTAAGTGTAACACCAATCGAAAGTGCAAGCTTCGGTTATATTACCATAGTTATTGCAACCCAAAATTTTGCTAATTAGTGCCTCAAATAAATTAATCAAATATGAGTATTTTTAACATCCGGGTACCATATGTAGTCCCACCTAAATTAAGTTAAACAAACGTATTCGCTTTGTGTGATCATATCGATAAATACATCAAAAGATAGCTGAGACCTGCCTCTACCCATCATAGTTAGTGCAGAACAAAATTATAACAATTAGCGGGTGAAATAAATTAGTGAATTCCAGACACTTTTTCCGTCGGCTATTGGTCGACGGCGAACAGCCCTATGTACATGCTTTTGTACAAACTTTTTGCAAGATTAAATCTTATCGATATATACATCAAAAGATAGCTGAGACTTCCACCTACCTACCATAGTTATTGCAACGCAAATTTTTAACAATTAGCGGGTGAAATAAATTAGTGAATTCCAGACACTTTTTACATCGGCTATTAGTCGACGGTGAACAGTCCTATGTACATGCTTTTGTGCAATCTTTTTGCAAGATTAAATCTTATCGATATATACATCAAAAGATAGCTGAGACTTCCACCTACCTACCATAGTTATTGCAACGCAAATTTTTAACAATTAGCGGGTGAAATAAATTAGTGAATTCCGGTCAATTTCTCCATCGGCTATTGGTCGACGGCGAACAGTGCTATGTAAATCCTTTTGTGCAAACTTTTTGCAAAATCAAATCTTATCGATATATACATCAAATGATAGCTGAAACTTCCACCTACCTACCATAGTTATTGCAACGCAAATTTTTAACAATTAGCGGGTGAAATAAATTAGTGAATTCCGGTCAATTTTTCCATCGGCTATTGGTCGACGGCGAACAGCGCTATGTAAATCGTTTTGTGCAAACTTTTTGCGTGATTAAATCATATCGGTATACACATCAAATGATAGCTGAAACTTCCACCTACCTACCATAGTTATTGCAACGCAAATTTTTAACAATTAGTGGGTGAAATAAATTAATCAATTCAAGGCACTTTTTCCATCGGCTATTGGTCGACGGCGAACAGTACTATGTAAATCCTTTTGTGCAAACTTTTTGCAAGATTAAATCTTATCGATATATACATCAAAAGATAGCTGAGACTTCCACCTATCTACCATAGTTATTGCAACGCAAATTTTTTACAATTGGTGGGTGAAATAAATTAATGAATTCCAGGCACTTTTTTTATCGGTAATTGGTCGACGGGGACGAAAAATATCAATTTTCTCAGGATGCGCTGGCTAATGCGTGATTCCCGTCACGGCAGAGTCGGTTCGAATCGTGACAATGTTTTTTTTTTGTTTCAATTATTAAAATGAAAATCGCATTTCTAAATATCGCCTTAAGCTTTTGTTATCGAAATCTTGGATGACATATTGATATTATTGATACACTTTTTTGTTATATACACGTCTCCTCTTTCATATCTTGTTTTAGATAAATTTATGCAAACATTTTTTTAAGTTCTCCTGCTGCCGTATATATAAAAATGTAAAATTTGTCGATTTTGTCAATCTTCTACCATTTACGCTACTCGATTTATAGTACTGTTTACTGTCGTCCAATAGCTGATCAAAAAAGTGCCTGGAATTCATCAATTTATTTCACCCACTAAATTGTTAAAAAATTGCCCTGCCATAACTACCGTAGGTAGATGAAAGTTTCAGCTATCTCGTGATTTAGATAGTACCGTTGGCCGTCGCCATATAGCCGAATTGGCTATAGGAATTCATTAATTTATTTCACCCACTAATTGTTATAAATTTGCCCTGCAATAACTATGGTAGGTAGATGGAAGTCTCAGCTATCTTTTGAAGTATATATCGATAAGATTTAATCTTGCAAAAAGTTTGCACAAAAGCATGTACATAGGGCTGTTCACCGTCGACCAATAGCCGATGGAAAAAGTGTCTGGAATTCACTAATTTATTTCACCCGCTAATTGTTAAAAATTTGCGTTGCAATAACTATGGTAGGTAGGTGGAAGTCTCAGCTATCTTTTGAAGTATATATCGATAAGATTTAATCTTGCAAAAAGTTTGCACAAAAGCATGTACATAGGGCTGTTCACCGTCGACCAATAGCCGATGGAAAAAGTGTCTGGAATTCACTAATTTATTTCACCCGCTAATTGTTAAAAATTTGCGTTGCAATAACTATGGTAGGTAGGTGGAAGTCTCAGCTATCTTTTGAAGTATATATCGATAAGATTTAATCTTGCAAAAAGTTTGCACAAAAGCATGTACATAGGGCTGTTCGCCGTCGACCAATAGCCGACGGAAAAAGTGTCTGGAATTCACTAATTTATTTCACCCGCTAATTATTATAATTTTGTTCTGCACTAACTATGACGGGTAGAGGCAGGTCTCAACTATCTTTTGATGTATTTATCGATATGATCACACAAAGCGAATACGTTTGTTTAACTTAATTTAGGTGGGACTACATATGGTACCCGGATGTTAAAAATACTCATATTTGATTAATTTATTTGAGGCACTAATCAGCTAAATTTTGGATTGCAATAACTATGGTAGTATAACCGAAGGTTGCGCTTTCGATTGGTGTTACACTTAATAAGTATAATGAAGTATTGGCGAAGATATGCGGTTCTAAAGATATGGAAATTCATTGAAATTTTGACTTTCTTTTTAATTTTTTAGGTAGTAGTTATTAATTGATCCCGTTGCAATAACTATGGTAGACTCAGCTCGTCATGGGCTTTCCAACGGTGTATAGTTCGTTGCAATCGGATGAAAAAAAAATTTTGTTGCTGGCTTTTGTTGCTAACTTCACACAGCTCCAACCTTGACTAATTTCCCAACGTGTGTAGCGGTTTCCTTGATGACGCGGAGAAAGCAAAATGTTTGAGAATGAACATTGCTTGCGGCAAGTTAGTTCCAAAAATTATCATGACCGAAATAAAATATCTGGCGTGGTATGGCCTCGTCATTATCAACACCTTCTGCAGTAATTCAACATCGTTAAGGCACAGCTACTCTGGATCCCAATCTGATGGCAAAATCAAAATTCGTCAATTCTGTCAAACTGTTTCCATAAAATTTTATAGCGCCGAAACCATCTATTCCATTGATCTCTAAATAGTTGTACATACACAATGTCACTGGCAAATGAAATGGTGTCACTTTAGTCAAGATTGGTTGAATCCCTAAGAAAATGCATGTAACATTTGCCACTTCCGGTTGTCAGATTATCACTAAAAGTAATCCAGTTCGTCAACTGGTAATGGTAAATATGCATCCGAAATTTCAATCCAATCTGTTATAACGCTTGGGTGCTCTTTTGTTAACATACAATTTTGAGAAATAATTGCAATGGATTCAGGGGTTCTCAAAACTCGCATTTTCGCTGAAATTTCGATGATTTTTTAGTCGGTTACAATATTTTTCTTCTAAGGTACTGGTCGGAAAGCAAAATGATGCCGCCTACACAAAACTGGTTAAATTTTTCGACCAGTTAAAAATTGACAGAAGTAGACCCAAAAGACACCTAGAGATAATATTGACAGATATTATTATGGGACTATTATAGGACTAGTGTGTTGGCATAGAGAACATTCTCAAGTCTTTTTTATGGATTTCCTTCAGGACAAATAGTCTTTGTATGTCAGTCGAGGTTTGTTAGAAGAAATCCCCAAGAAAATCCCAGAGATATTTTTCTTGAGAATTTCCTGTGACGTTTACGACCTTAAGCCGTCTAGCTTCAGAAAAAAAAATCTTTATAATATGAGGATATAGCACCCGCAAACGGACTCAAGTAATAGTGTGAAGAAGTGCATTTTCCTTTTTTAATATTTTTCCGCTCAGATTCTTTAGAGAATGAATTAGGCCCGAAATGGCAAGATTTAGTCAGTATCATTAAAACTAAATTTAGTCAACGTTTCGCATTTCCATCACAGCTGGAAAACACTTCTACGACTGCCACAGCCAATCACAGCTGCCCCCAATCGCCCTCCTAACCAATAGCTGTTTGACTACCTGCGCCAGGTTCCTATAAATACTCTCACCCTTCCACACACACACGTTCATTACCTTTGTAGCTGCTACTGTTACGGCATCTCTTGCAACAGAGTGCGAAACGTTGACTACTTTATCGTCGTTGACGCGGTTTTCTTCCGGAAATCTAGAACTAGTGATTCGGACCGCGCAAGACTCAACCTACATATGTGTTTGTTACTTTCCGACTAATACCGTACAAGAAAGCTACTGTAATCAAAGTTTTTTTTTTGAGATTTTAGCGGAAATAGACGTTTTGAGGTCTCCTGAATCAATTACAATCATTTCTGGAAAGTTTCTGTGTATGAATGTGTGAATGTGAACACGATAGCGCAACTGCGGAAGTGGCAGATGTTACATGCATTAACTTAGGGATTTAGCTGATTTTGACCAGAGTGATAACATCTCATCGTGCAGTGACATTAAATATGTGTATCGATTTCCATGTGTGATGAACGGTTTAGGGCTTTAGGCGTTATCAGCGTTTATAGAAGCAGTTTGACAGTTGTCGTCGGTGTAGTCGCTATTAGTTGCAAATTGACAAATGTTGACAAACGCCAGAAACCATTGATGTTAATTGGATAAATAACAATCATCAAAATAACAACTATCATAATATTTTTTTTTTGTTTGTCAATATAAAATGAAATCGGGAGATGTACACTTTTCTTGTAAAAGTTTGAATTCACTCAAATAAAATTACAAAGGTATTCTCTTTAATTTATTATTGCGAGTGGTTGGAGCTGTTGCCGTTGATTAGTACAGATGTCGTCTGCGTCGTCCGACCCGGTGCCTCGTGCACACGTGGGAACTGGGATTTCGTTTTCTTTTAAGGACAAAGTAGGTTGTTTGGCGCTCCGCATTGCATGAGGATCTCGATCGCCGATCACGAAATCGACTACCGGGTGACCGGGTGAGCCCGTGTCGGGTCGAAAAAAGTGACAACTCCGCACAAGGGAAACTGAAAGTTTACAGTTTAGTACCGGAGAGGTGAACCAAGAAGGTTTGCTCGCCCAGTAAGCGGATTATAGCTGAGATATCTTGTAAGGAATATATTAATTACTGGTTAGAAATGTATTAATGTAAAACACCTTAAGAACTGTAATAATAATAATAATAATAATAATAATACATAATAAATAAACATTTTTAAAGAACAACATTTCTGAGACATGTATGTAAACATTTTTTTATATGGTGGGGACTTTCCTGGACGGTGTGTCCAAAACAAAGATCAATAATCATTCTAAATATATATATATATATATATATATATATATATATATATATATATATATATATATATATATATATATATATATATCTTTCATTATCTGACAATAACCATAGGGCCAACATTATTGGCAAACGGGGCACAGCGGAATTCATAAATAAATATAGAAATCAAAGCTAGTTCGATTCATTTTCTGTATTGTGAAATCAGATAATGTTCCATTTCAAAGTAGGCTTTCTTTTTGGATATTATGGTTTGATGGTCAGTACACAGTTTTGTAGTTCTCTTTTATAATAAAAAATACAATATTAGTTGTAGATTATTTTATTAGTTTTACTTGTTGACTAAGGTGTATCTCTTCATATAAATTATAACAGTTATATTGATACTTGTAATGACAATAAAACAACAAACTAACAATAAAATTCCTGTTGTCATTAAGCATAAAAAACTGTTTAAATACACTCAGCTGTTCTGTATTGTTTTCCCATTTCCACCTGGCTAATAAAAAAAACTCTGGTTGGATAATACACTTCGTTTCTTCTGGAGTTGCCGCCGTAACAACGTCATACCGGTTACCACTTTACCCAGGCACTTCATTAATGCAATTCATTTGATATCATCATTAAATCGACCGGCAGAGCCTCCGGCCACGGTCGTTTATACTGCGTTTTCTATGCCATGAAAAGGTGTGAATTGGCCAGTAATGAGCTTATCGTACCAAGCTGAAGAGGAACTTTCACAACAAACAACCACCTACAAATCGTTTCCTCATTACTTAAAGACCATTTTTCCATCACGCCCGTTGCACAGTTTAACTAAGATTTTACAGACAGATAGCGTCCTTAGAAAAGTAATATTTGGATTTCAGACTTTAAAATTGGCTATGACTTTTTCTACGTTTTGATAACATCATATGTTCAATTGTGTTATGATTGTAGGTTGGCTACTCTGAAAGTTGACAATTAAACTTTTTGCTCTTTGCTTTAGATCAGTTTCCAAGTTTTAGAGGTTCGAGTTTATCAGTTTTGTTGTTTTCGTTACTTAAATTTTCTGACGTTTTATATTTCAATTCCCAAAGCGTATAACATAAATAAAAAAAGATTAAATCATGGCACAGTAGATATTTTTATTCAACAAACTATATAAACTATATATAAAGCAATGTAATTATGCTTGACACCTGAGTGGGTTCTTGAGTGACAACTACGCGCTGCTTTTTTTGTACATAAATAACAAAACATAACCTGTAATGGCTATTAGTAACATTTTTGTTCTTACACTTCACGATTCATTGAACATATAACAAGAAAGATTATGGCCGGAAATTAACATGGGTTGATGTTTAATTGGTTAATCAGCTGTAAAGTTTCACAACACTTAGACAAGAAGTCTCGTAAAACATTGGAATCATTTGCAAGATAAAAAGAACCAGGTCCAAACTGTAGTTTAATAATTATTCCTCCATGATCGTTGCATTGTTACTTCATCGTCCCAAAAAACAGCGTCAAGTACCACTTAAAAATTTCTCCCGTTTTCAAATCTCCTTAAAACAATACACAATACCTCTCGAGCAATACACAATACGGACTCTAAAAGCTCAATTTGTCAATCTCCGACCACTTATTTCAATTGTTTCTCCATTTCTCGCGATATTCCGATAACAGAAACTCAATTAACATCTTCACTCTCGATTATAAATTTATAAATGGAAGAGGCATTGTTAGCAAAAAGATTTCCCTTTGCTAAAAACGAAAAGAATTAGTTCCTTAAATCTGTGACTCGAAAAATAGGTCCAATTACGTCTTCATTTTAGGTTATGTTAAATTATGAACACAGTTACCGAGTTCAATTAAAAAAGGAAAGCATTGCGAGCGGCTATGGACAATCACATTACCATCTTTGGACGTTCGATACAATGACTCTATTAAGGAATTCTGGAGCACATTGGCCATCACATAACTATGAGACGACAAGGAAATATATGCGTGAACATCACCATGTAACAGTGCCAGTGTAGCAAATATCACCGCACAACTTCATGTTGTTTATTCTCCTGTAACAAAACAAATCATATTTTGCTGACTTGACTTTTCTGTTATTTCGTTGTTTAATGGGTCAGTGTACTAATTTATTCATTGACCTAGATCACAAAGGTGTCTGGCGACGATTATACGTCATGGCTTAGCACGCCTCTACAATTTCTATAAATTTTAATGATTCTAAATTATGGTAATGGTATTGTTATGTATTATTACAATTGTTCAGTTAGTGTGGGCCGTATTTTAGCCTAGGTTATACAATGTCGTTGCAAGTGTTACGTTGTTTAGCAATTAATTGCGTCGTTCGTTTGATCGTCGTTCATTTGCTGACAAATTTGTTACTTTTTTTCTGTCTATTTTTGTTCTTCCCTTATTCTTGCTTTTTTAGGCAATGTGGACAAGATATAAACTTTCATCGGTATTATGTAGGAACAGTGGTCACCGCTGAACAAAGAAAATAAATACAATGATAATCTGATGATGAGCTTTAGCATCATGAAAGCTAGAAACGGTTGGTACTTCAGGTGGTTGAAAAATATCTCAACTGGAACTTTGCAGTTTTACACGAGCGACACCTAACAATTTACCAACACAAGACTGTAAATCTGCACCAGCACCCGTTAATCTACTGGCTCCATTCATTGCGAACGCAAGAGAGCCTTACGTTGATTTATATCTACGAAATTGATACACACACATAAGATACAGATCTAGATAGCGAAGTCCGTTCCAGCGCGAAGGACCAATCGGCCTACCGGATTCCAACCTCCGCCTTCGCCAACGACGACCTCAACTTGCGAAGAAAACAGCAGAAACAACGGAGAGGGTGATGTTGAACCGGCTAACCACCTAGTGGAAGCGGTCGTTGCATTCCTCTTGAATAATAACGACGTTGCTTTGCTTTCGTTCGAGACCGTCAAGGTCAGTCTCAGCCTTCTGGATCGTCGTCATGCTTGTTCAAGTCGAAGACATCCTTTTTATAGAGGCTTTGCTTTTCGTGCACAGGAAGTTGCTTGTTATCCTGTTCTGGATTAATATCTCAATTGTCGCCTTCTGGTGTTGGCGATTACCACAAATGATGAAAGTTGTGTAAAACTGGTGAAAAATTGGAAATGATTTTAAAAGTATATAACATTATATCTTAGGATTGATAGCTTGTCATGAATTTTCACTTCAACTGTTGTTAGTTTAAATCATAATTTGGATTAACACTAATTTTTCCAGAGAAAGTAAATAACTCATAATATCCAAACATATTTTAATGGCAACTAATCCCTATATAATAATATTCAATCGAAGAATCACCTATTCGCAGAACAATAAAAATACCGCCGCACAAATTGACTTTCTCCGTGACGCTAGGGTAAGCTAATAATAATAATAATCATAATAATAATAATAGCAAGCTGCTCGAACAAATCCTAACAGAGTTACGAAAACACCTTAGGGTTGAATTTGCATATTTATTACAAGTCAGTACGTATAAAACGGCGCAAATTTCAGACGGTAAACAATCGCTTCGTCTCGCAAAATTAATAATAATATACTCTCTAAAGGCTTAGACTCAGTTAAGGACCGGGGGTATTTACACGACGAAAGTCGAAACGCTTTCCATTGTTTATTCGCAAACAGAATCGTTCTCTCTCTTTCGTTAGGCATTTATATAATATTTCTAGACCGGTGAGAAGTTAGCCACAACAGTTATCCACAACTTTTTTTTCTGAACCGATTTTAATGAGTTATACATCATTGGAAAGCGCATAACGCCCTGAATCTCCCCTAGTTTTGCCCGATCGAAAAAATCATAATTAGGGCCCAAAAAATTAAAATGAAAGTTGGATTTCTCGCAATTTTGCCGAAATTCCCGGGATCATATCTCAGTTATTACACAACCTATCTCAACGATCTTTGCACCACTGGAAAGGGCAGGTCTTCAACTACACCCCATAGTTTTGCCCGATCAAAATTGTGACAACTTCTGTCAAAAAAAAATATTGAAACATTAGTGTTCTGAATGATCACCATATGCCAGCCACAACAGTTATCCACAACTCTTATTTCTCAACCGATTTTAATGAGTTATACATCATTGGAAAGCGCATAACGCCCTGAATCTCCCCTAGTTTTGCCCGATCGAAAAAATCATAATTAGGGCCCAAAAAATTAAAATGAAAGTTGGATTTCTCGCAATTTTGCCGAAATTCCCGGGATCATATCTCAGTTATTACACAACCTATCTCAACGATCTTTGCACCACTGGAAAGGGCAGGTCTTCAACTACACCCCATAGTTTTGCCCGATCAAAATTGTGACAACTTCTGTCAAAAAAAATTATTGAAACATTAGTGTTCTGAATGATCACCATATGCCAGCCACAACAGTTATCCACAACTCTTATTTCTCAACCGATTTTAATGAGTTATACATCATTGGAAAGCGCATAACGCCCTGAATCTCCCCTAGTTTTGCCCGATCGAAAAAATCATAATTAGGGCCCAAAAAATTAAAATGAAAGTTGGATTTCTCGCAATTTTGCCGAAATTCCCGGGATCATATCTCAGTTATTACACAACCTATCTCAACGATCTTTGCACCACTAGAAAGGGCAGGTCTTCAACTACACCCCATAGTTTTGCCCGATCAAAATTGTGACAACTTCTGTCAAAAAAAATTATTGAAACATTAGTGTTCTGAATGATCACCATATGCCAGCCACAACAGTTATCCACAACTCTTATTTCTCAACCGATTTTAATGAGTTATACATCATTGGAAAGCGCATAACGCCCTGAATCTCCCCTAGTTTTGCCCGATCGAAAAAATCATAATTAGGGCCCAAAAAATTAAAATGAAAGTTGGATTTCTCGCAATTTTGCCGAAATTCCCGGGATCATATCTCAGTTATTACACAACCTATCTCAACGATCTTTGCACCACTAGAAAGGGCAGGTCTTCAACTACACCCCATAGTTTTGCCCGATCAAAATTGTGACAACTTCTGTCAAAAAAAATTATTGAAACATTAGTGTTCTGAATGATCACCATATGCCAGCCACAACAGTTATCCACAACTCTTATTTCTCAACCGATTTTAATGAGTTATACATCATTGGAAAGCGCATGACGCCCTGAATCTCCCCTAGTTTTGCCCGATCGAAAGAATTAGGGTAAAAAAAATTAAATTGAAAGTTGAATTTCTCGCAATTTTGCCGAAATTTCAGAATTAGGGTCCCAAAATGAAAATAAATACATATTGATTTATTTTGTCGAAATTACCAGTGACGTATCTCAGTTATTAGACCACCTATCTCAACGATCCTTGCATTGGTAGAAAGACATGTCAAATACTCTATAAAAAATATGCATTAATAAAATATATCACCATACTCACTAGTATTAAGTATTAACCCTTTTTCCTAAAGCCAATATGCTCTTATACAATGTGTCAAGTATGTAATAAAGTGTTTTTAAGACTAAACCTTACGCTCTAAAAAATAATTAACTTTAAGGTAATTAAATTTAATAAATGATGTAATGAATTACTTTGTTGCGATTATATACTGTGTGTTGTTATTTGCACGAATAGTTTCTCCTACTTATCCTACACAACTCACAGTTATAAAACTGATTAGTAGGGACCTGTACGCACGTGATATGGAAAAATCTACTATTGCATCTTAGATCAAGATTGTCGCATTCTGCGCAAGATAAACACTTGTCTTCTAAACTTTCTTAATTCTGTAATAAAACGCCTATTATTGATTGTTCAAATGAGATTGGGTTTAGGTTATTCATTTTACAGTTTTGCATCAGGCACTTCGCATAATAGCACGTACAACCCCCACTATTTTATCCGTCCTTTATAAACTAAATCTTTTAGTTTATAATTAATGAAAGGTTGTGGTTTAGAAACTTGTTTTAAAATACCTTCAAATTTTCTTAAATAAAAAGCTGCATGAAATGCGTTATTTTCCAGTAGACCTAAATAGATAAATGTATGATTGTAAATATTTTCAATTGCAAGAGTCCATTGGCATGTATTGTGGTTAAATTGCATTAAAATCGATGATTTACTTAGTAACATTTTGCTATTAATATTTATCAATGCAGTGGTATTGGTAATGCCAACATATCCCTCTTATGTATTGCACAAAGAACAGATAAGTATTGGTCCAAACTCATACCAGCCCATACTCCAGGGACTTTAAACATGTATGACAATTTTTAAATCAATGACGTAAACGGTTTGGGCGCTATAAACTTCTCCAAAGCCTTCGTCGCTGTGGTTGCGAATTGTCACATTTTAGTAAACGTGAGCTTTTTCTCTTGTTCCACGTCTAGGACAGTAATTGCCATAATGTTGATCTGGCAAAAGGGGAAGCAGATGATAACTTATATTTTCTATTGAAGTAAGAATTAATGGCATTAGGATATATTCCCGAGAAATGGGGTAAATTAGCAAGAAAATTAACGTTCAATTTCATTTTGCTGGCTCTAATTAATATTTTGATCGGGCAAAGCTATGGGGTGTACTTGAAGAAAAGATCGTTGAGATAGGTTGTGAGATATTCAGGGCGTTATGCGCTTTGATGTATAACTCATTAAAATCCGTTGAGAAATAGTTGTGGATAAGTGTTGTGGCTGGCATATGGTGGTCATTCGGAACACTAATATTTCAATAATTTTTTTTGGACAGAAGTTGTCATAATTTTGATCGGGCAAAACTATGGGGTGTAGTTGAAGACCTGCCCTTTCCAGTGGTGCAAAGATCGTTGAGATAGGTTGTGTAATAACTGAGATATGATCCCGGGAATTTCGGAAAAATTGCGAGAAATCCAACTTTCATTTTAATTTTTTGGGCCCTAATTATGATTTTTTCGATCGGGCAAAACTAGGGGACATTCAGGGCGTTATGCGCTTTCCAATGATGTATAACTCATTAAAATCGGTTCAGAAAAAAAAGTTGTGGATAACTGTTGTGGCTGGCATATGGTGATCATTCAGAACACTAATGTTTCAATAATTTTTTTTTGACAGAAGTTGTCACAATTTTGATCGGGCAAAACTATGGGGTGTAGTTGAAGACCTGCCCTTTCCAGTGGTGCAAAGATCGTTGAGATAGGTTGTGTAATAACTGAGATATGATCCCGGGAATTTCGGCAAAATTGCGAGAAATCCAACTTTCATTTTAATTTTTTGGGCCATAATTATGATTTTTTCGATCGGGCAAAACTAGGGGAGATTCAGGGCGTTATGCGCTTTCCAATGATGTATAACTCATTAAAATCGGTTCAGAAAAAAAAGTTGTGGATAACTGTTGTGGCTGGCATATGGTGATCATTCAGAACACTAATGTTTCAATAATTTTTTTTTGACAGAAGTTGTCACAATTTTGATCGGGCAAAACTATGGGGTGTAGTTGAAGACCTACCCTTTCCAGTGGTGCAAAGATCGTTGAGATAGGTTGTGTAATAACTGAGATATGATCCCGGGAATTTCGGCAAAATTGCGAGAAATCCAACTTTCATTTTAATTTTTTGGGCCCTAATTATGATTTTTTCGGTCGGGCAAAACTAGGGGAGATTCAGGGCGTTATGCGCTTTCCAATGATGTATAACTCATTAAAATCGGTTCAGAAAAAAAAGTTGTGGATAACTGTTGTGGCTAACTTCTCACCGGTTATTTCTAGAATGATGCATTGCAATCAGGCTTGGTAGTGGCAGGTGTTATCGTCCACTGTTACCGCACGCCCGAACACGTGACTATCAGCTAAAAAACACGTGCAAATTCTCATGGATAGCATAGAATTGATAGCAGTGCCGACGATGGGTCTCTATGCCAACATTCATTATGCAAAATTAAAGATTGTATAAGATTGTTAGTGTATACACTAGCGGGGTAGGTATTAGGGTGGAACGGATTTTTTTTTCATCTTATGATAATCTAATAGTGCGCCTTTAGGGATTACATTAATTCATGTAAAATATTATTTGGATTGATTCAGAGTAACTGCCTCCGCCAGGTCAGTGAACTTTTAAAAAAAGATGATTTTCGACCCAGGTTTGACGCTATGTAAATATGCTATTATTAAATAAATTGTAACATTTTGTTTTATTTATTGATTTAAAATATAGTCTATTTTCATTATAAATCAATAAAAAACCAAGTTTTTACGTAAACTTACTTCAAATCATGGTCATGATGGCGCGCCCGGGAAGTATATTTAGCGCACGCGCGGGAGGTAATTTGTCGCCCACTTGTGTCACTGCCAGTCAGTGCTGCCACTTCTACCGATTTTTCGGTAAATCTACCGATTTCAACCTTTATCTACCGATCTACCGAATCGTTATTATTTTCTACCGAATTTGTAGGATAATGGATTTTTAATGCAAATTATAATTTCTTATTTACTTAAGTTATACTTCACTGATGCAGTTGCACAAAATGATGTTTTAGCCACATTTAACATATTACAGAAATTAAATGATCCCGTTACAACATTATTTATGCAATTTTTAGATTGTACTGTACCTATTTTCCAGAATTTAAATAAAGAAATGCAGTCAGAAAGTCCTAGAATTCATGTGATATACTGAAATATATCAAATGTTTTGAAAACATTCTATGATTACTTTTTAAAACGAAATTATATACAAACAACTTCAACAGAAAATATTCATTTCAGAAAGAGAAGACATTTCTTGGACATTACAGATGTGCATTTTGGTGCAAAAGTGGCTAAATCAATTTCTGAATTTCAAAATATTTCATACATAAATACATATCTGTTTTTGTGGACTACTATTTTTATTTACAAATTATTTTCTCTTGTATTTGTTATTTTTGTAATAAAAAGCTTTAAAACGCTTCAAAATGCGTTTTGTTTTAATCTACCGAATTTTGGCGACATCTACCGATTTTTTAGGGTACCTTTTACCGAATTCAAAAGACCTCAGCGTGGCAGCACTGCTGCCAGTATGCTATTGTTTTTCAATGTGAAAGGTCGCGCTGTTATCTATTTCACAATATTTCTTGGTTGTTTGAAGCATGGAGAGAACTCGTAGTGCATTCCCTGTTTGGTGATATCCGAGATATTAAAGAGAATACTTTACCTACGTATGAAGATGTGATGAAGTACTACGAGTGGACGAGACATCAACGAAAATTGCAACTAGAAACTGCGAAAGAGCCAACATTTTCACAAATAGCAGATATAGTGGCACCTAGAGTTGAAAATATCTGGCAAACTGCGTCTATTCCGACCGTGACTAGAACACGAGTTATACAAATGTTAAAAGGCTACCACTTAAAATGTAAAAATGTACTCAAGTCTATTAAGAAGCTCTCTTCAGAAAAATTGGATAATTTTCGAGAAAATAGTAAGCGGCCGTTTGATATTTCAGCATGCAAATGCAAGGAACTCACGAATTGCACCTGCCCGACCGATAAAAAGGTTCCCAAACGAGACAATTCATTTTTGATTGATCAGCGAACTTTTCGCAAAATGATAATAGGCGGAGTTGACGTTACTATTACGAAGAAGCTACAAAAGACCCTAAAGAGGAAACTAGATCAGGAAAATCGGTCAGGTACATCTTCAAAATTTAGTTCTACTTCAATTGATTCAGAAATAGACGTTTCTATGTTATCGTCGCCATTCGAGGAGAGTTATAGTACAGATGATTTCGCAACTACCACAAATGAAGGAGTTTCTGATAAGAAGAAGAAACAGTTCTCTTTATCTACCTTATCGAAGACGTGTGACAGATATGGAGTCTCAGACAGGGCAGCAGCAGTAATCGCTTCATCAGTTTTGTACGATATTGGATCTGATGTCGAGGTTATTGACAGACATAAATTACGACGCGAGAGATCGAAAAATTGTCAGAAATTAATAAAGGACGACACCAATACGGAGCTTTCTGCTTTGTATTTTGATGACAAGAAAGACAAAACTTTAAAGAATATAAAAAAGGTAATAAATATTACAGAACAATGACTGTTGAAGAGCACATTTCCCTAATTCAGGAGCCGGGTTCTATCTACATGGGTTATGTAGTACCTAGCACCGCTTCGGCGAAAGCAGTAGAATCAGCAATCACAGGGTTCTTGGCAAAGGAAGGCATTTCCCTAGAACATCTTGTGGTTGTGATGGGACTAATGTAAATTCTGGAAAGTACGGTGGTATTATACAACTCCTTGAAAAAAGGCTACAGAGGCCCCTCCAACTGATTATTTGTTTACTGCATATGAACGAGCTGCCATTAAGGCATTTGTTTTTACATATTGACGGAGGCACTTCGGGACCCAAGTCTTGCACTGATCAGTTGGGAAAGATAGTGGAAACTTGTGAACAAATGCCAATTAAAAAATTCCAACCCATCGAAGCAGAATCACTCCCAGAAATGGCCCCAGATTTGAGCACAGATCAAAAGTACTTTCATGAGATCGCCTATGCGGTATAATCAGGTTCTTTTCCAGAAGATCTAGCAAACAGGTGTCCAGGTAAACAATCTCATGCTCGCTGGCTCACACGTGCTAATCAAATAGTACGTTTTTATGTAGCAACAGAGAAACCATCAGAGAATTTGATTGCTCTGGCTACATTTGTAGTAAAAGTTTACGCCCTAGCTTGGTTCTCGATTAAGAATAATCCGTCATGTAAAGATGGAGCTCGACATCTATTTAAAATTATATCAGCCTCCAGGTATCTGCCAGCATCCTTGAAAAAAGTGATCGACCCCGTCATTCAACGCAATGGCTACTTCGCACATCCTGAGAATTTACTACTTGCAATGATTACAGATGATAAAAAGCACATTCGTGAATTGGCAGCCCGGCGTATATTAAAAGCACGCAGTAGATCGCAATCCCCTTCACCAAGGCTATTCGAGATGGCTGATATTCATTTCAGCGCAACAACCTACATTGATATGATAAATTGGCAACAAACCATTACTGAACCGCCGATCTTGAAACAGTGACCAAGAAATTCAGTAAATAGTCCAATCTGGTGGTGAGGGTGAACTT
Source organism: Aphodius granarius (assembly GCA_963971325.1). NCBI lineage: Eukaryota > Metazoa > Arthropoda > Insecta > Coleoptera > Scarabaeidae > Aphodius > Aphodius granarius. The sequence continues at coordinate 29,594,067 of OZ020221.1, forward strand.
TTGTTTTTACGTCTCCCATGTCATACCCAGGCTTTTGAGCGAGCTGTGAAGTTGACGACAGAAGCGGCCATTTCTCAATGTAAGGATTCATCACGATTAGGGGCCATAAAAGCCAAATTAGAATCCCGTAAGAATATGCCAAAAATTCGAGACGAAGAGAGATTTTAAGGCAAATTGACGATTTGTTTTTAAAACATTAAACTTTGAGGCGCCAGCGGAGGCAGAAGATGTTATTTGATTGAGCTGAAAAAAAAGCGTAATTTGACTTTAAACATAAGGCACTAATCCCGCGCTAAAAATTTTTTTTTTCATACAAACCCGCTGCACCCTAGTAGGTATATGGTACAGTAAAACATATAAGCTTTATGTCGAATGTTGAAGCAAAGCCGTAAAGGAGTGCAAAGTCTTCCTTTTAGGGTACGGCCAGACTAGCGATTTTGTGTAGCGCTACAGTCGTGACGCCAGAAACAGCGGCAGTGAAGGGGCCAAAAAACACACTTTGTTGCAAGGTCGCGCGACGCGTAGCCTAAAGGTTGATATGATTGAATTAGCAGCGGTTGCGACTTTGCTTGTGCTACTCCGAAGAAGAAAGTTGACAAGTTAAATGGTATTGGCTGCATAACATTAAATGCACCCATCAAAAATTTAGTTTATCAAAGAAGATTTATTTTCGTCTTTTTTATCACTAGAACTGGGTGTATTTTTCTCTGTAAAGATCTGAAACATTCCCACAGCAACTTCTAAGATTTTCTTTAAGCGTATTAAAAAATATTGGTGCATTAGCATCGTTTTTTTTTCTTTTTTTTTGGGGGGGGGGAATGTACTGTAAGCTACATAGTTATACGTATATCTGCTTTATATAGAAAACTCTTCATGCTACAGACCAATCAGAGAAAACTACTGGAAAATTTCTGAAAGGTGATGGGAAGAAATAGCGGAAAATGCACTAAAATGCTAATTTTCCAAATTGCCAACCCAGTTCACTCAAGATATTCACGGACACCTTGATTTCTGTATGTCGGATAGCGGGTAACACTTGCCCTACGACAAAAGTCGTTGACATCACCGACAGTCGCAGAAAATAGAATATGGCGCGACATAAAGTAGCTTGTCGGGGCGTTTGTATTTAAACCTGTTAGTTTCATTTTTGGCATCACCCCTGTCCATCTACAAGGGTCGTTCTTCTGGACGTACTCTTAATGCGCGGCCTAAGCGGAAGCTATATTATTCATCACACAAAAGGTTTCAGCATTACGCAATTGTTCTTATGCGTGTACGCTGAAGGCAGCCCACATTCTCTAGGTATTCTAAGTCATCCATAAAACAATTATTGTCGTGTTTATTACGGAAATATAATAAGTCATATATCGCCAGCATTGGCAGGCGTAAGCTACGACAATAAAATCTGCCAAGTAATCAAGTATTCGAGATTGTCTACCTATCTAGCGTCGTCGTCCCAACGTTTTCTCCACTGACAAAGACACTCACAGCGAACAAGAAAAAGAAAAACACCTCCGCATACGCATAGGCTGCCATGGCCGTATAAGCCGCCATATGGCAAATTTGAACACAATACCCTTGACAAATCGAGTCGATAAACAATAAAGCAGCCATTATTGCGTTTACGGCTTATGCTAATAAGTCATTATGAGGCCGGGCAGCTACAGCAGCCTCAATGGAACCGCGAGATGAATGAAAACTCGCGACTCTAAACCGGGGGCCCCATTATTCCACAAAACGCCGAACGCACAGGTGTCGCCGAACGCCCTCTGGTGGCGGCGGTCAGCGAGGAATTCGAATTGTCTTCGATGTGTACGCACGCAAGTACAAGCACGCGATGTTAGCCATGCATACGGAACAGTGGAAGTCCCAGAGTGTATATTCTTCCAAACAAATGTAAGTAATGCTATTAGAAGACGGCATATGTTAAAAAAATATTGCCGGTTATTTGATGCCGCCAATATTGCGCTTCATAAGTGGCTTGTCAAAATATATTTTCAACAGAGAACTTTGTTACCATTCATATAATATGTGTATATTCTTTTAAATAACGAGGACTATTAATTTGTCTTCAGAAATCTACAATTTTCACATTAAACCATAAGTGCATTCTCTGCAATCTATCTAGTATATAATGAAACCATCCTCTTTCATCTTTTCAATTCATAGGTCGGCAGCCGCACACTCATTACAGTCGCTTACCACGACGTATTATTGACTCTGAAGGAAACGTGACTGGAGTTTACGATGAAAGTAACAGCCTGAAATATGGTAATTTAACCACACTTCCAATAAAGGATTTATTGGAACTTTTTCATCCGCCGGCTAATCAATTATATTTTTAATATACGACCGATTAAGAGATTGTAATTAATAAAAGCCGTGATAAATACTCTTGTAATAAAATAAATATCAGCGCAAAAAAAATACTGACGGATAAACTGAAAGTGCGCTGAAACGATTAAAGTATCTGATCGCGGAATATATGCGATATTAAAGTCAATGTCGTTGTGAGAATAAAATATCGAAACGTGCACAATTTTATTGCAGTAAATAAAGGTTTGATTTTAGCTTTAGCTGTTGGCTTTTAGACACCTCGTTTAGCTGTTATGGCCACACACGTACACCTTTTGGCGGTAAACTTTAAGGTTGATGTTACGTGCCTAAGTATTAGAAATTATGTTGGTGAAACATAAATAGTGTTCCGCATGTCTCGCATCTATGGTATCAGCGCTATAATGCTACTAATGTGTAGCTTTGGTTTATACATTCCACAAGGAGAAAGGTGTAATGAAGATAACCGCAAGATATTACCCTAATATAGTATGAGAATTATTAATATTTCATAAGATATCTAGATGTAATTATTTGATATGATTTGAAATATTTTAGCCTTCCGTAGGTGATGTTATAGACACGGAACCATTTTATAGACATAATATACTTGACATTATATACTGTTTGTGTGTCTTGCTTATTTACTTGGACAAATTTGAAAATTATTTATTTACTAAGTTCTTTTGTTTCAGGTAATCTCCTTGTGATAAAGTTTCTCAACAATTTTGTAAGTAAAGTAGATTCGATTATTTCAAACTAATGTAAGTAATACCATGACAGAAAAGCATTAGGCATAGCCAAATAATAATTTGTTCTTTCTATTTCTGAAATGTTGATTGGCTCCGTAACATCACCACTTCCGATGTTATGGCCATGCCTAATGTGTTTCAGCCATGAGTAGTGCTATTAAACGATGGGATATGTTAAAATAATATTGGCCTTTATTTGATACCGCCAATATTGCGATTCACAAGTGGCTTGTAAATCGCAGGATCGATGCCGTGACGTTTAGAAATTATGAAGAAAATAGGTTACAAGAATAGGTTATGAATCACGTCTAAATTCAAAAAATTAAATTTATAATGCGAAAAAATACTGAGAAAATACTGTTTCTTTAGGGTGCTTTGAGGCTGGACACACAAGACGGTTTTTTATGCTCGAAGTGGTAGAATGTTTTGTCGGGTTTCCGAACTAACCTACTATTATAGTATAATCCACTAGAGCTGCAAATAATTAAGCGTTTGCTGCTGTCATTTTTGACATATGCGTCAAATCTTTTTCACCGATCACGCAAGTTAGAATGAAACAGCCTTTTTGTTGTATATCTGTTTCGTAGCCTTAAAAGTCACGAGTTATTTACAGCTCTGGTGGGTTATACTATAATAAGGTTTATAAACATACCTTCAATAACAAAAATAAATAAATTTGGAATATAGTATAGGCAAAATATTCATTTGATAATTAGGAAACAATACAAAAGAAACTTCTATAGTTTGACATCGTGCTCAAGCATACGAACAGATCGTGATCAGGTATTTTTGTCATCTTTGGTGCGAAAGACCAGTCCTCTTTTGTATTTGCGATCACGACATCATTATTAATTTTGAGGTAAGGATAGAAATTTTCCAGCTAATGAATATTGCGATCGCAAATTCTTCTCCTACTATTAGTGCTCGCTTTACATCGACGTCTTATACGGCAGATAAGTATCGCTGCTCTCAGATTAATTATTCTCAGGTTGGTAGTACCAACGTACGCACAGCGCTGTTGCATTATGCGCGATCGTATCTCGAATTGATGGATTGCTGACGAATGGGGGATCACATGCAGCTCTGTCGGCATCCCATGTGTCAATATCTTTAGCAGCTCACATGTACACCCGGTAGGTGTAATTATGGACTTTTAATGGTGGCTTCTTGGCGGGAGGTCCGCAATCATTACCTCGTGAGGTCTTGAATAGCTAAACTTCCTGTTGAAAATTGATGATGAAGATATCATCAACCAAATGCACTTGTTTGGCTGCAGATTTGGAAGGCTTTACAGACCATGAAGTACGCGTCTTTAGGCTGTATTTGTACAATAGCTATCTCCCGATAATTACCTGCTGTTAAATTGCACGGTACTAAAATGATCTCGTAAGCGACAAATTTAAAATTTTAGAAAGGCTTTTGAGCGCATCGACGGTCTTCCTGTAAAAGTCCAAATTAGTATTTTTTTGTTTTTCTATTACTATGGTGTGTGAAAATAATAGCAAAGTGTTTGGGTTGAGTAACTTTGCTTATACATATAGCTCGTTAACACATAGCAGAGTCATTGCAGAGTAACCTTCTACAATTCTTTACTTCTTCACACAAAAAAAAACATTCAAGATTGACGCTTCGCATGGGAGTGGTTCTACGTGTTCTATTCATCTACAATGTGATATAATAAAGTTTCTCCTGTCAAAATTCTACATGCGACAAAAAAAATATTACCTGTGTAGCGGACTTAATCGACGGGATGTAATTAAAAATGTGAGCTAGGTGACAGTTACAACAAAAGTGAAAAGAACCTGTTACATAAGATTTAAAGACTAATTTGTTTTTACTTAATTTAACATTGTTGGGAAATATTTGCAAAATGTACACATTTATGGAATATGATTAACATTGGAAACAAATTCTAGACAATTTTTTTTTAAACTAACTTCATTCTGCCAAATGGAAACCTCAAACGTTGAAATATTTTTGTAAATTTAAATGTTATTTTCGATTAAAATGAAACAGATGAAAATTTCAATAGTAATTGTTTATAGGTTTATTATTAGGTATTGTAATAGACGGAAAATGGGATTTCAGCGGAAATATGATTTTTTTTGCTAAAGCGTTTTCGATATGTTTTGTGGGCAAAAGTATGGCGTATACTACTTGAATAGTTCCAGCGATTGACATATGTTTCATTAAGAAATTCGAACAAAAAGATACGGATCTTTTATGGCTATCTTCTTCGCGGTGCAAAATTTGTAAAAGAATTTTCTACAGCTACATAACATATCCGGAAAATCAATAACAAGAAAGAACTAAGTACCCTTTATAACAAGGAAAACTTTAGGTAGCGCTTCCTGAGCACAAACAACTATAAAGATCAAAGTTTACGAAATGGGCAGAGATCGCAGACTGGTGTGCGCGGCAGCAAACACCAGCAGACGACGGTGGAATGCGTCGCAACAAAACCATAAGACAGTCAAGTGGGCTCGGCGCTTGGTAGTGGTCGGACACGAGGCCTGTAATTAGAGATAAGAAAGTTTACCGTACTCATCTAGTTAACTGTGGACGAGCGCAGCGCCGATTGCTTGTAAGACGTCAGATTATTAAATCTGCTACACAAGGATGTGACGCACCGTCCCGCCAAATACGGGATACCCGATAGGACAACGGAGATAAGGTCATTTTTTGAAAAATACACAAGCAACGAGCGCGTTATACTTTTCTGAAAACGGTGATGTGCTGTTAGGTTGACATTACAGTTATGTGGACGTGTTGATGGTTCTAACGAGTGTGGTCTAGTTTTGTGGATTTATGTGAACTATGGTTTACATTTTAATCCAACAAAACAAGAGCCTTCTCCGTTTTGGTGAAATTTTGGCTTTATGGTTTCATCATTCGTTAACGTAATGCAAGAAAACGATTTGTAGGTGGACTTTGAGGCTATTTTAACGTATTTATATAATCTGGTTTGAATGCAGAACCAAAACGGGCCTAAAGTGCGACCATGACATGGTCACTGTTTATTTTATTTTATTTTTTTTTTCATTATCCATGATCCTGTTCTGCAGACTATTATAGCTTACAGTCCGCGGTAAATAGCAAATAAATTGAGTGCTGTTAAATTCTACCATTTCGAAAACCAATGTTCATGCAATATACATGGTGTAACAGGTTTGAGTGCGCAAGTTTTGGAAGATGATAGGTTTTGGCTATCTGATAACAAAGTTCCTATATCAATTTTTTCTAGTCTTCTTAATAACTGAAATATCGAATGTTAAAGTTGAGGACAATATTGTTTGAGTAATATTGTTTGAGTACCGCATATGGTTAATGGCTATAGCGCTTAAAATTGATTTTAAATGATTTTGGAACACTTATTGATAACCTGCATACCTCTGAACCAATCCTTCTTGTATTCCATAAGGGGGAAACCATGTTGACTAAAAAAAGCTGTAAAATCTTTATGAAATAAATTTGATATGTTATTTATTACTTTGTTTTTGTATTTTCTTGCTACGTAAAGTTTAAAGAAACTTCAGTTCATTTAGGTATATGACATGAAGTTGACCATTGTATCCGTAACTTTGTCCTTTGATATATCAGTTATTATAAAAAATTGAATTTTCAGTAGCTCAAAATCTATTATCCCTCTACGTTTGTGGACTCAAACCTGTTACACACTGTATAATTAATCATCGACTTGATTAATCAAACCAATATCAACATTTTGTCCCTATGAGTGCAGATTTAACAAATTTCAAGATTGTTAACTTGCTGACAAGTCCGGTAATATGGTGTCAATGATATGATGAACTTGTACTATATATGCACAAAATTTTATCTTATATCACCCGTTGTTGAGCGGATAACTACTTAGTGGAAAAATACCCCTCAGGCTGCTCAGGTTTCCTCTCAGACATTTTTATATCGCAGTTTTTTATGCTATTCAACATAAATGATTCTCGACTGTTTGGTCACTGCTATCCAATTGTGGCTCAACCTGATCTTCGAACAACTTCTACTTCTTCATGTCTGCCAAGGAGGACTGACATTTCAAAGTGTTCATCACATATCGAATTCTTCATGGACTATATGAAGATTCGGCGAAGTCGTGGTTGATACCTTCAACTTCGTTTACGTCAATTGGAGCATATATTATCTGGGTATCCCATACATGAGGCTGTCGTGGAAAGACCTACTACTAGTGGTAGGCCTATTACCTGGACATTGCCAACTAAGAAAACATATGAAAACAATAGGACTCTACGATCTGCACAAGCTGAGAAGAAACGGAGGAAACTTCTAAACACACTATATATGAGTGCAAAGCCCTTCAAGGTATTAAAGAACTAAGGTATTAAAGGCGGCCAAGCTTGGCCAAGTCCTGCTTGGCCCTTATCAAAAGATTGGGTTGGCTGGATGACTAAGTTGGCTGCCAAAGGGAAGCTAGTACAAGAGATATACTGCGGTCCTGCGTCTGTCTCCCCTCCGACACCAGAACCAGATCACCTGCATACATATGCATCTGCATTTGCATTTAGCAGATGAGCAGTCTGTCACCAAATAAATTTTGGACAGAAAAGCCAAAATTCTTCAGCTTTGTCTGGATGCAATCGAAAGTAATTCTAGCATGTACATCTAGAAACATCATCTGAGAGGAAGACTCTCATTTATTTAATTTGTGCAATGCATTTACCGAAGGATGCATGCTTATAATGCTCTGCCTAATTTAGTTGAATTCACACTATGACACCACAACGAAATACAATATTTTTCAAAACCCGTTGATGTACAACACTAAAATTACTGTAATTGAGTTCGTCGTGTTCATTTCTCCCATCATATTGTTTTCCTTGATTACCGACTATATCTCATGAGCAAATTATGTCGTATGCAAATTATTGATGGCGGTGTAAGCAGAAAGACCTTAACTCGCCTACAATGTACTGAATTTACGAGCATCTCTCAGCTTCGTGGCGATAATTCCCCATCAATAAAACACGGTTATCCGCGCAACCATCTTACCAGCCATCCTAATCTAATTACAGCTATCAGCTGCAACCTCGCATAGTCGTATAGCGGTTGACACAAGCCGACAATTACAAGAGGAATTTATGCCGGTATTAATTAGTTAATCGTTACCTACTACTACACTCGGACCAATTATGATTTCAATTAATGTTCGCTTGATATGAGAAAAGTGGGAGTCAAGACTGTAGAGTAGAGTGATGGTCGTGCGATCTGGACACCCCTCTGGGCAACAAAAAAGGACCCTAGCGAGTAGTTCAGGATTTCTAGTTTTACCATATCGGGTGTTTTAATTATCTTCTGGTTAATTGGTGAGCGAGTTACGGGCAATGTTGAGATTATGATTAGAAGATTACTAGCCTTTGCCGTGGCGATGATTTACGCTGAGAAGCTGGACGCGTTGCAAAACTCGTTGTTGGTCGCACATACATCAACGTGCATATGAACCATGGAATGAGAGGCTCCGATGCATAGGAAGTATGGAAATATGGCAATGAAACTTTCATATGGGCATATAAACGATGAAGGCAAAGACCCCCTTTATTCCGATAGATATTGAACAAAATATTACATGGAGGAGAACATGTATGTTACAAAATTGAATGCTATACGAGAAATTACAGAAGTTCTCGTACTACCTATTATTAATATCTTAAAAGTTACTAAGTATCCATCTGCAATTTTAACAACTGACACCAGAATGAAACCAGAAATTTCAATATTATTGCAATGTACAAATAATTACTTACACACAACTCGCAAAGGTTGTTCATCTTTACGTCAAAGAGAGATCCCTCGTATTATTTCGTAAATCGCTCACCTTGATGACCTCAGTGAGCATGAAGACAATATCCAATTTCAGGCGACGAGGAGCTCGTTCTGTCCCAGTTCCCCCGTCCATAACCCCATTCGCTGCAGGACATAATGGAATTCTGTCTCCATTACAACACCGTCACAGATTTATCATCTCCTGTAGCCCTTAAGCATCATTAAGACCGATTCTCCCTTACATCTGAAACGTGATGAATCGAAGTGCGTTTAGGTTATTAATCCATCACGTCTTTTGATTTTAAGGACAGGTAGATAGTTTCCCAAGATGTTCTTTAGTTTCTTTTTGTTGGGGTAATGTGGGAAATTGACAGACGTCAAACAATCATCAATCATCCTTTTGAATACCCGAAGAAAATGTTCGTCTTACGAGTGTCGGTGTTCTAGATGAGGTTTCAAAGAGCTTTTTAAATCAGTTTTATTTGTTACAATTTATTGATGTGCAAGTTTTTAATGTTTGATATACATCGTCTATCTATTCCATGTTTAGATACTAAGTCAGAGAGTACTTTATAACTGAAGAGTTGTAAATCAAAAGGGTCTAAGTACCAAATATTTAGTTCCGAGGAAACTAACAAACTTTATATAAAATTTCAAAATGAATACTTCCCTTAATTATTTTTACGCCTAATTAATGCTTTTAACATACTTGATTTGTGATACAAACGTTATTTGGTTAATGTTCCTATTTAATTAATTGTGTCGTTATAAACTTGGAGCCTCGCAGAAGGGTCTAAGTACATCAGCCGAGATAATCAAAACGATCCAACTGACATCAGAACATACCCACGGGCTATGTGCCACATCGTTTTATTTCAAACATAAATCAGGTATATTTAGATTGGAAACTTCCGCGGCCCTAGCCACTAAGTTCTAGATTTCCGGGGGAAAACCGCGTCAATGAAGATAAAGTTGTTAAAGTTTTGCATACTTGTTGCAACTGGCATCTTCAGGACGTAACAGTAACAGAGCTACAGAGAGAATCTTTGCTCTTCTCTTCTCGTCGTAGCCCTCTTACTGCTACGTCCTGAAGATGCCAACAGAGTGCGAAACGTTGACAACTTTATCGTGATTGACGTGTTTCCTACCGGAAATTTAGAAATCATAAATCAGGTATTTTACCTATAGGATGTTATGGTCCAAGTTGAATAAAACAACGTGAGTGTTCAATACTTTATACTTTAGTTTATTCACAAAGTACAACAAGTTTTTGTATTAAGTTACACACCAAATACCAACATTACCAAATTAAGCGTCAGCTACTTTTATATTTCAACAAGAAAGGTATATTGAAAAGAATCAGGGTATTTGTTTATTGGTTATGTAAATAAAAACTTAATTAAGACACTTAATTCAGTATTAAGCAAACTCTCGGATAAGGTTTGAATTAAAGTGTTTAGCTTCGCCTGGCCAGTGCTCCATCATGTTCTTTAGGTCTTGCAGCTTATCTCTTTGTATATGCGGTGCTTTGATGAATACTGTGAATTTGTGGGTGGGCGTGTTTACCCTGTAGAAAAGGTCGCACGCACGCCCTGTATTACCGACAAAATTTGTTAACCGATACATTCGTTATTGTCTTTTACAATATTGTATTACAGGACATAAAATCATCAGAGTAATCAATACCGAGGTCGGAAAAAGCGATTCAGAAAAATTGAAAGACGAATAAAGAAGCAAAAGTCATGATTATTTACTAAATTGCTTCTAATTTTACAATTAAACTATAATTATTGACGATATTCTTTTTCCGACCTGCGTAATATAGTGACGTTTAGAAATATGACCCCGTTGTGGATCAAAAAAGTCAGATGTGGACGACTATCGGTTAATAAAATTCGGCCAACATTTCAGTACTTTCAAACATGCCACGTTATTGCATAGTTCAGGCAATTTGCCACAGATGGTGGTACAAATTGTCGTATGCTATCGCGTCTTTCCTGACATTGTAATTTAAGGTAACGTAATTATAAAGGCACAGACACCTTTAGAATTAATGTGATACATCCGTTTTTCTTTTCATATACACATATGTGACAATATTTTATCCATGGTAAACAGCTAATATCACGTCAGTCAAAATTCATGGGGTAGGTCATTAGTTGTGTTATTGATCTATTTGAGCTTATTGTCGTTATTGTAATTGAATTATATTCGAACCGAAGAAAATTGTGAATTAGAGAATATAGCGTTTGTTCAAACAGTGAAGAAAGTTGTTTCAAATTTGAACGAATAAGCCAGATGTTTCACTGGCATATGAATGTAATGAATGATTATTATTATTATTATTATACTTATACGAAGGAAAAATAAAGAAAGCAACATTTTTCTATTAAATATTTATTTTCTATTAAATTTTTAATTCATTATAAATGCGTTACATACCAAAAACATGTATTATAAATTTCTTCAAGGAAACTAACTTAGCAAGGACTAACTCATGAATATTGTATCATCACACCGGTATTACATAGGAATTCGCAAAATATAAACCAGAAATAAATAATATTGAGGCAATCCAGAAGAAACGTTTCTTGAATGAAGTATGTACTTGTACGTCTCACGGCAAAGATGTTCCCGATGTTGATATCCAGTGGGGATGCGAGTTCTTGCTCATTGCAGCAATCTGAATCACGTGTACCGGTGCACTAAAATAAACCGTTTTTGCTGAACCCTACTATTTTTGAGCAAACGAAAAGGTGACCAAAACTGATTCAATGTGCCGTTCAACTGCTTCAACGTTGATCCGAATAGAATCATTCAGTCATTCAACCCGTTTATTTTGTATGGGCTATTCTCAAACGACATATTGTTATTATCCACATAGCCAGGACCAACACATCACACTAAATGGTATCAGCCTTGTGTGTCCTTATACGAATAGCAGACATAATTATCTGGTTTTGGGCTGAGTGATTTTAGGCTTTGTTGTAAAAGGCATTGTCCTAAAAAATAAATATCAATTAAGATGAATATGATCAGAACACAAGAGGAGGGAAATAGCTTGATTTCTTGGTTAGCATATATTCTGCTAGCGCAGTTGTTGCAGTATTTCCTCATAATATATAACCTGATAGCCCATTTCTTTTAGTCCATTAGTACTTTGTAGAATAACAAGGCAGAGACTCAGTTTATACATCCACATATTTCTACAAATCAACAACTTACAATGGTGTATCTTAACCGTAGAATTCAAAGATTCTACACTATTTCTGGCAGCATATGAGTAACGTACAATTCTTTTCATTTGGGGAGCATGTCATTCTCCCAAAATTCTTTGACCCTGTCAATAACAAGCACCAGCAGTGGACTTTCATCGTTTATATAAACTATGAAGTACCACTGCTGTCGACCGTTTATATTTAGTAAGAGATTATTCATTTATTTACTCTGCATTCACCAACAACGCACTAAACAATAACGAAGAACAAAAAAAATTAAATGCAATAACTATGAAAGATTACGGAAACAGGAGAAACTATACGGGAAACAATCGCTGCGTCAAGATTCAAATCAATTCAAATCGACAATAACCCCCTCGCACTCCGCCCCGCCAACACGCTAAACTCGCAGTCACCACGTGAAACTTGAGCGATTGATATTTTTCTCCATTTCGATACTAACGCCATCTACAATGCCGACTTCGGCTGGGAACTAAACGTCTCCGTTTTTACTTTCCGACTCCTAGAAGGAAAGTATTGTAATCGACGGAAAAAAAAAATTTGAGATTTTAGCGGAAATACGCGTTTTGGGGTCCCCTGAATCCATTGCAATGATTTCTGGAAAATGTATGTGTGTATGTGTGTATGTGTGTATGTGTGTATGTGTGTATGTGTGTATGTGTGTATGTGTGTACGTATGTCCGTGAACACGATAGCGCCCAAACGGAACAACGGATCGGGCTGAAATTTGGCATACGTATTTAGAATTACCGGGGGACGAACTGGATTGTTTTTGGTGACAATCTGACAACCGGAAGTGGCAGTTGTCAAATACGTTTTCTTAGGTATTCATCCGATTTTGACCAAAGTGACACCATCTCATCTTGCAGTGACATTAAATATGTATACAAATTTACAGATCAATGGGATGAGCGGTTTAGGCACTATAAGAGTTTATACCTATCGGGCGCCTTCGGTTTGTGTCGTAATGAAGGGCTCACGGATGGCTCACTGTATGTGTCAGCATTTATGCAGCCACATGTTTTCGGCTCGCGATCGAAGAATAAATAAACATCTCGCAGAAAAATACAGATACGTGACAGTATAATATTATGTTTATTTGTATCGAAAGGTGCCTTGTGTTATGATCTAATAGTAGTATTATTATCTTACGGACATTCGTTTAAATGTCAACATTGTAGTCGGAAAGTTGGGTGAGGGCCACCCCAGATATTTTATAATTGACTACCGCGTTAAAGACGACGCATGGCACTTTTTGCCATGCCATCTTTTGACCGTTGTACGGACTAAACCCGAATTACTTTTGACATAGATCCCGTTGATCGTTACTGAGGGTGGTCTGCAGAACCTATTGACACAAAAACCTCAAAAATCATAAAAAGTTTGATTTACAATTGTTCAACTTATGACAAAAAAAAATCAACTGACGTTAATTTTTGTTTGGGTGTTTGGGTGATTTTCTACAACTTTATCGAGCGTAGTAGAGTCAATTACAAAGGAAACAGGTACACAAGAGTGAGTTTATAAAATCATGTTTTTTATTAAGAAACGTATTTCACGATATGAAGTGTCTCTTCGAATCTTATTTTATAGGCGATAAATAACATCTTAGTGGTGGTCGCGAGCTATGGTGATTGCTTGCCTTGACTTGTTTCGAGAAATTTATGCTGGTCTGCCGTGTTTGCTCTCTCCACTCTTCTCCGTGGTCGTGAAGTATCATCCTATACGTCGCAGTTTTAATAATATTGCTCGGCTCTCGTGTGACATAACGTGGATTCCCACGGCTTCTAAACATTTGCATCACTTAACGTACCACGGGTAGCAGGAACGGGCGTGTAAAACTGTTCATAAGCGTGGGTAGCGCACACACAAGAACGACTCAAGTCCTTGAGCGGTAGTGCCTAGGCGTTTACAATGAGCTTTAAACTGGTGAAAGTGGGAAAATTGTAAATGCATCGTAATTGTTTTCATTTAAAAATGATGGGACTCTTGGACATCGAGAAATTAATTTAGTAGGTAGAAAAAAGACGATAATGCATTATGCTTGATGCAGAGTTCTTCCTCACTGTACAATGTACATGGATATTTAGTTCACCAACAAAGCTAGTTTATTAACTAAACAGCATATAAGATGTTCTCTTGAAATTCCGGTAACCTCCCTCCATGTCGATATACCCTGCCTGTCAAGCATTTCAAGCATCACCTCAACTACCCACTTCTTGATGGCATCCTCATGTCTCAAGTTTCTCACCTCACCTTATCTCGTACGATGCTTCGGTGTGATTATGCTAAACCTCTCCAGCATCTTTTCTCACACGTTCTCGACGTGTGTGGCGACCCGAATCAAAAAGTCCAACGTGCACAAGTTACACGTTACACGGCATTATACATAGAATTTGCATGTGTAATTTCGCTCGGAGTTCGAGATGAGCAGATAAGAAGAGCTCGGCTTCCGTTTACACTGATTGATACAGTTTGCCATATTAATTCGTCGTAGCCACTGGCAACTGGTTCTTCTTCTCTCCGATACCTAGAACCTAGCTAGGTCTTCCGTGATCTCGTTGCTCCGAATACGTAATTAACTCGTCAACAGAGTGGACGGACCTGATCTCTGGTGTCGTGTCTTCTTTGGTCGAGATTATGGACTTGTGTTTATCTGGAGTGTTTGATCGTTTTGGCCATTATTCAGAGTTGGCATGGTTAATTGGGATTATTCTCGATAATCTATTGATGTTGTGTTTGGCGTTGAGAGGAAAATGCGGCGCGAAGCACTTTTACAGTTGGTTTATTGCTGATGTCTAGGAATTCGAACATTGCTATTCTGGAGAACAGGAATAATTCTTTACTGTACTTATTCTTGTAGTTTCCAGTTACTGATCACTAGAAGACACGCCATAATATGTCCTTTTTTTACTCGGTTATCCTGTGTCTGACCTTTTTTCCACTATTCTTGATCAAATTAAACAAATTCTTCTTGTTATCTCGATGACGACCATTTCTAATTCTGTCACCGTTATATTCGACTTTTGTATAATTTTCTGTAGTCGATGGTGGCACCTTTTGATGGCTATAACCACCCATATCTATTTTATGGCGTTGGGACATATAAAATATAAAATATAGAAATGTGTAATCAATCCAAACTAAGACAGTTTTGCAACTACATATTTGTATTTCATTCAAACCGTTCTATTTCAAGTTGTTAATGAAATATCGGTGACATATCGATAATGATGACATACCGCCGCGATATATCGAGTGCGATAATATCGGGGTCCATGCTATAAGGCAGCGGTGTGGGAGCTCTCTTTCAATATAGATTTAAGTCACCCCTTCGTGTTTGTGTTTGTATTCGTGTACGAAGCAGTTAGGTTCGGCCTTAAAACGTGCTTTCATTTAATAACTCACATAACTAATTCTGACTAATAAGTAATATCTGAGAAGACTGTAACCCATTACTAATGACAGTTTTTCCTTCATTTGTAATTATTTCAAGTAGACTTTTCTCTTTCTGCAGCAAGGTAACTGAGAAAGGTGGTAAACATAATGGGTGTCTGGATCCACACATTATCACGGAACTCCTAAACAAAAAAGTTAACACGCCTCATTTTCTAATCGCCCTCGGGCGATTTCATTTCCAGAAAAGCAGTTTCACCAATTCCCACATATCCACCTATTGTTTCACATGTCACTCATCACAACAAGCAAATAACAAATGGCACTCCGATACGAAACCCTTTGACTTTCTACGATTATAATTAAAACTCCATTCGCGGCTCATCCTCAAATTCTTCGCACATCAGACACCTTTGATTCGTCGAATGATCAAAGAAAAAAAAAACGCACACAAGAATATCGCAATTAGCCTATCGGTTTCACTGCACGACGCGACCACAAAGGAAAAGTATTAACTCTGTTGGTCCTCCGGCCAGGTTATGGTATATTTATTCACCGCTCTTAACCAGGTTACACGTATACCTCGAAGGTGGGACTTCAGCCGGCAAAAAGTTGCTTCTCGCTCCATCTATACATATTTATGAAGTGTCCATCCAATCTTTTACATCAAATTTGATGCGCTTCGCTCAAGATACTCTCTCTCTCTATGTATCTCTTTGTGAACAATTAGAGTTTTTATTTGTGGTCTGCCGCTAAGGCATTTATTAATAAATGGTTTGTCTGGCTTTTAGCGGTGTTGTTGTGGATAGTTTGAATATCGTCTACTTTCTCCGAAATCATTAAAAATTGTGTCTCTTTTTTGTACGCAATTGTGTTCCGATGCAATTACGATTCAGGTTTAGTTAACAAGAATGGACGAATTTATAAAAGGCTTGGCGGCATGTCTGTATATTAATAAAACATTGATTCATCGACATCGTGTATAACACCTTTAACCAATTTATGAAATGCATTTATGGCCGATTGTATGTTGTTATGTTGTTAAAGCTAATTCTTAGCTATTAACAGTACCGAAAACATTGTTATTTTAAATTTAAAAACTTTTTATGCGCATAATAGAACTATGGCTTGCTTTGTTTCAAGAGCTTCAAAATTAAAGGTACTTTATTTAGATTGGAGACTTCCGTGGCCGGAATCACTAAGTTCTATAGATTTCCTATTTTCACGCGGTTTTCTCCCGGAAATAGAACTTAGTTAAAGGTGCTTTATTAGTTTGAACCTTTTATTTATCCAACATTTTGCCATTAATGAGTGGCTTTACTAGGAACTAATAATAAAACTAACATACATAGATAACCAAACATAAAATAACCTTATAAATCATATGTATATGATGTCATATGTATATGCGAATAAAGTCAGAGAACATTTTTTTAAATTAACTACACCATACACAATACACATTCATATACATATAGGATATTATTGCTTATTTAGATAACATTGTGATATTATTATTTCTATAGAAAAAAATAATGTTACAATGGCTACTTATTCTGTGTTTAGATACTATGGTTAACATACCATATAGCATATTATGCATATGCGATACCTTGATTATGACTGAAGCTAATACTATATCTTGGTAATACCAAGTTATTGAAGCTCCTAAAATGACATTCTGGTTTTTGAAAATTTGCAATCATTGCTTAGATTACAACCAACGCAATGAGATCGTAAGTCCTAAACATTTTTTTCTTCTTAGACAGCGTCAAAGGTCTGTTAATAGCAAGATTACTGTAGATAAGGTTGCGCAAAGGCCTATATCAGTAATGTATTAGCGAACAGTGACGTCATCGGAGTAATGTCAAACCAGCCGAACAGCTGGCACCAATAGAAAGGCGATGCGTTTGACTGTTGACGGATATTTTTTTGACAAGCACATCTACTTTTAGATTTAAAGTCTGTCATCTAACTGTCAATCAGGAGAATTAGTAGAATTGTTGCTTTTACTTTCCCATTCATAGAACGAAATGATGAGTATTGATTGTATAGTTACAAAAAAATAACATGTATTATTTTTCTTCTTCTGTAAAATTTCCTAAAAATATTTTTGTGGTAAGTAGTGCACATGATCAAATTTTATTCTTGTCTTTTTAAGATCAGTTCCAGTTTTACCAGTTTTAAGATCAGGACAATTCAGTTCCCTTAAAATCTCAAATTAAAATGTAATTTAAAAACATCCAGATTGTTACCCAGTTCTTGGACTCTTACTCCACACTATGTCCAACACGTTCAACTTTAAGACTTTGCTGGTAATATTGCAAGTTTTTGACTTGCCATTATTACTATTTTTTATTATAATAATTGCGCCAATATTTCTTTAATTTCTAAATTATATTCATCAACTATAAAAAACGATTTTAAAATATTGATAAAAACGGAGAAATTACAAAGCATATTTGGTTGCATATATTTGTCCTTCAGTTTTCCAGGCACTCTAGCAATACGTGCTGCTATTCCGCCAGTGACGTCATCGCAAGCACATCACAAAATCGCTCTGTCTGCGCAACCTTATCTACAGTAATCTTGTGTTAATAGACCCATTCATAATCCACTCTTCTGTGAAATATCACCTATCATGACATCTATTAAGTTACAATCATATTATAACCGTGATTTAGATGTGTCACTAAAGTGCCAAACCCAGAAATTTTGCATGGATTTATTAACTGTCAATTGACATGGTAGCTTCGTTGAGGTAGAATGAAAAGATCATGGATCTGCAGAATTTAAGTCGTAGTTATCAATGTTTACAATTATTTTGGGCTAGTAGTGATATTTTAGTGAGCTATAG
Organism: Aphodius granarius; assembly: GCA_963971325.1. NCBI lineage: Eukaryota > Metazoa > Arthropoda > Insecta > Coleoptera > Scarabaeidae > Aphodius > Aphodius granarius. The sequence continues at coordinate 29,612,438 of OZ020221.1, forward strand.
CCAGATTATAATTAATATTTTCATTCTAAATAATATTTTCTCTACCGATATTTTCATTGTTCTAATTAATTCAAACCAACGACAACTAAAATGCCATTGATATGTGGTTCTTACTTTGAGTCTTGTGCGTCGGCTGTTTTAGTGGCGTTTTTACCAAGTTTTAGCTCAGTTTTAGTAGAACTTTCGCTCTTAATGTACTGTATTACCATTCTCAGATGAACTAGATTTATGAACAAAAACAATAAAATAAAATCAGATTGTGGTACAAATATTCTGTGAAACTATTAAAAAATATCTGGGGTGGCCCTCAACCAACTTTCTGACTACGCCGTTGGCACAATGAAGTATCGGAACACTTTTGCAATTTTTCAATTTTGTGAAGCCAGAGCCACTCTTTACCCTACCTAACGTCAGTCTCTGTGACATAATAACATTTGTCACACTGACATCGTACCGCTTGGACGCTATCGTGTTCACAGACATGCATACACACACATACATACATTTTCCAGCCCCCACCCCAACCCTACTACCCTTTCCTTCTATGGTACTAGTCGGAAAGTAAAAAATGAATTCATGAATGTTGAATATTACTCAAAAACGAAACCAAACAGCAACCATGCAGCTATCCCTAAAGCGCACTTGAAAATCTCTGAACAATTATCAATATTGCATTAAAACGTCGTTTTTATACTTTTAGGATTTGAATCTTCAACGAGACAAACACAAAACTATCAGTCGCACAGTCGAACATTCATAAACCCAGCCGTAGATCTATAGCTAAAGCAACAGAAACGTTCCTCAAAGCCCCTTTGTTCTTCTACGCTCTATTTCTATGTCATCATTAATCCAAATTATTCCAAGAAACGGAACAATTGCGCTCAGAGACCGGATCGGACCAGAGTCTACCGCTCTATTATAATCACACATACACGTATGATTTCTGGTTATCGAGCGTACATATGACAGATCTATCCGTACGTATCAAGATGTATGGTTTCATTTGTGTAATTTGTTCTCGCCAACAGAGTACTCTGACTCTGGTGCCAGTTGTCGGTGCACGCCTATCTGCATACTTGAGCCGACTTCGGTACAGCTAAGCGGTTAGATTTATCGTTTCTTGTTGTCTGTATATAGCTACGGAGTAACAGAACGAAAATCGTACATGCGCTTTCTACAAGTTGATAGATCTTCTTGGTATAGTGTGGCGCGCTCTGGTGTCGATTGGTGGAATGACAAGCATCTGGACTCCGGTCGCATTATTCCTGTTATGCTAAATTCGGCCTTTCTTGTACATTAGGTATATACGTCGAACGTGAACAGAACGTGCAACGCGATATTATTTAATGGTATATTTGTGTGTGGAAATCTTATAGCAGGTTTATGGAAGGTATTTGTCGAATATATTGTTCTCATTGAAGTAGATCATGAGATGAGAAAATGTTGGACAAATAATTACTACCTATAGGGACAATCGTTTTCAAAACGATAGTATAAACATGACACTTTGATTATGAAATAAGTGTTAAAATGCTGACAAAGGTCAATGAACCGCTTGGCTTAAAAAATTGCCTCTAGGAGACGTTTACGGACATTTTTTGAATGAATACCTACAACCACAACAATAGAAGTAAGCAAATTATATACTAAAGTAAGGTTATGTGAAGCGATGTGAATTTTATCGTGCGCATACCTCCAAACGCAAACCATTTCAAAACAATTTTCTAGACTCAAAACTCGCAACGATTTTAATATTAATGTTTTTATCCCTTTCAAATCATTTGTAGAGTTAAAATAGTTTTCAAAACAATACTTGGTCTTAAGAATTATGACTGTTTACACGAGTAATCTTTTCTGGAAAGCAAAAATGTCCTGAAGAAAACAGCCTTTTATATTTTACTTTGGGGGAGGCTTACAAGCATTGATATAAGTACTAGGAAAAGTTATACGCCATATTGCCTAATGTTACCTACATATAAGTAAAAAATAAATAAATTTATTGTATTATCATAACATACAAAAGGTTATAATACATATAATGTTCATATAATACAATATAATGTTCAAAATGTAACGATTTCTTGAATATTTTAATTTAAACTCAGAAATATTCCTTCTCGCGAAAAGATATTTATACTTAAGTTTGCATATTTGAAGTTAGGGAGAGAACTACAGATATGCAATCTTATTGGTTACATATAAGTGAAGGCTTAATCAGGCATAAAATGTTAATTAACCAATCTGCAGACGATCTTCGGTGTGATAATTTCAGATATTTTTCGGCGCCTCCACCATTTTGATTCTATATGCGTATGTTTTCCAACTAACGCAATATTAAAGTTAACAAATATATTATCTATACGTCGCAACAGACAGAAGAAATTGTTGGGTCCTGTCTGTAGGTAAATCATAAAACTAATAAAACTACCACAAATTAATTTAATAGCGTACGCTCTTGAATCGTTTTTTGTGCCATTTCCATCCAGTAAATATGAACTGTTTGTACGAATAAATGCTGAACAACGTTTATATAATTCACAAAAACTCACGTATTGCAAATTTTTAAAGAATTGTTCGAATCACCAACAACTAAGGACATAAAATACTATGAAATAGTGCAATGTTACAGTATCACAATGCATACATTACATTACCACCGTTTTATATATTGTAACTAAATTGGAATATGTTCTGAATAATGCTATTATGTTCTATTGTACTCTAAGTGGTACATTTGGGCATGCGAATGTGAGCACGAATGTTGGTCCAAAAAATATAGTGATCGTGTTTGTACTGCAACTGAGGTACGCTGGACTTAACTGAATACCGTCGTTTTTAATAGCGAAGACTAAGCTAACATTGTATTGTTTTGTTGCAGGACAAGAATGAATCATCCGGGTGTTCACCAGATGGATGGCCCCTATGTTTGGGTACGTCAGGTGTGATAATTCATCTTGGACCAATTGACCCTACAGCGGTACGCAACCGCGACTGCTATGTTTGCCTCTTGGACAGGAAGACAGCTTCCGGTCTAGAGCTGGTACTCACCTGGCGAAAATTTGGCCACCTGCAAAGTATTATCCTTGCAGAAATCAAAGGAGACGAGGTCAAAATGTGCTCGAAACTCGGTACTGCGATAGAGCTCGAGTCCTATGCCATCGACCAAGAGATTGAAGGCTCTGAACTCCTTCAGATGCTGCAAAACCTTCTGGTGACTATCGAGTACGTGGTCCAGCGCATTCCTTTGGATGAATTGAGTTTTCCTTGCCCTCAGTGTTCGCAGTATTTACCACTGGACTGTTCCAGAGCTGACGATAGTGAATGTGGAGCGTGCGCTTGTCAGTGCACGTGTAAATTTGGTGACGGTGCAGTTTCTAAGAAAGATTCCGGGATACAGACTAGTCCTATGTTTGAGGTCGCCGGATCCATACCTCACATCGATAGTGATGAGGATGACGAGAAGGCATCTCTGAAATCTGGTAAGCTTAAGATGATTAATACATATCGACAGTGCAAAAGTACTGTGGCTATGGTGGCACTGCAGAAGAAATATTCTAGACATGCAAGCTTGTTCGTTAAAGTTGTTAAACTTTTTTATGGAGTTTCTTAACCACCAAACAATATAGAATGTTTTTCAGTTCTGTATTAACTTGGGGGTGATATTTTAAATAAAGGCAAAATCAAAATTATATGCAACTGAAAAAAAAAACACATTAAACTAATTCTTCGGGTGTATAAAATTTGTATTGTAACAATGCACGCATAGTGCGTGTATAGATAGGTATTTGTGACCTAGAAAGTTCGATTTTTGACGGATTTTCTCGATGCCACACATGTCGCTGAATCATCACCACACCGGTCCCCATTTAGCTTAATAACAGTCATTTGCCGCACACCGTCTAGTAGTAGAAAATGACAAACTAGGTAACTCTTTAGCGTTACAGTTTTTTCTCTCTCTCAGGTTCTCAGATCTACCATCTCCGTTCTTCTCTTTCAGCATGTTTATCTTTCTCCAATGGCAAGCCTTCATAGTGATTTCACCGTCGCGAGCTCCTCATTGTTGTTTGCTTTCTACGAAACAATTGCCGGTAAAATCAGTCGATGGCCAATTAGGGTGCTGACAGATGCCACTCGCAGATAATGCGATTAATCAAAATGTAATTAATTGAATACACCCATAAGGAATTCTGCGAGGAAAGTTTTGGCCAATTTTACTTAAATCTTTGCACCCCCCTTCCCTGTTTATTACGGGGCAATTAAAGTTGAGTAATTAATTAATTTGCATATGAAAGAGGCCGTTATTTGCTTTTGCGCTAAGTCATTCCAACAAAAAACTTTTTAATCTCAAGACGAAGCTCCACTGCAGGCTGGCGTAATATTACCATACGAAAAATGTGAAGGGGTCAGATATTATTTTTCTTATCGTTATCAACTAGTATGGCGAGGTGTAGCCTAGGTACCTCGGAAAAAAACCCACTCAATCTAATACAAGTGTTTATCTATACACCTAGTTATAACAATCATCTCGAAAAGAATAAGTACGGAATGCCATTTTCATTTGCCCATAGGTAATTGACTAGGTTGATTGACGTTTCTAGCTGATTCGATCAAAAATTAGCCTTTATAGGTCAGACTGACACCTGGTATTTACAGTACGACTGTCATGGATTCTCGTTGCATTGTTTACGGTTCTGTACAGGTGGTTCTAACAAACGGTTCCCGCGTCTGCTACTAAATGCTGCACATTCTCCTGCCCACACTACTATACTCGAGGTATTCAATAAGTATTATCGGTCTGCTTGCGTGGTGTCGCCGAGCAGTTAGCAGACTTGTTTGCGAAGATTCATGGTGAACAGGAATGCGAACCTAACGATAATCCTCTTGTTTACTTTGTTATGCTTGTACGGCTCCTCGGACCATGCCATAACAGCTATTGCTGCTTCTACACTAAAAGATATATGACCACCGTGGAGCCTAGCTAATAAATAATTGCGACTAACTACCATGAGGAATTCTTTGCACTATATTAACAATGGATCTCTTTGCTCAGTTAGGTACTATATACATGAAGGTCAAGTTACAACAAAGGTGTTATTTGAGAGGAAAATTGAAAAAAATCAGATTGTGATGACAAATTTTGATTTATGATGATTATTTGTACCTACACCAGCACCAGTGACTGTCTGATGGTGTTATGATTAATAACAATAGAAATAACAAAGTGTTGACTTTGTTATGTGTCACTATAGGACATTCAGTAGAAATATGTCAGCAAATGCGTTACCAACAGATGACTTTTTTACGGAGGACTATTTAAAAATAGTTTGCTTAGCAACCTATTAATACAGTACGTCACATAGTTTTGAGTTTTTACACAGAGTGCCTATATTTGACTTATTCAAAATATTCGATGATGCTACTCTGTTTGCAATAGTATCAAATATAAGTATTACTTCTGATAACATGTTTCATAGATGTGATTCAATTTTCTATCAATCAACACCACACATTATATCTATCGTCATTATTGTTTTCACTCTGGCAAAGATATTTGGGTTAGTGTGGGAGAGAAGGTGAATCGAAAACAAAAGCTGCACGCACCGTCTGTTCTCTCCAAAGTGGAGCAAATCGACGACGTCTCGTTTAGTTTCATTATGAGAAACGTTGACATTCGATTTTATGTTTTACCCAGAGGGCCAATCACGAGCACACCAGCTCACCAGAAACGCACAGTCCCCATTTGGGCAAAAAATGCCTCAAGAATATCGCCAATTATAACAGATGACTTTTAGTTAGACTGAATGGTTGTTTCCACCTGGCTGATTTAAGAAATAAATTGCTTTTAAACTTGATATTTTGACATTTTTCACCCGTACAGGGTGCTTATTTCTATGATGGATTCAAGTCCGAACTATAGTGTCACAAAAACTCACAGCGACGAAGCACAGAAATAATAATAGCACAAGCAAATAATAAAGCGCGGATGCAATCTCACGTTTTTCACTAGACCAGATTTTTACCCACGACTTTGCATCACGAAATTAACCAATTTGCGTCATCCATCTCAATTCAAAATCATCCAGATCAAGTCTAAGATCACCAAATACGACGACTGCTTAAGCACGACCAAGCGAACAATAGAAAAGCGTCGTAACTTTACTCTGGAACAATCGAATAGCGCCCCTGGCGTTAAAATCTCTACCCATCCGCCTCTTACTTCCTTCCTATTGCACCAAAAATGGCAATCGATCTTTTACGTGGGAATCAAATCATTAGCGTTGCCAACTACAAGCAGATATGAAAGTATACGTAAGTGTAACAACAATTACCGTAATCGCCTACTTTTTATGATAAAACGAGTGGAATGTCCGATAGCGCACGTCTATTTCACGTGTGGGATGTCCTCAATTAGGTTAGAAATTGTAGCAGTACAAGATTATTTAGTAAGTAATGGAAACGATACCGCCATTCTGGTTTGTTTACGTACTGGTACATACATATCAAAAGAATGACATATATTAAACAAAATATTTTTAGACAAATGACGTTACCTCCGACTAACTAAATTAAGCTTACTCATGTTAGTTCGCATATTTTATAACTCTTTTGAAGTTGGCATGTTTGTGGGACAATTTTCTTTCCGGTGTGTATGTGAGTAAAACCATTCAATACATGTTTAAATCAAGGAATTACATTTTTTAAACTTGAAAATACATATCTTGATTTATGAACCTTTATTGGTTCAAAATGTCCACCACAATTTTTGGTAGTTTTTCAGTACACTTTCGAAATAAGCAAATATTGCATGATTTCTCTTCCTCATAATATATCGGTAATTTTAATTACGTAATTAATTATTACCTGGAAACTATCTTAGAAACAAAAAAAAACAAAATATATATTTTTTGTACAGAATAAGTTTGTAATGTTTTTGATTCAAACATTAACTTCTGTTACGGTGGCTGAGAAATACGGTTTTAAAGAAGACGGTTCTTTAAAACCGTATTTCTCAGCCACCGTAACAGAAGTTAATGTTTGAATCAAAAACATTACAAACTTATTCTGTACAAAAAATATATATTTTGTTTTTTTTTGTTTCTAAGATAGTTTCCAGGTAATAATTAATTACGTAATTAAAATTACCGATATATTATGAGGAAGAGAAATCATGCAATATTTGCTGTCTCACTCAAAGGCAAAAAAATATTTTGGTATTGAGAATTAGACATGTAATGTAAAAAAAGAATATGTAATAAGTAAAAAATATCCCACGACATTTAAAATAACAAAGTTGTAGTCTACTTCCAGTAGAATACTAGAACCCTAAAAATTTCTAATGAACAAGTTACGTGTAATAACCTGTATATGTTAAAATGATTCATATCCTTGAATCTACTTTTCTTTCAAGGAAATATGCAAAGACATCAAATGAGAGCGAGAGCAGCTATAATTTAGTCAGTTCAATCAAATGCAATTCTCCGATTTTATCTACGCGTTCTCGATATTGCATATCGCTATCAGCTATTTATGTGTGTACAAGTATGTACGTCGACCTACACAATGCCTTCATTCTCGTGGTCGTCCAGTCCGGTTAGTTTCAACATCAAGGGATCTAGAGCGTTGCCCAGCAGGCGGCATAGAATCAATTTTTCCCATCGTCCGACCTACCGTTCGCTGAGCACACTTGAATTTGCTACACCTGCGACACGCGCGCAATCTTTAAAAAAATCTCCGCCTAGTCGCCGTTTTGCCACCATTTCTAACCTAATTGAGGACGTCCTACGCTGCTTTGTTGCCTACTGTGCGCTATCGAACATTCCACCCGTTTACTCTTAAAAGTCGGCGGTTATGGTAATTCTTACACCTACTTAGCAAACATAATATTATAATTAATCTTGTAGTATACGCGGATAGAGTTTGAAATCAATTACTTTTAACATTCTGACTAGGTTCCCCAGAAGGAAAGTATTACCATCGATAACGTTTTGAGGTTCCTTGAATCCATTGCAATGGTTTTTGGAAAATGTCTGTGTCTATGTATCTGCCGATAGATCTTATAAGTTCTTGTTTTTAAAGATAATCGAATGAAATGGAACAGTTATATTAGACAAAATATGTCATTTTTTGACTGCGCTGTGCGGTTGTTAGTATGACTTCCGGGTTTTCCGGAAATGTTTTTTCAGTTTATATAGTTTTATCTTTGGATTCAGGACATAATTCTAAATTCAAAAGCGTCAAATTCAAAATCGAACGTCAAGTTTTATTTATCACCTATGTATCAAATATGTAAACGCAAAAATTACTTATTTGTTTACAAAGCTTGGTGACTGTGAGTATAATTAAATGATCAAGAACACATCACCCAACAATTCCTTTCATAGTTCTTCCTATGAACTTGTTTAACAGACAAAGGACGTCATTTCTATAACCATTAGAATCTCGCCATCATTATTCCACGTTCCTTAAAAATTACTAGCCAACACTACTCGAAACCGACTGCCCTCCAAACTTTAATAGACCTCCAAGAGAAAACTACTTAAGAAATAAATAGGTCTCCAATCATGGCTGAAAGATCCTGGAATATGGCCATTCCATCTCGTCGACATATTTTTGTTTGTACTTAGGGAAGTGGAGGATAGTTTTGAACAGACTTTATTATTAAAAGAAAAACGCGTGTAAATTGTTGAGTAAATGATCTGGCAGTTAGATAGTATTCATTTTCACTATGTCTCGAATATTTTGAAATAAAAACGCATAAGCACTAGATGTGGATAGTAAACTACCGAAAATTGTAATCAGTAGTAGGACTGTTTTCAATTATGTAATATTAAAAGCCACTTGACTTGAAACAACATAAAGTATTGCCATAAGTAAATTTATTTGTATTCATTATTTTATGACTATGTCTATAATAATATAAAATACCTGGGGTGGCCCTCACACAACTTTCCGACTACATTATTGGCACACTGAAGTGTCTGAACAGTTTTGTAATTATTCAATTTTGTTAAAACAGAGCCACTCTGATCCCTATCTAACATCAGTTTTTATGACATAATGACATTCATCATACTGACATTTAATGTCATGGCATGCCAGTGGCACTGACGTTTGTCAAAATTCGCAGCACAGTGGCGAAGGCTGTGGATTCTGTCAAAGTGCTTCTATAAACTCTTATAGCGCGTAAACCATCCATCCCACTGGTCTGTAATTTGGTGTACATATTTAATTTCATTGGAAGAGGAACAGATATCAGTTAGATCAAAATCGGATTAATCCCTAAGAAGATGCATGTAACTGTTGCTACTTCCGGTTGTCAAATTGTTACCAAAAACAATCCAGTTCGTCCCCTTGTAATTCTAAATGCGTATGCAAAATTTCAGCGCGATTCGTTGTTCCGTTTGGGCGCTATTGTGTTCACAGACATACATACATACACACACACATCATACATAGAGACATTTTCCAGAAATCATCGCAATGAATTCAGGGGACCTCAAAACGCGTATTTCCGCGAAAATCTCGAAACGTCATTTTCCGTTCATTACAATACTTTCATTCTAGGGTACTAGTCGGAAAGTAAAAATGATTCATTACTGTCCTGCTCAAACCCAAGTACCGATAAGCTAGAAATTTTGACTGAATATTCCTCTCATGACACGAACCTGAGATAATAAAATATCCTTTTAACTACCAGGGATGGAAACACGGCCATCATATTTTTTAATGAGAGTTAACTCACTTAATAAGGATCTGATTTCAGAGTTTTTTATTTGGTTTTGAAATCCCAAAAATATCAAATTTCAATTACTTAAAACGCATTAAAGAAAATGTTGTGATATGAGATCCGCCATTTTGTTTATATACGTTGTTGTATCCAATAAACATATAAATGTTGAGTATAGATGTATAATCAGTAACAATATTAGGAGTGACCCCCACCCAACTTTCCGACTAAATCGTTGACACACTGAAGGCTCGCAAAACATTTATTAAATTAATCAATAAATTATTCAATTTCATAAACAGCCACTCTGGACCCCAACCTAACATCAGTCAAACAAACAGAACAACGGGTTGGACTGAAATTTTGTGTACCAATTTAGAATTACCAGGGGACGAACTTGATTGTTTTCAGTGACAATCTGACAAACTGATACCTGCAGATCCTCCAGTGACTTTAAATATCTATAGCGAACCACAGATCAGTTGGATCTGTGGTTTAGGCGCTAAAAGACTTTATAAAACTGGTTTGACAGAATCGTCACTGTGTTGCGAATTGTCAGATTTTGACAAACGTCAGTGCCGTCAATTTCTATTGCTGACGATAGGTTGGGGTCCAGAGTGACTGTGGCTTCACGAATTTGAATGATAATAAAAGTATTTAGACACTTGTGACAATAATTTAGTAGGAAAGTTGGGTGATGACTGGTGGCCACACCTGATTTTTTTCGTTGAAGTTTGATAACACTATTATATATTTCTTTTCGTCATGATATTTTCCTTCAGCATTAGACGTGGTTAATTTATTTTATTATCCACATACTCTTTTATTTTGCATAGCTTGGTAATTATATAAAAAATCGCAATCAAAAATAAACTAATATTTCCGATTGATGAATTTTCTCATCAAGTTGTCGCAAATCGGCCGTCCTCAATACATAAGCGACTACGGTGGACGTCGTCGCCGCCGTACGGCCGTCGCCAACATAATTGCGGGACAGGTAATCGCGCGGCCGTACAACAACCCACGCGCGATATACCGATCTATGGATTTTGAAACGGTGCGACAGGGTGTCGCGAGACACGTAGGTGGACATGAATTCACTTTCGCCGCGCGGCAAACGTGGCGCTCTGTGGGACTCAATAGCGCCACCCGTTTTGGATTAGGTTAGGTCAAGTGGTACGAGCTTCTGCAGTAAAATCGCGGTAGTTTAAGTTGATTCTGGCGAACTATGCTGATTTAACTAATAATCAGTACATCATTAGCGCAATGATTATCCACAATTATTAATATTGGTTTCCTATCGCTTTACTAGTTGCAATATTATACAGGGTGCGGCAGAACCAATTAAGCAGTTTTGAGGGGTTATAAAAAGAAATCAGGGTTTATAAAGATGATTGAAATACATATATTTAAATGTTACATTTTAAAAACATGAGTTCTCTTGTCTTGATGCATTTTATATAACCCATTAAACCCGTTAAATCCTAAGTAGCAAAAAACCTTCAGATCGTGCAAAACAAGATCAATTTCTCTTGTTACCGGCCGGAATGCATCGAAAATGGCGGATTGCGTGGGAACCAAGCCATCATCATCATCATCGGCTAACTCAAAAATCATCTCGGCTATAATATAATCCGAGTCGAAAAAATGGTATAGAAAATGTCTATATATACGCCGTGTCATGGCCCACTTATCTACGGAACAATTTGCAATTTGGCTGCGACGACGCGAGATGAAAAAATGCGCGGCGGAGAAGAAATCGCGACACGAAATAAGGACGAGGCGTAATAGAGTGGAGACCTGTGGAAGAAAAAAATCACGATAGGCGGCTCTGCCTTTTCTCTGTTACGGCAATTACACGTAACTGACACGCGATGTAATGTCCGGTAAAGCGGAAACGGGCCCATTCTAATTAAATCGAGATATTTTACCGAACGTAGAATAACACGTAGTATCGTTGAGAATCTTTATAATGAAAAATTGTTTGAGAATACAAGTTCCAAATTATGAATGTAAAATGTCTTCTTAAGAAGTTTAAACATTACAATTAGTGGCAGCATGTGTTGTATGTACACTGGACTCGAAAAGTAAAGTAGCATTTTGATTAATTGTGCGCTACATATTGGGTTTATAGAAGATGAAAATGTAATTCGATGAAAAAATCTACATTAACTTTGTGCAATAAATGTTGTTTTTTTTTGTCGCACTTTGCTTACTTACTAGGATTCGAACTGATATTGAAAATATGAATTTTTATATGTATTTGTCTATTATTTGATTTTATGTACCTAGACGAATTAGGTTCTGCACAAAGTTAAATCAAAGAGGCCTACAAGAGTACAGTTAATGCGAAAACTGCGAAACCACGGCGTCAGATTCTCCCATTTTCCTTCAATTACGCTAAGTGACAGAGACATATGTTGGCGATATGTTTACATTAAAATAAGGTGACTTCTAGCCGGTACCACAATCACGCGCGGCACATCCACAAACCGATCGTGTGCCCACGTTACAAGAATTACGGCCGATGAGAGGGAAAGAGAGATCTTCCGGCTGAATGGCGATCCTACTTGGATGCAAATTGTCGATTATCGATGTCGTCGTTCGTTAGTTCGACGGTTACCGTTAGAGGCGCTGTTATAATTAAGCGATGCGCATTTGCAAAGGAAACATCTGAAAGTGTTGTAACGCCTGACTACAACAGATCGTCGAACATATGAAGAATTGCCAGTAAAACGGAGTTTCTGCATATATTATACGGTTTACCTATATGTAAAACCTGGGCAGTGTTTTTCAACCATGATACTATTATGTCAATCTATGATGATGTCAACACCTGCACTGACCATCTGTGGACTAAGTTCACTCTGCTTATGCTGAGTATTACTTTACTTTCACACTTCGCAGAAATATTTATAATATGGTGGCGATAAGAATTCGTAGAACAAGTGATTGGCATATCTGTAAGAACAACCAAATAACCGCTAAACATATGCAGTGAAACTCTCTGAAACTGAAAATAATACATTAATAAAAATATGTTGGCAATAATAAATGCACTCCGAAGAAAGTGGCGACTTGAGCTGTACAAATTGACATAAATACCTCATGCTTTAAGCAGGTGTCCATACATCTCAGAAAACGCCACTTTTTTAATTAACTTGCAACAAAAAATGTAGGTACCAGCCATACATTTTATTGCACAGTGAAGAATCATTTAATAAAAGAATTTTCCGTTAACTTAACGAATATTGGACATATTGAATGATTGTAAATTATAAATTTATTCAATTCACTATAATATTCATTCATAGATTCCATTCAGAATTGCAAATCAAAACTAAATTGCTTTTTCCTATTGAAATTCGCGCTTTGGCGCAGTGCCGTGTGGGCTTTAACACTTTCGCCAATGCAGCTGGTAATGAATGGGACATTTTTTAGCAATCCGAGGTTGACATATAAACTCAATAGGTACGTAAAGTAAATGCCATTCTGTGAAACAGGTGGGTTTACAATTGCAGAGAATTTGATTTTGAGCAAGAGCTTGATTATTATCCGACCACTCCTTGTCCTATGCGGCGATACTTTACGGCTGTACTGTGAATATTTGTATAGCATTTGGATGCCACTGAATAGTTCTCTGCAACAAATTCTATTAGGAAAAAGTACTGCATGCTCTCTGATGTTTATGAAGTATACAAATTTGTTATAACATTCTATACCACTCGACACGACGTCATAAAACCGGAACATACCAGTGTAGTACATATCCAGAACATAACCTCAATTTAAACAATTATGGTGATTGCCAACACTGTTGCCGTACTAAAATAGAATGATAAACCAGGATTAAGAACAATCACTAATGCGTTTTTGTCATTTACTGAAAACCACTTACGTATTATGGATTTATCTTTCTTATAAAATAAGTTTTCTTTGATTTTTCTCGTTTGCGATAAATGTTAGATGGCTGCAGGTAACGGAAAATGTCGTCGGCCACCAGTACAGGTATTTTTCCAGTGACGATTCCCATACGTTTCTAACGGCGATTGACCAAGCTAGTCAGTTTAAGTGCCCATAAAAGAAGCTCATCTCTGACGAATCGAGAATTATTATTTTGCTAGAATGCTTGTAATTAATGGCGGCCGATAGAAGTACGACAACCGGAAATTGGCCACGCACATGGATCGGAAACTGTTATTCGATATGTCCAGTTCCCACGTGTCAAATTTGCCCTGGCCTGGAATTTACCTGCAATGAATAATAAAACATAACTTAATTAATATCCATTTAACATTGGTAAACAGGCAACGAGACAAGAAAATTGACATTAAAGTTTATACACCCAATAAATTTAAGTTAGACACACATCTGCTACTCTGAAATGTTCATTTCGTAGCAAATTGTACCTATCCTCTATGTTTAACGGTTATTTAACGCAGTTGGTAATAAGTGTTTTCTTTCCTAAGAGAAATCATAACCCCTAGGCCAGTATTTAAAACAACATTGTAGATTTATTATCATTCAAAATTTAATTTACTTCTACGTACCTTTTTTATTATTGATGTATTTTGATTACATCACAGTCGGTTGCAAAAAGAGTATTTCATCCATTAATAACAAAACTTACAAAATCATGTAATGATTGCGTTAATGATAATTACACTATTGCCTGCGTTATTCAAAATATCCAGAGAAGACTTTTCTTCGACAGGGAAGAATTATAGGGAAAAGGGCAACCATGGCCCAAGAAATCATAAAATCAATCGATAATGGCTAGCAGATAGTCAGTCAATAATAGCTAGCAGATAACCGTTAGCATAGACGCACAGGAGAGGTACAACAAAATATGGAAGAGATAAATTTACAGAAACATTAAATTGCTAAAGTATCTAGGCAAAACAAATCCAGGGCAAAACGTTAATCGCGAGATTCATATGCGGAAATAAGAAATAGCTGAAAGAAGAAAATAGCAAATAAAGAATATGCACTGAAGATAAGGAAAACCTTCCATTCATTGCTGTAATTGTAAAAAGTTGAGAGAGGTGACCAAAACTGGAATTTATTTTTACTGCTGAGAGAAGATGGGACGGGACTACCATGGATGAGAGAGCATGATATTTTATATTAGGTTCTAGTTCTACCATACCCACGTTTGTCATGATGTGGTGTATCAAGAATATCACATATGTCATTAATTATTAACATTTTATTTCACCTGAACATCAATTTGAATAAATAGGATTAATAATAATAGTTGTATAATAATGCCATACGGCATAAATTGCTACCTAATCCTAAAGAATTAAAGCTCTTTTAGCTTTAGACAGAAATGCAGCGAATCTAAAAAAAAAAAACAAAATTTTCAACCTTCCCTTTCCCAGAAATGATTCCAAATTTTCCAACATTTTATCAAAATGGCTCAGTTTTGGTTGGGTTGGCCGTGTTTGGCTATGTCTTCCTGGGCTTTGGGCTGGTTTTGGTATGGCTTAATGGAGGTTGATTTTCGTCAAAATCCATAATCATAAATATTGCTTTTTAAAATCCTCCGGGCCTTATTTCTGGAGTTAAAATACATTATCTGCTGGATATTAGCATTTTCTGTCGTTCGTCTACGTCTACAACATATTCTGATGTTCAACTACCTATAATGGCGTTTTTCTACCCATATTTGGCGTACGAAAACCTATTTTGAACGACATTTTTTAGGAAAATGGATGTTGACATACGCTTTGCGAAAAATAGCAAAGATCTGATCCAGACCAGCCGAACGTAACTTGTAACATATTGTTTGCCCTTAAAACCGCCAAAATATGACACTTTCGAAATATGTAGTGTTAAAAAGTGCGTTTTCAGTTTTGTTAAAGTTTAGTCATCTTAGTGGACATCTGTCCCAAATTCATTCTTTTGTAATTAAAAGTATCATGCAGTCTTTGTGATAAACAGTTGTTTACTACTGTGATTTTCTATAGGATATACAGGTTTCATCGCATACCTCTTGGACTTGTCCTTAGTCAACCATCATTAGGTGTTACCTAACTTGTCTTCATTCACACGAAACTATGTCATATCTGATACGGTCACAGCCACCTGCGTGTGTAAATGTATGCCCAGATGGTAAGTAAGTAATCCTGTCCTGCCCACAAGAGCCCACTGTTCGCTCATATCAAAGTTTAATATGTTTAGCGTCTCTATCTCTACTCGCAACCAGCCCGGTGAAATGGCTGCTATGATAAATAGATAATTTGTTCAACTGTCTGCGGACAATTTGTTAGTTTCTCTGTTTCTAATTGAGTTCACACGTTTTCAGAGATTCTGGAAACTCACTTGAATGTTGATGTCTTATTTCACTTCTATGTTAAGAGCAGCAACTCATTTGGCTACGCACACTTGATCAAAGGTAAAACTATTGATAGAAGAAATGAAATTTAGGTTAATCAATGACGCTGCGAACAAGCTATACACAACCAGAAATTTTCCCGAACTCAAGGGACCTCTCGTAAAATATTCAATCCTTAGAACTAAAGCTAACAAATGACTATAGAACATGCAATAATTTTCAACGTCCATTAACACTATCGTTTAAAGCACTCCGATTTATATTGCATATTCTATTATTCCAGCCGACCTGGAGTGGACTATAAACTTCCCCTGGAATAATAACACGCACACTCCTCTATCTATGGTGGTGCGCAAATCGCCGCAATAAACATTGTCGCGGTGGAGCTATCTTACGTCCTGATCGTTCACCGGCACCTTTTGAAAGACTCCAACGTGCTCCAGATCTCTCTGCAACTTTATCGCGTCCCCGATGCTGTATATCAGTGCAACAAAAGACACGCAATTTGATTTTTTTCTTCTCCCGTCTCTCGTTAACAATTGATTGCCGCGGAGGAGATAACCGTGTTTCTGGTTGGGTGGGGAAATTATGGTCTAGAAGTTCTAGGCTATGATTGTTAACTGTTTGATTCAAGATATTGCAGAGATTGTTTTGTCTATGTACCTAACAGTAATTCCAATCGCCACAAAATTAGGTGATATGTACATATGACAGAACTACTTTCGTCAAAGTAACTTATTAATGTTAACTTATAATTTATATAGAACGTCCTTCTGTGTTGAACTGACTTTTCCTTTATTTGCGTTTGCTTTTTAATGTCGATGTTGTGACACCTTAAACGGTGTCACCAAAAATGAAAACCGAAAGAAAGTGTCTGCGGGTACACGCATTAAACGTCTCATCTGCGAGCGATCATCAATCATCTTCTCACGTCTAACAATTTAAAGTGTCCGTGGGTAGCCGAGCATCTCGGAAAGAAGTGACCCAGAATCTTACCGACCTCATCAATTAAGCAATCCATTAGGACCACAGGAGGAAAGCTGGATCATGGTTGCATACGAGATTTTTTCGACTTTTCCATTTCCTCCGTTGGTTCAGCCACAGAAGTACACGAAAAGAACTGGATAGGACTTTCTCATCACGCGGACTAGATGAGGTAATTACTTATTTTCCTCTCTGAGCGGCAGTCCAAAGGCGTCGGTCGCCTAGGAGAGATTATGATCTCAGCGCACGAGGAGTTCTTTATTCAAATTGTGTCCGACGAAGAGGAAAGCGGGAAACCGATTTGAGCGGACAATTTATGCCGGTAGATGGCAGGTGCGTGGCATTTGATACGAACTCCGCCGCTCGCTAATCTTGACCATTTGAATATTATCCACAGTACTGTCGCAACACTCCTGGTAACTCGAATTATACCAACGACCAATCTAGGTTAAGCTAGACATTATTTTTTAATGTAGTGCAGCTCTAATAAGCTGATCACATCCATAATACCGCCTAAGTGAATTTCCCAGTTTTTACATCAATCTAATTGAAACGTCTTCAACAGATCTTGTAGACAAGCCCCGCAAATGTGCCTCTTCGCTTTCCTTTAAGCGAATAAAGTAGCAATGCCTGCATCTAAAATTTTATGCGGAGACATCATAGACCACATCAATTCAATGCAAATCTCATCGCAGCCATTGATGTCTCCGCAGTTTCACTTTTTTTCAATGTCCATTCTCGTTGGAGATCTTGAAGTAAATTTAGAAATTCAACTCGAAGATCAAGTCGCTAGAAAGAATTTAGAGCAATACCCATTTATGTAATACGTCTTATTGCTGGATTCCTTTTCAGACAAACATAGGATAAATAGTTCAGTAGGTACCTACTATCTATTCGAAACCAGAAATTCCAACGATTGATGATGTATATATCAATTGTAGAAACTTTATGTTTAATTGATTTATCGTTTGCTTAAATAAGCATTTAATCTTTGGACATAACTATTATGGTACAATATAGTACATATATATTTTTTTCAACATTTCGATGCAGGAGAGTGAGGTAAATAGAGTGTTATGTGTGCTGTATGCCCTGTAGATGAACGGTATCTAGGAACCTGTTTTGAAGAAAGTTAACGCATCTCAGGTGGTTAATGTCTAGACTAGATATAGCTGACCTATATCTAGTCTTTGTACAATTTTGCTAAGATATTTGAGAAGCTATTCCACAATTTTTACGCATCCCTCCCACATACCTCTAGCAACCAGGATAGTTTTGATGATAACAGTTCTATACTGTGACCAATTAGGCACATGTGGTGATATATATTGACTTTCCAGTGTATATTGTGCCATGCCTCACCTCAAAGTCCTCTTAAAACTTAATAAATTAGATTTTCTTGAAAGTTATCTTGTCATAGATTGTCTTACTACATCACTAGTCCAGCACAATGACGACAGGAAAAAGTTGTCGCTCTGTGTGGGCGCTGGTCCCTAGATGGCGTTAAGAGAGTTGAGCCTCTTCACTTCGCACATTAAGACGTGAGAAAGGTGCGGATTCTCTTACTTCCTTCCACGGTTTACCTTGGTGTACCAAGATGGAAATTGAAAAAGCTTAACGCCTAAAAAAGAAAAACAGTCCATTCTCTCGCTGAGCGCATCAACTGACTCTCTCTCTTTTCTGCTTTCAGGAGGTTCGTCCAAGCGCAGCATTGAACTGGTCAAGCCACGCAGGATAGCAGACTTGCCCGAAAAACTGCTGATGTCTGGAATCAACCTTCCTGGTGAGTCAACTTACTTTACATTATTAACTATTTTTTACTGTTACTTTTGTACTCTTCTATGTTTCGTTTTATTATGGATAATTTTTTCATACGTTGCAGAGACAAACGTTGTTTCAACAATTAACAATAAACGAAGCTGTAATATCTCTGCATCCTACATTGGATCTTTCTGTTGGTGTATGTCTGTAACTCTTTTCAAGTTTATAAACACGTGACGAATCTCCTGTGACACTTTTCTCTTTCACCTGTCTCAACCGACCTTAACAGCCACGAAACAAATAAACGCACGTACGGAGAACACCTGCGCTCAAAATATACTTACCGCGAACCACCATTCTTTTTGTGTCCGAAATAAAATCCGACGATTTAAAATCGTCGGAAAAACTTTTATTTTACAAAAAAAAAACGTGCAGTGCAAGTGCAACGTTGACGGAAAACAACACGAAACCTCCACGAGTGCAACCAATAGAGCACGAACGTGCGCCAGTTTTATCTAATGAAAACATTGTTGACATTATTAGCTTTGTTGTGTTAAGTATTAGGTACTTGCATATTTTTTTATTAAATTTAGGATATATTGATTACGCTATGCTTCCGACATTATTGCAATTTGCTTATCCCCGTTAGCAAATCTACTTGTTGTTTGCATTTTAGCCCAAATCACTGCTTTATCTAAAAAGCGCTCAGATACACCGCTTAAGCTCTTGAACAACTTTAATAATACCGGCTATTATCTCACCGATTCCTGCTCCTTTCCTTCAAGCATTATCCTAACTCATTATCCACACATATGGCACATTTAACTGGAGACAATAAATAATAACTTCTGGGTCGGGCCATCATGCTCGGACCTCGGCAATCTCGAAGGAATCGCGTTCCTCATGGTCTTATTGCATTCCGCGTGTTGTACCGGCAGGTCGGCGGCCAAGAATTCTTTGATTTATCGCCAGTTGGAACACGGCTTGGACGCTCTACGCATCTTCCGCCCAGCGGAAGATGAATGGCGTTAGAGGTTGACACCGCTGACCCAGAATCGGCCAAGAGGTGAGTATAGCTAGGAGTAGCGGTTCGCTATGCGGAAGTGGCGCCATGTCAGGGTTCACCCGCGCCCATCTAACCGATTAACCGACCGGATGCGACTAGTGGAAACGGGAGACCACGGTGGCAGAACTCAAACGACAACGGCTGACGCACCCACCTGACCGACATCTGTAAACATGGATTGAAGTGCATCAATCCCGTTGATACGTGGATTGATAATGGTGGTAATGGACCGAGACTGGTAGCGTTTTTATGCTCGGTTAATATGAAGCGTGATATGGCAGAGAATATACCCACCGATATTATGTTTACTTACTTATTATCATGTGACCATATTACGGAAGTTGTGATAGGGACAGAAAAGAGAAAAGAACGAGAAGGCAAGAAAATAGGCACTGAAAGGCATAACACACCTGTAAGACAAGTGCAGCATGCTATAACAAAATTGGAGCCCGGAGAACAAAGAACAAGCCTTTTTTTCTAACTAAGTGAGGTAAATTGAAAATTTAACGCAAGAATGGATAAGAATCCTTAAAACAAAAGTAGAGGAAGTAAATTATTGAACGCTCAAAGATGACAATATGAAACACTATTACCTCAAGCGGTATTCAACTATTCCATTGCCGGTAAAGTCATGATCTGGCCATGCTTGTCCACTACCCAAACTGCAAATAGCTTATTGACCTTAACTGCACGGTTGGTAGATTAACCAAAGTATAATAATGCCAATGGACAACTATAAAAGGGAAAAATGTGTTGAATGGGTGGCCTATTTAGGCCAAAAGAAGGGTGTTAGTGCTGTTCGATTTTGCAGTAACCACAGCGCGTCCAAATTATAACATGCCAGCTATGAAGTCGACAAGAGATAAAGGCAACAAAAAACAAATCAGTTTTCGCCTAGATATCAATAAAATTGTCAGTATCATAAAAATGTTCTACATCGTCAATTCGTTGTCATGCCGCTATATTCTGCCTCGTTAGCCCTGGTCCTTTAGATGCTATACTACTACATCCTACTATGAAGTGTCCAAACACAATTATACAATTTTGTGAAGCCATACCCGCCATACCTACTCTGGCACCTACCTAACGTTAGTTTCTATGTCAAAATGTGAGAGTTTGCAACACGGCGACGAAGGCTGTGGATTCTGTCAACTTGCTTTTATAAATGAATATAGCTCCTAAACCGTTCATCCCACGGGTCTACAAACTTGTATACATATTTAGGGTCTCTGGAGGGTGAACTGGTATCAATTTGTCGCCAATTCTTTGTCAAACCGCTACATTCTGCCCCGTTAGTCCATGGTCCTTTAGCTGCTATACTACTACATCCTACCATGGTTCGGTTGGTGCCACTACAAGTGCCAAGACTATTACCGCATGGTGAGACCCCGGTTGTGCAGTGTGAATGTAAAAATATTAGCAATGGAAACTAAGACATAAGACAAGAACACCGTAATGAGAGGCAAAGAGAATTTTCAGAGGAGGGATCGTTACTTGTCGCAGTCAAGAACTGAAACAGCATTTATTCCCATTCTTACTGCTGCGACTTGGAGCGTAGCGTATGGATTAAATTCTCTGTTAGACTTTTTAGACTGATCCTCGAAATTCCAAGAAGCCTACCGTTTTTGCGCTGGGGATATAAAATTTTCTTTGCGAAGACGCGGTTCATAATTGTGCCCCATTTCATTCGGAAGATATTTTGGGACGTCTTTTAGAAATGTTCTAGGTCGCTTTAAGGGTGGGTGGTTTTGCCGATTGTGACCCCCATTACGAGATTCTAGTGTCGTGCCCTTTCCCCCAGTATATTGCTAGAGCTCTAGTAAAGCTGGTGGTACTGCAGTTTTCCCTAATCAAGCTCGTGTGTGATTAAGTTTAGTTTACTTTAAGCATAAGGTACTCAGTTTACTTATTATCCATTAAATTACCACAATTACCAGAATAAATAATGAACGATCCGAGGTTTATTATTATTTGAATCATATATCAGGTTTTAGTTTATTAAGCTTCCGAAATAGGTATTCCATTCTTTCAGTTTATCAAATCAACTTGTAAACCAATAAGTAATGCAAAAACCTGATTAACATATCTTAATAATATAACATAAAATATTCAATGAAATGCACCAAAAAGAGAGCCGGACGTCAGCTTTGTATTGGGTACATTTTCTTTATTTAGATCATTACGCAGTCACAACAGCGCTATTTTTTATGTTCAGTATACCTGAAAGAACCTCAATTAACCGATAATTGCATAGACGAAAGCTGAAATAACATCTGATCGATAGATTAAAGCCACTTTTTCTCGGTTGCAATAAAGCCCCCATTACACGGTTGTTAATTCGAGTCTGTGGCGAGCACACGAGTACGGCAATAGACCGACGTGAGCGCGGGAATGTTCGGGCGGGTAATGAAGCGGAAAGCGATCGGCATAACTAATGCATCAGTCGTTAAAATTGTTTACATTGTCCGGGCTGAGCCCATTACTCATTACCGAAAGCAAATACCATCAGTTGTCGGTCGTTGAAACAGAAAAACCTCAAATTTATTCTTTGTGTGTCGAGGGGGCAGCGAATGCTGACTTGCTAATTGATTTGGACGGTTTTAAGGCGAGAAATTACTCGACGAGAGTTGTCAAAAGCTAAGGAGAAAGTGATCACCACTGTTCTCTCTGACGACAAATTGGTAATAATGTAACCTTTCCTGGCAGTTATTCATAAAACAAAAAAAAAAGAATTGTACATGCGATCTGCATTGTGCAAGCATCCGCAGATTCATGTAGCCATTGGTATTTCTTTTGCATAGCAATTTGTATAAACACTTATCTGTTGAACCCTACTGTTTGTGGCGTTGTATACTGGCCTTTATATCAGTTGGTAAAGAATGTATTCACGTCAGCGTTCAATGCCGGTTGCGATTTTCAAATTAATTATTGGTATGAAAACCTCTGTCAGGTCGCAGTCGGTTTGATTTTACACTTTCCTGAGTACACGTCGGCATGTATGTCAGTCAGATGATTTGATGAGCAACGTCTTCAATTAGTAAACGGTACGCTCCTTTGCTGTCAGTCCGATGGAAGAGAATGATTGTTTTTGTCGGTAGCTGTCGCTGCAAGATTGCTAAATTGCATCAATACTCCCGATCAATTGCAATTATTTTACTGAATGTCTGTCATGTCATCGTCGAGGAGAAATGACGAGTAATAATGTAATAACGCATCACTTATTCAGAAAGTTGTAAAAGAAGATCATGTATAATGAAAATAAATACGTTGTTTATGTCTGTACGTATATAGAAAGTTTATCCACGTCATAGTTGTTTCATGTACATGATAAGAAGTTGGAAATTTTATCATGAAAAAGTATCCATTTATCGAGAATAGTTATTTAATAGACGTTAACGTTGAAGCTGAAATGAACCATCACTATGTTTAGGTAATTATTATTTATTTCGGTAAAATCGTACAGGGGTACGAAACTATTCTTGTAAATGAATGTTGCTTACAGTATCTGACTGATGACCTTATAGTTACAAAGACAAAATAGCCGTATGCCGACAATAAACAACACACTACGGTGTTGTAACTGTACTTACTCTGAAACAGGGTTTATATCTACACAATTTCTTAGAAATGTTGAATATGTTCTCGTTCATGATTATTGTTATTCATTTGTGGCAAGAGCATATCTAGTTTTTTTTGTTCTAATGTCACTTTTGTGAAATTTTATCTTTAACGTAACCGCCATGGCGGCCTGAACGAGGAATCTGATTGCAGTTTTTACACGGAATGGCGTAAACTACGTCTGATTTATATTCAAATTGATTGTATTTTGTCTATAGTTATCTATATCTGCCTAAAGGATGGTAATTGTAAAAAGCCACTCAAATTTTATCGCTGGCGAAAACGCCCGATATTCTGTGTACGATTTGATTGAAGAATGGGAACTTTGAAATACCAAATTTCAAAGGACCCTGTAAGAGCTAAGTCCATCTTGTCACACTGCCAGTTGCCATCCACACATAAGCTGTTGTCGTTTAGTTAAAGAAATTTGAAACCTAGAGGCACACAATACCATCCGTATATCAATTAAAATTACTAAGCATCATCACTGTACATTTTCTGTCAATTTTTCACACTACGTTCACGTTGTAATACCTACACTAAAACTCTAAATTTTCATAAAATTACAATATTATCTCTTGTCTTTCAGATAACCCTGATAAAGCATCAGATTTAATGTGAAATACATACATACATTAAATTAAATATACATCCATTATTGTTGCTGGACTCCCAAGAAATTTCTCTACTATATATATCATCTAAATCCACACCGTTGTAATTATAAAGCGGAAGGTAGCGACAAAAGCAACATTTAATTTCATAAGCTAATATCCGCGAGCTAAGCTTCTAGAACAGATTAGGTGCGGCATCTTATCGACTAAAAAATCTCTAATTGGGAGCATAATTTGCAACTTTTCTGACCACGAGCGACGCGCGTTGATGGAGTTTTTACCGGCTTGGGTATCTCGATTCGCGTCACAAGTTACGGTACTGTTTAGAGAGTGCCAACCTAGCGGCATGAATCACTCAAATTTGCATAATGAAGAGAATAAATCACGAAGTTAAGTAGATAATTAATTCGCTACCGGTACTATTACTTTCCTACTCCTTAGTTGTCTGATATGAACAACGACCGTTGCTCGCAAAAAAAAAATAATTGACTGGATGAACACGTTAACGTCGACAAGTTGTGACAGGTCGAGTCATCGAGACACCGTTGTCCAAGAACTTGCGCTGTATATTTACATATTTAAATCGAGATGGGCGCGTTTACAACTTGATTTGTGGTCGATGGTTTATGTGCATTGCTGTTGTTAATATATGGAATTGCAATTTTATGTCATAATTCCGTGACCTAGCAACTTCTTACAAGCCGGGAAGACGAAATACAATAATTACTACGATAGTGGTTTAAGGCCTATCTATAATAAGCGGTATAGATAACAAGACAATATTAAACACAAACATACATAGAAAAATATTAATTATGAACTTTGAAAATTAAAATCACGGCAGTTTATGATTAAAGTATAAAAAGTTAAAAATTATATTGGGTGCTTTTTTACTTCCCGACTAGCAGCCTAGGAGAAAAGTAGTGTAATCGAGATTTCAGCGGAAATGCGCGTTTTGGGGTCCCCCTGAATCCATTGCAATGATTTCTGGAAAATGTATGTATGTATGTAGGTATGTATGCATGTCTTTGAACGCAATAGCGCTCAAAGGGAACAACGAATCGGTTTGAAATTTGTTATACTTATATAGAATTACCACGAGATGAACTATATTGTCTTTGGTGATAATCAGACAACCGGACGTTGGAAATGTTACATGGATTATCTCCAGAGTGGCTGTGGCTTCACGAAATTGAATAGTTGCAAATGGGTTTGGACACTTCAACGTTTCAAGGATGTCATCAAAACGTTGAGTGGGGTCCACCCCGGATATTAGTTAAAATGGTCATTAAATATAGCAGACCTATCAGACCTTGTGACATCAAAAGAAACCATCTTTTAGGTTTATCGTGTTCGTTTTATTTATAGATTGTATGCTGTGTTTGACTGAAAATTTGGGAGAAAAGGTGATGACCCTAGATAGATTCAACACGATCTTCGTTAAATTGTTAGTTGGTGAGCTTAAAAAGACTGTGGAGCGAATTGACAAGTTTTTCTTATGCACTTTTAATCTAATCTTAGCGCATATAAAGGCACAGTCCTATTTCTAATGTTTAATTCTTGTAAACAATGGCGGGTAGAGGTGCTCGGATGTTGGCGTACACTTTCAGTTACAGCAGCAATATTATTTCTCGAGCTGGACGGCGATACAACGTGTGTATTGTCTATTAACAGGCCAGTTGAACGCACTTTTTTCATAAATTTCCTTCCATCGTTCGCACTTGACGCTGCATTTCTACCGAATTGGATACGCAATTTTCGGCAACTTTCCGCAACTGACTCATTATTTTGAAAATAAGTTTTCAATATTTTCCACCGCTGTTTAAGCGTATAGCGATTCATTTCGATAACTGGGAATATTACGGAAAGGTTGTCAGCCGACCGTAGGGTCGTGAGTGGCGCATAAATACCCAAACAAAAAACGAGCCACAAGATGCCACATCCTTTAGCTCAGGGATATCACTATTCATGGACATGAAGGAATATATGGTGAAGTGAGGTGAATTAATGTTTCTTTACATTTCAATTAATGTTTTTTTTAAATGTTGCCCTTTGTTTTTGCGAGATTATTTGAGAACCTTTCTCAGTTGTTTATATTTGCCTTCATGGAAAGATGCACTTTTTATAAAAGTCGTAATAATTATATGAACGTGAAACGTGATATATTGATGGAAAGTCATACGCAATACAGGAACCAAATAAATTGTGATATGCGCGTGACTGCTGCACAACATCTCCTTGAAATTACTGTGATATTTCACGATTTTGGGTGGGCCATCATAGCTCCAACAAAAAAAAATATACCGACAAACAAAAAAAAACACATAACTTTCGCAATTCCTCGCGACTCACGAAACAGAGCCGACGATCACCACTTACGATCTAGACAGCCGAGCGTCGACGTTATTGTTTTGTCTATCGGAATCGTGCCCGTACCGAAAATGGGAGTCCGGTCGGGTCCAGCTGCTTGCAAAATCGAAAGTTCAACATTTGCATACGGCAAACGGCCGTATTTCCGTCGTAGAGTAAAGGGAATACGTGAAGAAGGAGAGTTGGTCGACTTGCCGCTGCGCATAATTTCGCGTAATGAGATAACCGGAGGGCAGCGGGAATCACAGAAACTCGCTATGGTCAAACTGGAGCGAAATTGTGAAACTGTTCGCCGCCGTGTAATGAAGTTATTGTTTCGGTCACGATTGCCGACGGTGGTCCGCGCTTTATATGGCGCCGCGAAGACTCTGAAAACTGTTACGATCACTTTCCGATGCAACGGGCATGCGAGATCAAATTGGATCCCGGCACCTCCACCTAATTTACCTACCTCTTTTATACTAGATTTTCTAAAGACTACATGTTTTTAATGTCATTGTATAAGTAAATTAGTTCATAATTTCCATTTGTTTAACTAGAAATAATATATATTTATATAACAATAAATACAGAATCGTATTGTATATACAGTACTATTGTATATATCACACTTTTTGAGAAAATAAGATTTTAATAATTCTTAAATTTCTTAATTTTATACAAATAAATGGACTAATCTAGATTTTAGTGGTAGATTATAAAAATATACCGTTAACAGTGAGCCAATTGTAAGTGCTATTAATAAACATATACAAAACATATAGTTGACTGGAAAATATTCACTCATCCAGTAGAAACATGCCTAAAGTGGTAATTAAAATATAATTGCATTTGCTAAACTGCATTTGAAATACTGATGCTAATGTATGTAATTGTGGTACTTACATATGTAATTGGAATCGGTACACAGAATAATTGGTCTAAAAGTTGTTTTCGTCTTTGTATTTAGTTTACACAGATGAGTTTGCGTGTCCTAATACGTCGTATTTTTGGGAATTTGATTTTACCACTTTGTGTTTAGAGTGGAAGCAATAAATGAACGTGAATATACGGAGAAATGCAAAGAAAAGCATTAAAATTTGTACTTTTCGGGATGGTTGGTCTTACATGTGCTAGTATGTTACATCATAATGAACTTTTTACTTTGGCTACCACGTGTCAGGAAGGGTGCTTCGAGCGGGTCTGTGGTTCAATTATTGAAAATGAGATCAAATCAGTCTTAATTTTGAAGTCGAACTGAAATGTAGTTGGACTAAACCATTGGACATAAAGTCCAGTAATGGAAATTGTGTTTTTCTGTTTGTGTCTGACTAGTATTACTGGCTATTTGTGTTTTTGTGCAAAATCGTGAATATTTAGGTATTTATTTATTTAGGTCTTTAATTTGATATTATCACCCTTCGTCCATTTTCAATTTTCAAACGTTTTCATGTTGTTCAAAGGTAAAGGTACTTTTTTGCACATAGAAATTGCACATAGATCGCTTTGCCAATAAAACACATACTACCGACCGCGATCCTTTTTTTATTACAATTTTTACCATAGATGAAATCAGCTCCACAGTTTTAGCAAATCATCGGTATATTCGCAACAGCCTTTTTTATATAACCTATTTTTTTAAGTACAATCCTCTGGCATTTTCAAAAGTGCAATTAACACAGAGATCAATTCACTATATGAAATATACAAGAAGATAAAAAATAACGAATTAATTAATAACGAATCCAACTAGAGAAATGACGTCTGTCATAGTTCTTTCTTGTTTCTAGGATCTTATGTAACTTTTAATTAAATCTCGGCATTTCATTTTCTTTAACAAAATATATTATTTCTTCTCTTCCTTATTGCTAACGTAACGTTAAAGACTTCGCTCAATTAGTAAATATAGCACCGTGGCAGTGGTGTATTCACCATCGCACTACAAATATAATATCGCAAAGAGAACCCACCGTACCGAACATTGTAAGCAGGATTTTTGGAGGTAAATTATGATATACTAAAATTGGTAAATTACTCAATTACCACGACTATGGTATGTAAAGTATGTAAAAATATGTAAGTACGACAAATGTATGTGTAATAATATATTGTGAATAATACACCTCCAATAATAAGTTATGTGCAAAACCACGGTGCAGTTGACACCTTCAATGAATACAGACAATAACGGTATCCCATGTACCGTTCAAGCAACAAATATCAACGCCAATCTGGAAGAAAGACGTTATTATCCTTCGAACGTTTCCCCCTGCTGATAAGATCTCGCGAAATTTCGCTCGCACTCTGTCAAACTCGCGGTTTCTCACGGCTTTTGATACACCTGACCGCGTGCCCATACACACTAACCAGCACAGGACAGTTATCATAGATAGATCTGTGAGACACAAATCCCATCGCTGTCTTTTGTGTTTTGCATGTCTTTGATTCTTTCGTTACAATACACCTAGCTGTTCGATTTTGTCATTGCGATGATTTGGCCAAAATAGAATAGGCAGGCACCTGTTCTATTGATGTGGAGATATTAGATTTCAATTGATCAAAGTTTCTCTTTGGTTATGAGATAAGTGTATGACTATGAAACGATTTCTGTTTTGCTCTCACTGTTATTTTATTTATTATTAATTTTGAACTTAATTTTGAAATAGTAGAGCGCTTTTTTATATGGTATCTTATTTTCTAACTATAATACATTTCATATTTTTCTTTATAGTGTATATCTTCTTTCAGGCACAATTGATGTTAACGGCAGGCCAATCATCTTATGCTATGCTGAATGCATAGCAAGGGCAAACTTGAACAAATACGAAATTGCTAAATTACTTCTCTACTACGCTACGGTGACTAGGTGAGTTTTTACTTTTGATTTGTATTTTTATTACATGACATATTTATGTGTAGTTTTGTCATGTTTTCGTACATATGTATGTATATTCTTAACCAGCCATGCATGAACTGATTGAGCTTTTAAAGAAAAATCGGTCTGTATGAAAATGAGCAATGAGCAGGAAAGTTTAAATAGCTACTTTTCGGGAAATGTTAAATCTCTCTAAAATAATGGAGAAACCAGTATGTCATCCACTCTATCTCCAGGTACAGATCTTATTAAGTCGTTCATAAACTTGTACAAAAGCGGAGGTTCAAAATCAAGTAGGGTATGTATTTCTTCCAATATATAAAAGCCAATAGTGGCTTGTCTGCATGAAGCAATCAGTAGAGGATAAAACTGCTGCATGCGTGCATGTTGTCAATAAAAGTGAGGCTACAGAAGTTATCTCAGTCAAACCAAACAAAGAATCACACAAACAATGAGGTCACCGCTCAGCAAATGAATATCCTACAAAGAAGAATAATAAAAGAGCAGAAAAAAACATCTTGACAGAGAATACTCAGCTCCTAACGGAAAAGATCAACCTTCTCGAAACTGAAATTAGAACTAAAAAGCTGAAACATATACCGAAGATGACTAAATTCGCACAACCATGCAGTATCCACTACCAGAACAAACATTCGAAACACAACACTCAACAGAAGCCAAAAAAGGCTGTGCTGAGGCCCTAGCATAACCACAAAGTCAAGGTTGCAACCAGACACTAACGGAAAGGACGTCTCACAGTTTCAAAAGCCTGAGTTTCCAGAAGTAAAATGCGAGAAGCTTAAATCAAAATATCCACAATATTATTCGTCCTTTAAGGTCACGATAGATCTGGTGAATTTAAAGAAATCAATTTCCAGCTGTATCGGCACCTTTGTCACCCTTTCTTTAACGGGCCAGCAAAGACCAAAGATCACATCTTTGGTCTTTCATACCCACATTCTTCAGTTAAGGACTAACTAGTCACTAATTTTTAGTCTATAAACTAAGCGTGGTCCGTTTATTTACAAATCAAGCTACATTTAGGAACATCCAGGACCACTTCTCCGGAGTGGTATCTGTGTAAACCGCGAGTATTGTGATAAAAAGGCCTGTAACAAAGCTATGCGTGTTGCCTGTGATAGTAGCGACTAGGACAATAAAACCAAAAATTGAAGAAAAGTACTTTATTGGAAAATAGCTACTTTTGTTTTTTAATTGATTTACAGTTACTTAGATAACATCCTTAGCATTATTTATGATATATTTACCTTAGGTTTCATTATCAAACCTTTCTTCTTCTCATCACTATGATATTTAATTAGCACTAATATAAAATATTTTAGGTACGTTTCAGTTATGTAAAGTAATTAAATTTTATTATCGAGCACACGTAGAGAAACAAATAGAAATCTGAAATCTCCAAAAGTTCCTATGAGAAGGACTTTTTGCTCGAGTTGCTTATTCCTCAACTACATAGATTGCACAAAGTAAGGAAATCTTCTCACTTACTGTCCCAGAGGACGCTTGCTTTTCTATCGAATCACAAAAAAGAAGTGAGAAAACTTTTTCCGCAGCGCCGTGTGTCCGTATTCTAAGGAGAAGAAACTCCATATTCGTCGGCCAGATATGGAACGCGATAGTGTGCCGTGCATAGTTTGTATCTTTACTATAATTATAAATTTGCCGCATCCAGAGATGGTAAGCAGCGTGCAACGGACCAAGAACTGCATTCCATGTCGGACCCGCTTGGACTCAGAATCTAGGATCTACCATAGGTGAACGTTGAAAATGATTGTGTGAAAAGCGCAAAAATTAACGTCACCTATCATAGTAGCGTACGTGCAAGCCACAGCAATTTAAATATCTAACCTCAATACAACAGGTCTTCCATTATTGATTGAAAACCAATTTTATTCTTCGCTGTTTTTTATATCACCTTTGGTGGTGTAAGCCGGGGAAATATCATGTATAGTTGGAACTAACTGTCATTCTTGAAATATTATTAAATATTTTTATTTGCCTTCTTACTGTTACAGTTTACGGTTATGCTATGGTAAGACACTATTTCACATAAGCAGTTGTAAAGATATAAATGATTTTTTTTTACATCCCGTTTCAGTATTTTTCTGCGTTGAGTTCCCACCATATAAAATCGGTATATAATTTTAACGCAAAGGTCAAGTGGCTATGTACTGTTTGGGGATCCATTTTGGGAACAATGTTAGAAAAAACGTCGATTATTTTTTGCCTTTTCTGTAATTACACCCAAACGATTCATTTTCCGCCAATAATATTTGTGTGCAAGCAGTTCATAGCGAAAACAAGTGGTTTATCTGCTACATCACGTTGAAAGTCTACTTCCAGTCATTCCGGATATGAACTTTTCAAAGTTGTGGAGAGTACTGAACACGAATGTGAGCTTTGCTGCCTATTTTAATAATAATAACATTTATTTAGCAAAAAGCTATATCATTAATAACTACTTTGTTTGAAATACATAATTTAAATATTTGTTATTATGTAGATAAAAGTTAAACAAAGAAAATGCAAATACAGATAAATGGAAATTAAAAAAACGATAAAATTTTTATTGAGTGTTTTTCTGATATTGTGAGAGAAATAACAACTGAATTCAATAATACTATACTTTCTCATTATTTATCAGATCATAGTTAACGTATTTCTTGTTTTGTTTCAGTGCCGATCGTCTATCGAAAGGCTTCACCATCCTACTTGTTTCAGAAACGGAAGATTATAATAAAGTTCTAGAGGTTCTTGAGAAGGCAACTATTTTGCTGGGAAATCACGTTAGAATCGCAAAAATCCTCATCTGGCGGCCAGGGATTGATCACGATGACTTCACATCTAGTCGAAATCAGGTAATTTTCAAAGTATTTTATAACACATGTATGAATTTGTGTATTGTCACATACAACTGTTATACTTTATAACGCTACCTAACATTCGTGTGTAATATCTCTTCCTTAATCATTTGCGATCTGCCATACGGACACCCCATAAATTACAGTCAAATAGCGGAAACCTGGACCTCACATGGACCATGAATATCCAACATTCATTACTTCACGTGACATTTGCTAATTTTTGCTGGAAGACCCAGACCAGTTGGTTGGCAATAGAAAGCTGATTAATTGTCGGTCTTGCAATACAGCTATAAATCATCTCAGTTGGAACCCGGTTGGCTTAGATTAAAGCCTGTTTTCCACGAACCCGTCCAAACTGAAATTGTGCACTATAGATGGTAGATTATACTTCATAACATAGAAAGTGAAACACCCGGTATATACAACTACTAATATCTGTTTGATTGCTACAAAATTATTATTAAATACTCAGATGCCAAACTCCCTGTAAAGTATTAAAAGCGAGCAGCGCTTCAAAGAAAGTGCGTGCCAGCCACACAAGTGGAAGTGTTTAATCGCAATTACGTTTGATAGAGGTCGCTGCTTCGATACGTCTTTCAGTCTCTCTCCGATGATGGGACGATGATGAATGATGGTAGCCTTCAGGCGCTAGATATGATTAACTCATTACACTTTAGGGGGCACCATTAACTGTAATCATTTTCGCCTTCATTGCGACTAAAAATTGATTGGAGTTTGATTCGGTGAAAGACAGCGCGCGATGATGAATTAAATGGATTAATTATGCAGTGGAAATTATGAATGTATGGGTGGCATTCTCACTTTCTTCAAATTCTAATAATATCTATATAGTCATCTACAAAAATAATAACATATTGTATTTTAATTTTTTCAGCGATGCTATATTAATTTGATGTAAAAGGTATCTTTTGCAATCATAATTTTATATTTTGGTGTCTGAAAGATTAGTTCTTACGGCATACTTAATGTTTTGTACCAATGATATATATTAGTAACGGTTTAGGAAATAATATAAGTATGAATAATATCAGCTTATTTTATTTTATATTATTTTATTTAATTAAACTTGTTCGATAAAAATGTGGTCGCCTTTCTTTTTTTCTGTGGGAAACTTATACATTACATACATTTCCTTCGAAATGAACTGGTAAATAGAATTTAATTCTTAGAATGTAAGGCAATACATATTTTATTGTACCGGGGAGAACATAGCCATAAAAGATATGCATAACTTTTTTTGATCGAATTTCTTAATGAAACATATATCAATCGATAGAGCTATCCAAGTAGTATACCCCAGAGTTTTGCCTATAAAGAATATCGAACGGTTTAGGAAAAGAATTGATTTAATTACCAGCGCGTCATCTAAAACAGCGCTTGGTGTCCTCAGTGTGGCGGTGGTTTCTTTGTTATGCGGTAGGTCCACATTATGATAATTTAAGGTGTCATCGAGTGAGCATAACTCCGAGCTTTCCAGGGTAGCTACCCCTATTAATTACCTACAATTTGACGTATGAATCAAAGTTATGCAAGAATATTTACAAAAGTTATTAATTATTTTATCTGTCTGCCGTCGTATTCCTTGTTATGGGGTAGGTCAACATTATTATCATTTAAGGGGTGTTATTGAGTGGGCAAAACTCTGACATTTTCAGGGTAGCTCCCCCTATTAATTATCTACAATTTGACGTACTAATCAAAGTTATGCAAGAATATTTACAAAAGTTATTAATTATTTTATCTGTCTGCCGTCGTATTCCTTGTTATGGGGTAGGTAAAATTCTGGTTTAATCTGCTGTGTGAACCAACCACAACCAATAATTTGTTTTTGTTTTTACAACATCACGTCACGAGAGTTTTTAACTTCTTTTTTGTAATGTACAGAAAAACAAATCGAAATCACCTAACACACCCGAAATCAATATCAATAATTAATAGCTTTTGGCATAAAATGCAAAATTAATATATCTAATATAGTAATTATTTAGGCAAAGATATATTAGCGTTTTATTGTGTAGTAAAAGTACATTGATTTCAATAATTTATCTACTTTTAGGTTATAAAAGTTTAAAAAGTTAACATTTCTGACAAGACATTAAATGTGAACGGTTTTTGTGAACTGCTGTATGTAAAATACTTTCTACATATTAAAAATGTTAGCTATTTTTTTTATTTAATTGAATGTTGTGTGTTCCATTAAAATAGAAACCATAAGTTTGGTATGTCACGTCTTTCTAGAACATTAACCAACCCAACTATTATGAACATCTACATAAATCAGATTTAAAATACAGGGTGTGTCACTTAACTGGATTATTAAAACTTCTGATGTTCCGCGTATTCGATATGAGTTTAAACTTTGGAATCATATATTATTCGATCAGCACTTTTAAACTAAAATCTGAATTGCCACTTCCGGTCACCTAAAGTCGATATCAACGTATTTTTCAATTCAAATTTAAATTCCGAGTAAAAAAATACATCAATTCTCATCAGGTTTATTTTACCCCTTTTGAGTTTATTGTTCTATAATTGGTGTGATTTTGCGAGAAATCTTGGTTACTATTGAAGTGGACACTTTCATATTTGGTGGGTGCATACCCCACATAAAATGGCAATATTACATATTTAGATCATATACAGACTGATTAAAACTTACATATTTGTAGCTTTTTAAATAACATCTTTTTCAAATGGAACACCCATACTGAGTGATGATTAAGTTTGGAACAAAATTCGTAAATTCGTTATTTAGTCTTTTCAAGAAAACGCTCCGACTCGTCAAATTTTACTTTTAAATAGCCACCTTGTTGTAGTAGTTTTGAGTTTTGGGTGCGGTTTATTCGTTGCACCTAGGCCATTCTTGGCCCTTTGTGCTTACACAGTTTATCATGCTGTTTGATAACGACACAACCAGAGGTGTTCAACTAGTTGCCAGCACCCATGGTTTTACGCCCCTTGCGAAAGGCGGTGGGACGAGGATCATCCGCTGATTTGAACCCAAGACTTCCTAGCAGGAGAGCAGCGCTTTACCGCTAGAGCCACTCGCCACCTTATGACGTAAAAATTTCATCTATGACTTCACCTAATCCGGATGTCATCGTCCTTATTTTATTTTTTTTTTTAAGCAACCCCATTTTTTACTGTTTTTCTACTCCTTACTACTAAATGACAATCTAAAATAATTGGTACCTACCTTACATAAACTTTTTTGGAATAATTAGCTATTTATATTTACTTTAACAAATAAAAACTTAATTTTAATGGAAAAAAATTTTATTGAACAAAAAAAAACACAAAATTCGCAATAAATACGTGCGTGTCATCCTCACCCCTCACCTAACTTCTTGTGTTATTTTATGGCCAGTAAATAACACAATATCAGAACACTATATAATCACCATGCAATAGTAATAATAATAACAACAAGTTAACGTTTCTAAACATCATCGACATTCATTTAGAGTCATTAGAATCAATCGGCTTGACAAGCCTCCATAGACTAATGCGATGCGGGTGCGACGAGAAAACCGTCAGTCACGGCACATACGACTGCAAATGAGATGGATGGCGCCAGTGCATTCAAGGAGCTAACGATTCTGCTCGCGTCCGAACGGCATTGTGGCTGTTCTGGCACGGGTTTGATTTTGTCGATTACGCTTTCTAATTGAGGCGTTAAGAGGATCTGGACTGATGGTTTTAATTCGCGATGCGCGACTACGACGTCAACAGAAAGAACTCCACTTAAGGCATAATGGCTCACATGTCGTCTATACTTGCCGACATAATTCGATAGCCGGTGGTAAATTGATTTGTGAAGATGTGACGTCTGAATGATGGGTGGGAATCGTTTTCATTCAAACTTAAAAACAACTTTTCACTTCCTTTACAACAAAATCATCAGTCAAAAGTCTTGATATAAGTTTGTCTATAATTTGTTTATAAGAATTATATTTTTTAAGCAATGGCCATTGATTAAACCTCATCAACATTTATTTAAAAAATCAAAACAAAGCTGCACATAATCATTTAACCATTTCTTGTGTACTTGAGACTCAAGTTTATGTTCACTGAAAGTCATGCACATCATACTAAAATTTCTGAAGAAACAATATCGTTATGTTTTCTTTCGTAGGTTACGACCTTAAAAAATTGTATACTTGCAATTCTTGCGCGACATATTTAACAAATCACTAATCGTCGAAAACCCGCAACCTTTCTGTAGCGCGACAGTCGTGACGCCAGAAACGGCGACGGCGAAAAGGCCAAAGAACCACATTGTGTCGCGATGTTGCGCGTGTAGCAGAAAAATTGATATTGAATCAGCAGCGGGATTGCGCCTTTTCTTGTGCAATATTGAAGAAGAAAAATCGACAAGTGAGACGATTTTAGGTGCTTCCCAATATAAGACAGCATTTTTATTTCCGAACGTACCCATCAATAATTGTGGTTTGTCAAAGAAGATGTATTTTCGACCTTTGTTCTCATTGCCAGATCTGGAAGGTATATTTTTCTGCAAAGAACTGAAACAGTTTTGATGTAACTTCCACAATTTCAAAAAATTAGATGAAAGTATATGGAACTCGCTTTACGCTACTTAAAAGCCAGACAAAACAGAACATTACGGGAAAATGATTAAAACAAATAGCGGACCAACATTAATTTTCCGAATTGCTTCATCCCGATCGACGAAAAGCGTATTTACATTACCAATCTAGCTCACTCAAGATCTCACTTTATTAATTACTAAAACTCTTATTTCATTATATATCTTGGATTAGTAGACATCGAATTCTGCTTTAGTACCATTGATGTTGGTGCATCTGGAAAATGCAGTGATCCCAATCAACTTAGGAATTATGTGCTTGGCAAAAGAATAGCTGCAAACCAAATAAACATTCACTTCCATCAGAGTTACCAAATATATCTGGTACGTCCATGTCAAATGATGCCTTATCCAATATTATGCGCGAATGACTCATCGTCGAAAAGGTTAAGAAACAGATACAAAAAAATGAGGTTTTGTTCTAACATGCATAATTTGTCCAGCACAATTTGTCACGATTTCCCGTCATTACATCGTCGTTACCGCGTTGGTGCATTTTAAATCTTTAGCTCAGTTTCCAAATCAAGGCCCAATTGAATAGATGTGGATGCAAAATATGAGCATAGTTTTGTATGTTCAATAAAAAACTCTATGGTGCCATGGAAAATATTGTAGGTTACTACTCCGAAATTTGACAATTAAACACTTAGCTCCTTGGTTGCCCTACATTCGTCACAAATTTGCGGTTGCATAGAAAATATCCAGTTACAAATTAATACAAATTTAATTTTGATCTATCAATTTTAGAGAAAAGTAGTTTATATAAAAGTTGATTATCTTATCGTGATCAATATTGTTAAGTATACTTTTGCTGGAAAATAATTATTAAAGAAGATATTTTCGATTTTAACACAATCACAATCTATCCGCATGTTGACCAATTCGGCAAAAAAATAAGCACGACAGAAATCTTATGGAATTATGCACACACACTGACCTCAATGTGTTTTTGATAGATTGGGGATCCTAAGTTTCCTGAGACCACAAAATGTGTATTTTTGAAAAAATTGGGGATCAAAGTACAAATTGCAACACCTTGCTCATACAGTAGTGTATCAGATTTCGGTAACAAATCGCCACTAATGATTTTTTGTTGCGGGAGCTGTTTGAAGCTTTTTTCCGACTATGGTAGAACAGAAAATGAGATATTCTTCAAAATGGTTTGTGCGACCTATCAAAATCGCTATTAATCTGTGGGTGATACTTTTTAGATTATAGTAATATATCCATGATAAATTACACAGTAAACGCTAGCATTAACAGATAATTTATCACATATCCACTTCGATCCACTAGGTGGGTTGGTAATTTGTTATTGAAGCCTGAATCCCATATGATTTATCCTTCTTATTCGCGTACGATGAAAAGTCCACAAAGCCGTCGACAATGTTCTATAGTTTTCTTACCCGAGAGCGATTTAAATTAATAATTTTATGCACTTTCTCCGTTATTTCCTGTTAATATTAACCCGCAAGCCCAGGCGAATTAATGCAATCCGCTCAGGGGTCAACAATTTTCCCCGTAATTACTCTCTCTCCTCACTTCTGTCTCTTAACTTTATTATTCTAATGCGTTTCGAACGCCGAAAGATTTACTGTCTACCCGTAAAAACAATGACAGGAAAGGCATTAAGGAAAGGATGTTTATAGTGACTGCATGATTATTTATTTACAGTTAATAACGACACATAAGTGGAAAGATAACGTATGGATTGCTAATATATAATAACTAATTTTCATTAAGCTTGATTTATTATTCAATGCTAGTTAGGTACTACTTTTCGTTAAGGTATCATTTATTTAATAACTTTTTTATTTTTAAAGATTTCTTTTAAACATTTCTGCACAAAATGTATCATCCTTTATAAAAAAACAGCTCGGAGACTACAAGACTCAACTAAAAGACAATGAGGATATCAAAAGAGAAAACTGTGATCAATCAATTTGACCACGCCAATAAACTTAATTCGAATAATTCGTCTCGATATAAAATGCTGTAGTGCAGAGGTGATAATGGCGGATATACCGTTGACAGGTACGTGTTTACAATCGGCAATAAAATACCAGATTGAAAAATCTCTAAGCCAGAGTCCAACTGAGCCAACTCGATCTGCTAGCGCACTGCTTGCTTTATGAGGGACAAGACGGTGCGGGATTGTGAACATTGTGTTAGTCGCATTTGGTACAACGGGAAAAACAGTTTCCTGTACATGACCAGAGGTGTTTTGTCGCCCAGGTACTTTATATTGGCGTTATAGGAACTCGAATGTGTCCACAGCTCGTGTTTATATATTTATGGAGATTGGGCATGGCTTAGAGAAATTGATAGGCGTGGTTTTAGCTTGAATTTTAGTATTGATTGCATTTCATAAAAGTACTTCTTCTGAATTTAAAGTGTGGTCAATATTGAACTAACTGAAATAGCTATTACTAAGAATGACTGAAGCAAAAAGAAAAGGTTAATTAATCGAATGATAAACTGATAGGATTGCCATTTGACATCACCTGGTGTGGATATTTTTGGAACCTGGGCATATTATCTATCAACATTCAACACATTATCATATACCTTATTATAACTTTATGACATGGCACATTATCTTCCACATAATTTGTTCATTACCTGGTTTTCTATAACTTTCTTTCGTTTTGTCTTCTCAGGTTGTGGTTTTGTCCGGTGAAGCATCACTGTGGAAACATATCACCAAGGAACAGGCGCCAGCAAGTTGCGGTGGAAACTGCAACCACGATCAATTGGAGTGGGTAGAGTTTTTCAAACAACTTGAGCCATTCCTGGCCTCCTGCAGATCGGCCGCTAGGGCGCTCCTATCCACACTGGCTCAGCTGCGAAATGACGATGTCCCTCTTCAGGCTACCAGGAGATTCCTGAATCACCAGAGCAGGTAATTTTGTTCGAATCGTTGCTTTTTATTCGAAGGTACACAAGTTAAAAAATGTTCTCTTGTTGGTGTGAGTGACAAAGTATTGTGTTATATTTCTTCTTACTTTGAAATAAGTTTTTTGTTATTTGCGTCTCTCTTCTCATTTGGACCAAAATCCAAAAGAAGGGATTACTTTTGTCAAGTTATTATCAAATGTTGCCTACGAGTCTTTTCTAACCACTTAATAGTAAACTTCAGTGCTCATTTACAAACACTCTCCTTTACAACTAACTAAACACATAACCTTTCGAGATGGACAACACATCAAATGGAACTTACCGATGCGTTCGTTAAGTTACATAAAACGTTTTTCTGGCGCGTCCCCTCACTCGTCAGGTCATAGTTTAACTCACTGGCTGAACTTCACGAAGAAGAGTGAACGTGACGCGGCCTGTCCGTGACAATTATTAATAGTTGCCGTCTAGTTAGGCTTTGTGTGTATCTGGTTTTCGATTTTTTACGATGTCGAACAGAAACACCGCTCGGATAGATTAGCAGGACCTTTTGTGGCGCAAATGCTACACGTCCGTCATTAGTCATCAGGGTAAAATGCTGTCGTTTCTGTCGTTATAGCAAGATGCGCACCGCTCAATTCTTGTGTACTTAGAACGTTGCTTCGAATGATTAGGCGGACAGAGCAGACACTTGTAATCTTAACTAGAGAAGATAATTTGTTTTTTCGGCTTGCAGAAAAAAAAATTATACAGAAATGCGGCTAGCATAGGATGCTATTATATTATTACATAACAAATGTTGTCATGTCACAATTATTCTTTAATCTGATTTGCTTAAGTTGCCATTCAGATAACATGTAAAAAAGAGTATACATACTAAAAAAAAAATCTGAAATACTAAAATTTCTATGTACAGTAATTAATTTCGTGCTTTATAACTTCGATACCAAAATCTCATGATTTTTTTCAATTAAAATGTATCCCCATTTGATAAAAACAACAAAGAAATTAATCACATGTATTAGTTGTTTCTTTCATTTGTTATGACACATGAACGTGACTA
Source organism: Aphodius granarius (assembly GCA_963971325.1). NCBI lineage: Eukaryota > Metazoa > Arthropoda > Insecta > Coleoptera > Scarabaeidae > Aphodius > Aphodius granarius. The sequence continues at coordinate 29,653,242 of OZ020221.1, forward strand.
ATAATATAACATGCATAAATATGCGCCGTATAAATAAACAATAATTGCCCTACCAGGGAGTTCCTCAATTCCATAGTACTGATGAGCTGCTCCTTCAAACATTGTTATCGCCGTTTATCTTATCATCATCTACACTACTACGTTCAACATGCTAATGGTTAACCATTATTTCAAAATTAAAATCGCATTTTCGGAAATTTCAGACAAATCCAGAGAGCTATTCAGTTGGAAGTTGTGCAGCGGCTGAGGAGAGACGGACACGCAACATTGACCAGCTTAGAGGAGAGAACCCAGTGGTTATCAGGAAGCATGGATGTAAAAAGAAGTGCATCTTTCGCGGCAGAATCTTTCTCCAGTGTGAATCGTGTGGCCAAGAGATTGGAGCAACTCGCCCAAGAGAGGAAGGAAAGGATGAAAGAAATTGAAAGGGTTAGATCATTGCAGAAAGAGGTAGAAGAGGTAAGTGGTTTACACATTTACAAATTATTATTAAAAATGCTACTCGCAAGGCTAAAAAGCTGTTGAGTGTATATCATTTACACCTGCATATTATCTAGGTTGGAGTATAAATCAATTAACTGTGGATTTCTGGAAAAAAGAAACGGCGTTGTTGACGGTAGTAGAGTGCCAAACGTGGTTAATTGTACCATCAACAACGCGGTTTTATCCCGGAAATTAAAAATTAATTCATACCTGTACTTAACGGTATGTTTCGACTCTGTTTGACACAAATTGTGATTGCTGACTGTTTTTAATTAAAATTAAAATTTGCTTTCGTTTAATTTGTTTGCAGTGACATATGATAATTATTCAGCCTTTGTGGTTGTGCCCATTTAGACAGTACATACTGATGTCCATCCAGTAAATGTTATACCGGTTGTAACAGTTTTGAGTTCACAAATTTTGAGAGATGATATGTTTTGCCTGGTTCATAACAAAGTGTTTATATCAAATTATGCTATTCTTCTTAATAACCGAAATATTGAAGGTCAAAGTTGAAGACAATATTGTTTGAGCACCGGGTGCATTTTATGACCATATCCATTGAAATGAATTGAACATGTTTTTGGACAGTTAGTGATAATATGCATACCTTTGAACCAGTCCCATAGCCAGTAGTGGAAAGAAAACACCATTTATATGCCATAATGATATATGTATATGTATTTCATATGTTATTTATTACTTTCTTTTTGTATTTTCTTGCTATGTAACATTTAAAAAAAATTCAAATCATTTATGTATGTATATGACACGAAGTTTACCAATGTTGTGCGTAACTTTGTCCTTTGGTTTTATAAGAATTTTGTGCTTAGTACCTCAACATCTATTATCCCACAAAGTTTGTGTACTCAAACCTGTTGCACCTTGTATATGCGGTATGCACGACAACCGTACAAACTTTTGTCAGTAGTGCACAAATATTAAGCGTAATTGATTGAATTGGACACATATGTATTGCTAATCAGTACGTATTATCCAACTTCATTATGGCGACCGAGTTTTTTTCGAACTTTACGGTAGTAAATGTAGATTATAACACTGTAATTAAGGATTGTGAAGTCCACTCATATAAAACTTCTGTGAATAGAATCAAGACGGTAGAAAAACAGTGCGAATTTTTCCGTACTGATCTATCCGCACTGTATGAAAGATCCCGTTGGTCGTAAGGCAACCACAACAAGTCATACGTGCGATGCGTCATATGAAAGCGGAATAAGATGTTTCCTATACCTATTCACAGGGCCATACGGTTAGGATAGGGCCGGCGGGATTCTATAATTCTATGTTCCAAGCGACGCAAACACAACGAGACACAAACGCGACGCGACGTGAACAGAAGACTCAAACACGAAAGATTGGTTTTTATTTGTTACCGGAAACGCAAACGCAAGCGTAAAAGCTTTTGTTTTTAATTACGACGTTTGCAGTATCTTAGTGGTACCTAATTTTTACTACCGACTCGTACCCTGGAGAGAAAGTATTGTAATCGACGGATTTTTTTTTTCGGAATTTTACCGTAAATACCCGTTTTAGGTCCTCTGAATCCATTGCAATGATTTCTGGAAAATGTATGTATGGGTGTATGTATATGTATGTTTGTGTGTATGTCTGTGAACACGATAGCGCCTAACGGAACAACGGACTGGACTGAAATTTGAAATACATATTTAGAATAACCGGGGGACAAACTGGATTATTTTTGGTGACAATCTTACAACGGGAAGTGGCAAATGTTACATGCGTTTTGTTAGGGAACTATCCTACTACGATCAAACTAACAGCAGCTCATCCTCCAGTGACTGTAAATATGTATACATATTAATTTGCAGATCGGTCGGTGGGATGATCGGTTTAGGCGCTATAAGAGTTTATAGAAGCAGTTTGACAAAATCCACAGGCTTCGTCGCTGTGTTGCGAATTGTCAGATTTTGACAAACGTCAGTGCCACTGACATGATATGACATTAAATGTCAGTATGACAAATACCATTATGTCATAGCAACTAACGTTAGGTAGGGTCAAGAATGGCTGTGCCAACGATTTAGTATGTAACTTGGCGTCTCCTTCATGTTGTTTCCGTATTATTGTTTTCGTATTGGTTGTTAGTGGCGGATGTGATTTGTGTATTTGTTTGTCTTATTGGCTTATAACAATCCAAAAATATCCGAGGTGGCCCCCACCCAACTTTCAAAGTTGTTTACACAAGTACCAAAACACTTTTACTACTATTCATTTTCGTGAAGCCACAGCCATTCTTGACCCAAACCTAGCATCAGCCACAGAATAACACAATGTCATGTCAGTGGTCACTGACGTTTAGCAAAATCGTCAGTTCGCAACATAGCGACGAAGGCTGTGAATTCTATCAAACTGCTTCTAAAAACGCTTATAGCGCGTAAACTACTTATCCCAATAATCTGTAAATTAGTATGTGTACATCGTTAAAGTCACTAAAAGATGTGCTGGTATCAATTTGGTCAAAATCGGATGAATCCTTAAGAAAATGGATGTAACATTAGCCAATTTCGGTTGTCAGATTACGGCCAAATACAATCCAGTTCATCCCCTGGCAATTCAAAATGCGTGTAGCAAATTTCAGATCGATCCGTTGTACTATTTGAGCGCCATTGTGTTCACATACCCACATACATACATTTTGCAGAAATCATCGCAATGTATTCACGGGACCTGAATTTGCAAAAAAAAAATCCCTTGATTACAATACTTTCCTTCTAGGATATTATTCGAAAAGTTATAAAATGCGTATCGACGACAGCCTTTCTTCCGCACAAATAGCCTTTCTGCTCCGTTTGGATCGGTGTGGTTCACTCATTCCTAAGAATTTGTCAAACTAAGGGACTGTCATTCTTGTGTAGACAAACAACCTGTAACCATCTAAAGTTTTCATAATTTTAAACTATGTTATGTATTGCCCTTTCCGCTGTCGGGCCCTGTTTATGCGCTGGTAGATGCTATAAACTGTTAACTGTGCAATAAACGCTGATAACCAGCAGGATCAGAAAAACGCCGACAGTCTGCAAAATTAACATAGAAAACCAACAAGTGTACAATAGACAGTACATGTACAACAAATGGCGCGCACACCAAATTCGTCTGTGATTGGCTAAACGGCAACATCAACGCAAACGCGAATAGTTGAATGATGCGCGTTTGCGTCGCATTGAACATAAATTAATATTTAAACGTAAACATTTTAACGATATGTATCGGTGGAATTGTCTAAAAGATGTCGGGGTATATCACCCCTAAAGTAAAACTCCTATATAGCCTTACTGAACCAACCATTAACGAGGGCGTGTATTATTACAGTATGTAATAAGTAATAATACAGTGTTAGACAAATGGTTTCTTGCTACTGCGTTAATGCAATAAAACGACAGGTAGTATAATGATTATTCTGAGCTTTACTCTGCGTGTTACTGGGTTGGAAAAAAGAAAGCCGGTTGTAAGATCAAAAGAAGACAGTTCTTTTTGCAACAGCACCTAGAATGTCGCTGTTATCTACAAACATACAAAGTGTACTTAGAAGCTCCATGGCTAGATATCTTTCTGGGTGACCAACACTGTGACTGAGAAAGAGGCCATCAATACACTTTGATATCTTTATCAGTGAGCACGTTCTACTTATTTCCCTGTCCAGATAAAACCCTTCAATGACATGAGAACCGACTTCTTGTTCACTCTTCATTCACAAGTGTGGTTGTGGAGTTCATCGAACCGCCGCGCAAAGAATTTTTGCGTGGAATTCCTATCTGAGCGGCTCGGAAACGCGTACAACCGGACGTTAAGTCAACAATATGTTTTAACCTCTTTCTGGGAATGGGCGATGCGTTTCGATATTTTTTGTCGACTCTTCGGTGAAGAATGGAGAGGAAGGAACGCTTTGCGGCGCGGCTTGAAGTGTGCGTTTTACGATCGTGCGAATTGAATGATGCCGATCTGTTTGTTTAAAGGTAACTTGACTGCCATCAACACGTCGAATACATGCTTTGTTGACGTGAGTTATGTGCAGGAAATGTTCTTATTAATTCCTTATTGAAAGCTGTGAGAAATTTATGTGTTGTTTGTATGTTGTCGCAAACAGTAAAGAAACAAAAAAATATTTAATTATCAACACGTCACCTAAAAGAGCACCTAGTGTAATCAAATAGAATTGTAGAATTATCTACAAATTGATGTTAAAACAAATTTGGCTGCAATTCTTTAGAAGTTGTTACTACCATATAATTTTTCTATCGGCACATTTTATACATCAGATTAGGTCCACACCATCGTTATCAAAAGGTGTAATCATACCAGTCAAACCCCGAGTGTTTCAGGGTAGCCACTAATTACTACAATTTGACCGATTAAAGAAAGTTATCTCAGAATATTGGCCGAAGTTATTAATGATTTCATCTGTGGATTTCGTGCTATGGGGTAGGTCCACATCATGATCATTAATGGGGTCTTATCCAGTGAGCAAAACTCCGAGCTTTCCAGGGTAGTTACCCCTATTAATTACCTACAATTTGACATATAAATCACAGTTAGGCATCAACTCGCAAATGTTATAAATATTTAGCTATATAATCAACTCGGTAAGCCACACACCAATTTACCGCTTTAATTATGTAAGAAGGGTTGTTAGAGATGATTTCAACTAAGAACGTCACTCCCCCACCAGTACACCTGCGCGGCGGGAAAATAACGACGTTGATAAATAGCTCCATATATCTACAGTGCTAAATGGAAAGTGGTCTACTGCGCACTTGGCGGGAAGTCACGTGACGTGACGTTCTTAGTTGAAATCATCTCTACCATAAGGCTAGTCCGTGATGATACTATTAGTAGATGCAAAATTTCATGTGGATTACGAATTTTTTATCCCCGGTGTTCTACAATATCTGTGGATGGCGTTATTTGCAAATCTATTTGAGGACGCCATGCGATGTTTTGGACGACGCGACGTGCAGATAATTATCATTTTCGTGCTAAAACGTTCGTATTTTTTGTGAGCATTACTCTGGAATACAACTTTAATAGCTCTACCGAGTGACATATGTTTCATTGAGAAATTCGAACAAAAAAGTTATGGATATCTTTTATGGCCTTCTTCTCCTCGGTACTTTAAAGGTTTACATATTTCTCAATTCGATATAGTACTTTATACTATCCTTATACTCTATTCTATACTATACGGGCTTCTAGGGATCAAGATATTTTTGACAAAAATATTACATTTAGGATAGTATTTTGTGATATTTAGTTAGTATGCTTACTTGGAAGCACAGTATTATTGAAGTCGTGGAGTAGCAACAGTTAATTTTGCCACGCTCGCATACTTTTACATAGATATAGTATCAAACTGTCGGCATCGTGCTAAGAAAAACGATAGTTCACGTTATAGAGACTAAAATATACGATTTTAATGAACATATTCTCCAATGTCATTGTTAGATTTCATTCAATATAAGGCTTCATGGTATTATTATATGATAATGTAGGAGGTCAAAATGGCGCGAAACAACCGCGCCCCCCTAAATGGTAGCATTTTGCGCCGAGCGCGGTCTAAGGGCTTTAATCACTGGTCAAAATTCTAATTCATCAAATTTAATCCAATCTATTCGAAGGCAAAACTAACTGGGTTCTTTTTCTTGAACCTTGTGAACACATTTTCTGACTACTAACTGACGAGTTTAAGTATTTAACATTTAATAAGGGCTGATAAAGCAAGACTACTCAAATGAAACGAAATACTTATCAAAACAATAACATCTATTAACAATAATAATCAACAATCCCGTTTGATAGGTTACATAGAAAAATGAATGAAGCTTTGAATATATTGACGTTTAAATTAAACCTAGGAGTTGATTTAGACAGACACACTTTTTAGCAGAAGTATCAATAAACAATTCTAATTTAAATGACATGCGAGACAAGTTGAAAAGACTTACCAGGAATAAACATAAGAGCCTAAGAACGCTCCACAAAAACGTGTACTTTACATGACGGTGGTTGAAATGAGAAGAGCGAGATCTGTTCGTTTGCATCCCTCGACCCCAAAGGAAGCCGGAAGCATTTCTTCTTAGCCAATGACAACTCTTCAATTTTAAACTTATAACACGCGGTCAAATCCTAAACCAGATATTCAACCCTAGCAAAAACCTTTGACATTCCCGAATGTTCTTACAAATATCTCGCTTAATTTTATCATATCTTAATAAATAAATAATGGGTTTCCGACCCATTACAATAACTTTGTATTGTTTCTTTATCATTACTTTTAACTAAACTAGGAAAGGTATGTTGCTACAATTGTTTTTGGAGAAATATGTCGTGCAAAGGGAAGTTGTAGTTGAAGACATTGTTTTGAACATTTCTTGGATTTGCTCTACTAAAAAATTCTTTTGCTATTTGTACTCCTTTATTTTACTGTTATTAAATCAGTTTCGAGTTCCGTCGTTTTATCATATAGATCTTTGGCACTATCAGGGCTCTAAACAGTAAGAACTGGTCAACATAATAGAACGATTTCATTTCTTACCACAGTGCTTAAAATCATACACACTCAAACGATATGAATGGTAAAAAAATAAACACATTTAAAGTCATAAGGATACCAATCATCTATTTGGCTAAGCGATGACACTTTACTTAAGTACAAAAAGAGCGAATACTGTTCTATTACTAGATGTAGGTCAATATCTACAAATCAATTACTAGAATAGAATGTTTGCTCGTTATACCATCACACATTTCTTGTTCCAATACAACAATCCTATGCTAAATATGCTTGGATATCCAAATCCAATAAATAAATGGGAATCCAATGAATACAACTGCATTTCAACTAAGAACTTAATTCAAGTAGTGCTTTTTATTACTTTTTTCCTAAAAGTCCACTACAAAAACTAAAAAAAAAACATTTATTCTAAGTCTTCATGCTTTGCGGGTAACAACCATGGAACTCACGGTCATGAACACGCGAATCCGTGTCACACGCAAATTAATTAAAACGTTAATTGACTCCTAGACGCTTCCGTGGATTCACTTCCTCCACACACATACCTGCTCATCCGTATGCCAACGTCAAGAGTCAAGACGTCAACACACCTAGTGGCATAGGTACGAACCACACGCTTACTTCATTTATATCAGTTGAGCACTCATAGCTCTGTTTGCAAACAGTCGGCTAGATATAATAGGTTGTGGACGGTAAGGTACGGCTGCACAAGGAAAATTGCTGGGGCGCGATGCAAGGCCACCTAGGATATTGTATTTCTCGTTGCCGTTAAAATATAAAAGTATTGTAGTGTGCAGTCGTGTGGAGCGGACGCAGCTTTTTTTAGTGGCAGGTGCGACTGTGTGGTGAGATGAGGTGTGAGGTCGCCACCTCCGCTTTGAAGTGTTTTCTGGGGGTTGTTAGTGATATTCGTGAGTGACCTTTGTGGTTTAATTCATGAACGAGGAGATAACTGTGGAAGAGGTGAGAACGATTAAAAGTTTATGCTTAAAAGTTTAAGCCAACATCATCTTATATCTGAGATTTTATAGCGTTTAGGTTCTTTATGAAAACTTCTGATTAAAGTTTTATTTAGATGTAATAAGAAATTTAGTTAAATTATCCCTGTTAATAACTCTGTTGGTTAGTTTACTCGTTTAACCACAACTTGCCAGTAATGTTATTAAACAGACCTACAAAGTAAACTTCATGGGTTTCCTTACGTCGTGACATAAGGACCCGTCACGTTTTTTTGGCACGTAAAGGATTTTTTCTATGAATTATGGTTACTTCGCTGGTTTTCAATAAATCACAGAAATACTATTTTTTATATTGGTAAACTTGGGATAAGATTGATAATAATAATAGTTAGGTTTATTTTAAATTGTGTGCTTGCTTAAAAAAATGTGACAGAAATTATCAGTTCGGAAAACGTGTATTTGCATGTTACAAATACATGTGCATATCAACAATCGGAAGCAGCATATTCTCTAAAATGATCTAGTTGCATTTACACAGCGATATCATTGTTGTAGTGCTGCGTAATAAAATGCTTTCGTTCTGAGGAATGCAAAATATTATAATGTCGTTGAAAATACAGGTAACACACGATATTGAACTTCAATAATAAGTTATTAATAAACTATTTATTAATAACTAGTTATCAATGATAAGGAATTTCATAACATTTTATTATACTTAATTACCATATTACAAGAAATAGAATATTACGATCAGTTATCAACATGCATAACTTTGACCTAACGCAAAGATATGCGCATATAATCGCCGCAGGTGTTGATGCTAGTAAAGATATGAAGCTATTTCTATAAGTAGACTTTGGACAAATGTGAAACTTGACATTGTGTGCAGTTAAAAATAGACTTTTGTAATAGGGAGGTATGCATGTGTGATAAGAGCGACCAGAACTTGACCGACTTCTTCAAATTTGGTGCTACCCAGAACAGCAATTAGACTAAATACCGAAGCACGTTTTATCTAATAATGTGCTTGGTAATGAATAGTCAGTATAGTGATTACCAGTCTAGAGTTTCTTGTGTCATTGGATACTTGTTTCATTGCTGTGGCGCGTTTTCTTCTGTTCGTCCGAATCAAATTATAATTGGCTCGTGGTGTTTCTGTGATTCTTTGTATTTTCATAATTACTGGATATTAACGGTACTTACGAATGGTAAGAATAGATTTATAATTGGCCATTCAATTTAGGAAATGATACCCGCGAAGTGGTTTACCTTGTATAGACAATAAGCAAACGTACTTTTATCCTGACATTCTTTTATAACAATGTGAATTTGATCTCCTATTTAAGCAGTTTTTAAGATACCTAAAATAAGTGAACCTAAAGAACGCTCTTCTTAAGTTATCACAAAACAATAACCCTCATTTTAAAACTTATTAGTTAATTTGTTAATAATAGGTTAGTTCTTAAATACTTCTCCACAAAACATGCCCATAAGCAACAGAGGATTAAAGAAAATGATGAAGAATTTAACAAATCTGCGCGATTTTTTCTTTTATAATAACTAAGCAAACTTTTATAATAACTACTGTGTTGCAGTAATCTCGGTACAGTTTTGTTCGTTATTTGTTAGGTTAATAAGAACTGCATTTTATGATTAGCTATATCATTATTGCAGAGAAACATAAAATAATATTCAATAAACATTTGTAAGTGGTTCAAGTTCACATTCGTATTCAGAATCACGAAAAATATTATGCATATAAGCCTCTGAAGTACTTCTCCATTATTTTGAAGATCTTTTTGAGAGGAACGGACACAATGTAGCGCATAATTAGTCCGTGTTAGCAAAAATATTGCTAGAACATAGAATTTTGGAAATTTTACTTATTTTACTTTTGTACGTACTAGAAAAGCTAGTAGAAAGACGTTAGTGTTAAAGAAAACCTAAACCGACTTTGATAACCGATACCTATTCGAATTAGAATCAGAAAAAGGTACTGGAATCAGAGATTCGCTCATATCATTTTTATTTTCTTTTATCTATATTACTTTTGTAAACAAAACATTTTCAGAAATGGGTACAGTAAGAATCGTTGACATTGAAAAACATTTAAAACCACATTGCAAACAAGAAGAAGCTTGTTGTAAACTCGGATATGTTGTTTAATCACTCTACATGCGTTATACATATTGCAAAATTACCGATTATTGCATTCTGTCATAGCATCGGATGATTTATTTACTACATATTCAGTTTTTTTTTTTAATTTTTAAATTTTATTTTAGAGATATCATTTGTCCTTCCGATCACTTATTGGGAAAACATAGTTGTAAGAATGTGATTTGCACATACTGTAATAAATAAATTAACTTTGCTTTAATAATTTGATAATTTTTCGAGAATTGCGAGAATATTATGAAGTTGCTAAGTCGTATTTCACATTTTTACCGTATTTATTTGTAACTAACGTAATAGTTGGTGCAATATTTGTTGATGTATTTTGAAAGCTTGTGATAATTAATACATCATGATTACTTATCAATATATTTAGTGATAATGGTATGATTTGCACAACTATAGCTTATTCTCGTATTTTATTTTATCGTCATTTTATTCTTACTGATAATGCCATTGCCAATATTGTAAATCTTCTGATTTTTTAGATATTGTAAATGCAACGGCGATTTAAAAACCAGAACCTTGGATGTCAATATTAGAAAGTTATATCCACGATACACTTATACACGGTATAACGGAGGACAGCTTTTGGCTACGTCACTCGTCTGAGATCGGTCAATGCGGCTAGTTGATACGAGATGGCGCCAAAAGGAGCGCTAGTATTTACACACAATCATTCAAGTAGAGTTTAATATAAATGATTTTTTTTTTCATTTTGATACATATTCACCAAATATTTTACATGCGATGTAACCCAAACTCTAAATTAAACATTCTTTATTTATTTTCTGAATTCTGTTTTATATACAAGCACAGAATAGAATGTAAGTATATTACGATGATGAATAGTTATCGTTTGCATCACCATGTAAAAAACAACATGATTATTTTCCTCCTTACGTGACATAGGAGTAAAAAACTGACGATGGCTCACGTACCTATTATTTTTTGCTTCAACTTGAAGTTCTAATTCCTCTATTATGATTCGTGCAGGTCTTTACGGCACAACTCGACATTGTAAAGTAATACAAATTAAAGACACCTGCTAAAAATCTGCCAGCGCATCTGGGTTCGGCAAACAACTTAATTTGAATTTTAAAACAGCGCGCATGTGCCGTGACGTCACTCAGATGAGCGCGCAGTAGGAACGCTTTTAAGCAACCTGTCCGTTATACCGTGTATACGTGTATCGTGGTTATATCCAAGAAATTTATTATTATAAGTATCTCACTTGTTATATAGTACAACTACAGCCCAACTACAACAACCAATGGAATAATTGTTTAATTTTTCGACGACTTCAAGCTTATCATTTTACATTAACGCGTTCAATGGTGCATACTTTGGTTAACTCTGGGGAGCTTTGTTCGTCTTACTGTCTGCTTTCAGTCTAAGCGATTTATCATATAAACTTATCGTTGTGTTGGTTTCTCTGTGTTCGTGGTTGGTACAGTCTAGGAACAGACACCACTCTGCCATGCCGCAATTATGAATTGAGCTTACAATGGGATTTATGTCCCATTCAGACGCTAATTCTCCTGCCATGTTAGACCGGCGCACGCTGCTGCCATGTAGTCGTCGGGCTATTGTGTTAGCCTGAAGAAGAACTAGAAAAGTGCCAAAAAAATGGTTGAGAATGGATAGTTTGTCGTTACTTTTCTACTTATTCCAGTGACTACTTTGTGTGATTAGATGAGTATTTCTGTAGAACTCTCGCGAACGTTAAGAGTGTTAATACGTATTGTAAAAAAAGTCCTGTCGTTAATAACTCATCGTTTATTTTATTGTGGTCTAATTAATTTGGAACACGGTTAGCTATTTTCGTATGAAAACCTCTTGAGTTTTGCACACAGACAACTTTGTTTTATTTATAATTGTGATATTTTGTGTACAATTTTTTAGTCTCAAAAATTACAGGGACAAAAATGCCGCAAAGAATACCACAGGTGGAAATCAAGCTTATTCATCGCCGTCGGTTGCGCCTATGCCTATGGGTATATAAATCATCTGAACTTTCCAATCGAGGCCCGTCCTCGTTTTCGCCAATCGGTTAGGAGAGGTTAGGATTGTATAGGATAGTACATACTACAAAACAGGGCGATATTATTAATGCGCCGGACGATACGTTTAAATTGACAACGGAAACGGTTCGCGTGCGTTAGCGCTCCCATCGAATGATAAAAACTACGAAGATACGATTAGCGGCTGCTGGCCATAGGGTCATGGGAATGCCGCCGACATTTGCGATGTGCAGGCGGTAGAGTGCGCGTTTTTCCACGACCACCAATTAGGAGAGTGGGTAATTAATCGGGAGGCGTTATTACCGGCCAGGATTCGTGCCAATACTCAGTCGGTAATGAACGATTAGTTGCGGGTTTATTGTCTTAACTCTATATTTATCTGTACATTATTATATTATTAGTTATTGCAACGCACAAAGCTGTTACGAATTTGGAGCATAAAAAGGTTTCAATATCAGTTATTGTTTAAGATTTTTTTGGTCAGTATTTATTATTAAATTATCATGAAAATAGTATTAACTGTAACTAAGTATTGAGAATCATTTCGCAAATAAAATATGTCCCTTAATATTTAATTTATATAATTTGTATAATTAATTTATTTAATTTAATATTGCCCTAGACTACTAAAAATAATAGCCTAAAAAAACCAAGCAATTTTTTAGAATTTTGATGTTTTTGTGGTCAAAGTTTTTGTCTACTCAGCTTTAGAGCCATATAACAATATGTTCGTTGCAAATGTTCATCTACCATAACTCGGATAATTTTTGACATATCGACATCGTGACGATTATTCAACACAATGGATGTAAAGTCTGAAAACTCCTGTTGGGTAATTAGGGGTATATCAATTATTTTGATTTGCTCTTATAAAACTGTCAATTCTAAACGCACCATGGTTTGATTTATTGCTCTGTGCGCAAATTATATTTATGAGGTTTAAGTGAAAGTTAAATGTACAAGGTTTGCGTTAAAACACAGACATTGCATTGCTAATTAATTGGCTTTAAAATTGAGTAGGCAAAAACATGGCCAAAGTCCTTAATTCGACAGAAAATAGTCGTGTCGGTTACACAGATCAAATAAGTTGTCGAAGTGGTTTTTTTGTCCTCAGTATTATCGCGGTTGAATTGGGACATCTGAAAATATTGCTTAGAAAAATTACAGTATTCCACGAATAGGGCAACCTTTCTAACAAACTTTAATTAGATTTACTTTGTCCATAAAGTGCAAAATCCGTATATTCTCTCCACGCTATGCTGTCTCATTAGCAATTATACCAGATAAATTCCATAAATATCAATTGATTTGACGAGCTTCTTTATTCTCTCCTCGGTCCCGATCCACAAGAAGCGATTAGGGACGAGCAGAGTGCCCCTTGTAGGGATCTAGCAACTAGTTGGCAGAAGTCCATTTTGGTCATAGTCGAGGTTAATGGTGGTCATTGTAAATTTAGATAAGCTTACGAGACGAGTAGAGCACGTTCCCGTTTTCTGTGCTGAAAGATCGTGGTCTGCCACGGAAGCCATGTTCTACAAGACAAGTGCGTCATGTCTGCAATATATACAATCTACCGACTCTCTGATGGCTGATGGCACATGATTGAATTCAACTGAACAAGGAAAACTGACTTTGTTTGACGTAGCTTATTGCGTATGTCGCTCAATGACCATGTTTGCTAGATTGTATCTGGATGAAAATACTTCCTTATGTACTATTATTGCTTTTTAATGTAGTTACTTTTAACCTCATTTATCTAGGAACAATTGTATAAACACTTCTTTCGTTGCTACTAAATATAAAGTGTGATTTTAAATCTGAATGCAGTTATTAATTCTAACCAACATTCTCAATTCTTAAAATGTTTCGATAATATTAATTACAGATATGTACTTTATTGTTATGCGCATTTCATACTTTTTGAAACACCCGGTATATGGTCCGATATTATTAAAATGTTTTGGTAGTACTCGTGATTTAAGACCTACCTCCAACTTTCACAAAGAATAAAATTTTCTGAGAAATGTTGAGTTTTGGTTTTTTTTTCTTTGAAAACTAGACACAGGATTTATTAAATCTGCCATTTATTACTTTTTTTATTGCGATTTGAAAAATAAATATGTATATTTGCAAATACTTTCTGTGCTCCACATTTTCACACGATCCATGTGCGATCTATCAGACACAAATAAACAAATAATCGAACCAGTCCTCCTATCTCTACCATCAAACACCACGCTAATTATTTCAATCAATTTAATTACACTTCCCATGCTTGTTAAACACACCTCTCAATCAGCCAGCTACATCAAAATCCTCGCAAAAAATCCTTTTGTCTAACGACAGTCATCAATCAGATCTGTGTCAAGGCCGCGGGACAGCAAATTGCTTCATTGAAACAGACGGAAAAGAAATCAAAGAAAACAAATGCACTGAATTTCTAGTTATTCTGATTCGCGGCCCCGAAGCTAAAAAAATAGAAATTCAAGAGTTGTTATTAATTGCCAATTTTTGCCACCCGCTTAATTAAAAGACTTAATGTAGTAATTAAAAGTAGGATGGGTGAGAGAAGATTTAATTTACCTACTTGAACGTGAAACTCACTTTTATATTACCTTGATTGAGCTGAGAGCAGAAAAACTATGACCTACCGTACTGTTGTGCTGTGTGATCTTATGTAGTTTTTTATTTGGCTATTTTGCGTCTTTTCAGGTTCTTGCTTGGGTTAGAAGTGTTGGTGAGGAGTCATTAAAGAATCACGCTATCGTTGTCAGGGCAGTTCTTGATGTCCATAGCGTTAAAATCGTCGAAAAGGACTTTGAGAAATTCTACTTCAATGCTATGGTAAATATTACCTTACTTTACTATACGTGTTTCTGGGTTGTTTCAATATTATGTAATACTTTCTATCCGCAGAGACATCTTGAAAAGGGCAACGACCTAATCGAAGAATCCAACAGCATACCAGATGCCAAAGGAAAAGCCTTAAAGGAATCCGCAAATAACCTAAAAGTCTACATCAAGAACTTCGGGGAACGTTTGGAGGAAACTAGAGAGAACATAGAAGACTGCTCGAGGTGCTTCCAACTCCTCGAATCCTGTAGCGATATCCTCGAGGACGACAACAAGGAGCAAGAAGAATTTAAGAGACTGGCCTTCAAATCTGGCAACGAGCAACTGATCCAAATCTGCAAGAACGTCAAGGTCTGCAATAGCGAGTCCCCAGTCTCGCCAAAACCCCCAGATAAGGAAACTCCAGATTTAGCTACAAGCACACCCATCAAATCCCAAAATACCCAAATCCGTAGAAGATCAGTTAGCTCTTTGGCGTTCATCTATAAATGCAACCATCACGCCGCTGGAGTTTCATGTAATTGCTGTGAATCAGACACCGAGAACACAGTCTCTTATAAATTAAAGAAGAAATACATGCAGACCCTTCAGAATTGTCCTTGCAAGGACACGCTGGAGAGGAAGAATAGTGTGACCTTGGATGGTATCAAGGAAGTGCGCGAAAGTGCCGAGAATTTGCTTGAGAAGTTGGACAAAGAAGATCGATGTGGACGTTGTGACAGTGGTGTGTCTACAGCGGATAATTCCGTTGGAGATGAGAGTGTATATAAGAAGAAGTTAGAGAGGACATGTTCGTGCCAGTTTTATAGAGAGAGTTGTGCTCTTTGCAGCACGAATAGCTCCAGCACTGGGTCCAACCAGGACCATACGGAACACCAGCAAGACAGCATCATAGAGGAGTGTAGCGATGGTTTCGTTAAAAGGTGAGTGTTGAAACTGTTAATTAGTTTAGGATGAAACTGGATGGGGCTTCACAGCTGTCACTTCCATTTTGAAATACCCGAATTAGAGTACCATAATAACTTTTCTTAAGGAGATTTTTTAGGGAAACGTAGACCTTTAAGAGCAATTACTTTTTACGACTTTTAAAGGCTCTAAACTCCTTATTTAACCATCACAGCCTTGATAGCCGTCGACGTTTAAACGATCCCAAAGATACTCGTGAACAAGTTTTTGTAGCGGGCGACACCTGGCGTCAACAAATCAAACCAGCCTCTCATTAATTGCACCCATATAAATCGCAGAGATTGAGACCGTTCAGTCTGAAGCACCCACCTTCCACTTCGATTATAATACGAATTTCACCACATCGTTATTGCACTCCATAATAATAACTCAAGTTTATCGAGTCTTCCCCGCGGTCTTTGGCAGTAAACCTGTCCACGGTTGTTGTGACGTTTATATCTGTCCGCTCGAACTGAAGATATAAACGTTTGACTAACTAACCGTTTGCGATCCTAAAAATTAACCGACTCGTACAGTTATGCTCTGTACGTTGAGTATAAGATGTCGAGTGGTTATGAAATTTTGCTTAAGGGTATGTAGTTATTGCATTATGGGAAAAGGTTGAGTTAGGAGGCAATAATGTATAAATTTTTAATCATCATTAGAAACAAGAGTACGTGGTTTTCTGTGTATCTGCTAATCTGCTTAGCGACATGTTTTTAGCAAATATGTACTGAAAAGCTGAATGTTAAGTAACAGGCTGATATTTATTTTCTAAATGGTCTTTTTGTAATATACATGTCACTGTCCTATTTTGAAGTTGGCATTTTTAGGATTTACCGGTATATTATGGGATTTGCCAATATGTCTTGGTATATTGACTATTGTGTTGTTGGATTTTGTCTGGATGGATTTTGGGTGTAGGTTTGCTGGGAAATCCATCTATAATGGATTAAATAAATCTTAAAATGTAACAATTTGTTTACCTTTTCTCGTCAAATGCCTCTACAATGACCAAACAGGGCCGACCGCTTTCTGCGTACCCACCAAAAACGGGTGATCTGTCCACTCTTAAGAAACGGTGGTGTCTGTATTCTATACCATGACAGAAAATCATACCTAGCCATGAGATGACGTTGAGGGCCAATTGACTTTTGAAGCTATTGTATATTTCACGCTACATTACAAAGTCAATAGGAAATATCGTACAATGTAAAACGTATTCTTTAAAATTTTGTTGCTATTTCCCATTCAGTCCTCTGGCACTGAAACGTCAACACCGCATTGGACATGGCGTAATCAATGGCGCAGTGTATAGATGGCACATTATTACTAAATTTCCAATCCAAGAGGACAGTAAGATCAGTGATACTGCCGCTCACTGCTGTACATTCTCTGTTTGAAAGAACTTGGTGTCAAGGTACGTTTGGTGTCTATCATACATAGCAACAGATAAAAAAGTGCTAAAGTACATCTGTACAAAAGCAAAATATCTGGTGTGGCCGCCACCCAACTTTCCGACTTCATTGGTACATTGTTACACATTTATAAACTCTCTAAACGTATAGATAGACTATAGAGGGTGAAACACCAAAACCGAATGTCCATAAGGTTATAATAATAATAATACTATATCAGTATTATAACTTACTGACCTCTCTATACAAATGACTCTAATATACTGTCACGTATCCGTGTTATCATACTAGGTTTATTTCTCTACTTCTTTTTTATTTATTCTTCAAACGCGGGTGGGCGATAATATTCAAACAATCGTGTGAGCTAACGCGGTATGATGACGTCAGTTCTCCATTACGTCTCATATCAACTGATATATACCTCTATAGCGCCTAAATCGCTCATCCCATTGATCTGTAAATCTATATACATTTTTAAAATCACCGCAGGATGAAGTGGTATCAATTTGGTTAAAATCGGATAAATCCCAAAGGAGATGCATGTAGCATTTCCCACTTCCGGTTGTCAGATTGTCACCAAAAACAATCCAGTTCGTCCCCCGGTAATTCTAAATATGTATGCCAAATTTCAGCCCGATACGTTGTTCCGTTTGGGCGCTATCGTGTTCACGGACATACGTACACCGTACACACATACACACATACACACGTACACACATACATTTTCCAGAAATCATTGCAATCGGTTCAGGGGACCCCAAAACGCGTATTTCCGCTAAAATCTCAAAAAAAAAAATTTCCGTCGAATACAATACTTTCCTTCTAGGAGTCGGAAAGTAAAATATCTGGGGTGGCCCTCACCCAACTTTCCGACTACAATGTTGACATTTAAACGAATGTCCGTAAGATAATAATACTACTATTAGATCATAACACAAGGCACGTTTCGATACAAATAACCATAATATTATACTGTCACGTATCTGTATTTTTCTGCGAGATATTTATTTATTCTTCGATCGCGAGCCGAAAACATGTGGCTGCATAAATGCTGACACATACAGTGAGCCATCCATGAGCCCTTCATTACGACACAAACCGAAGGCGCCCGATAGGTATAAACTCTAAACCTAAACCGCTCATCCCATTGATCTGTAAATTTGTATGCATATTTAATGTCACTGCAGAATGAGATGGTGTCAGTTTGGTCCAAATCGGATGAATCACTAAGAAAATGTATTTGACAACTGCCACTTCCGGTTGTCAGATTGTCACCAAAAACAATCCAGTTCGTCCCCTGGTGATTCTAAATATGTATGCCAAATTTCAGCTTGATCCGTTGTTTCGTTTGGGCGCTATCGTGTTCACGGACATACGTACACCGTACACACATACACACGTACACACATACATTTTCCAGAAATCATTGCAATCGGTTCAGGGGACCCCAAAACGCGTATTTCCGCTAAAATCTCAATTTTTTTTTTCCGTCGATTACAATACTTTCCTTCTAGGAGTCGGAAAGTAAAAAACAGTGTGTCAATCATCGGACTTGATAATTCATACCAATTTAATTTTATTTTAATTTTATTTAAACAATTTTGAATGGTAGATGTTAGAAAAACATAGTTCACATAAAAGATTTTTGCTAGATTTAAGACATGTTTGCTCATTCTCGAGCCTTATATTCACCGACTAAAATAGAATCATCCTAAGATAGGTACGTTAGAAACATCTGTACCAAATTTCATATGATGACCTTTTAACGGCTAAGGCTGAAGGTACCACTTCGAGCTTCTGGGTAGGTATACAAAAATATGATGTGTGATGAAATTGTCTAATTATCTGTCCATGTCCAGAATTTCACAACTAAGTAATTCTTCTTTTCAGTTTAATTAAAAAACTAAAATGCAGTTAGATAATTGTGTTTATTTCCAGCGGTAGCGATGATATCGAAGAAGAATCGTTTACAGAAGAAAGGAGAAAGGTGCCACCAGTTCCTGCCAATAGTCACCTACACTGCCATTCTTCCACTTTACACTTACCAATGGATGCCTTCGATCAGAGCGCTGATCCAAAAACCCAGAAGTAAGACTAGCAACAAACAAATTTAAAATTTACCTTTTGATGTCCTCAACTTTTGTTTTTAAGGAGCACATAATAACGCAATAATCCCTATGTTATTGTTTTGGAGAGATGAACGGAATGTTTTTGTATGTTTGTAACCGATTAGTGTTTTATTGTTTATTATTTGATTTAAAAGGTAATTCGTTTAGTGAAAAAGTTTAGTAATGTCAACTTTTAACAAAAACCATCGAGTTACTGAATATTTTAACAGGATTGACTTTGAGTGTTAAATAATACATGGATTGAATCGTTTACTACAACATTTTCGTAATAACATAACGCTCACAGTGTGTAATAATAGCATGTCCTCTACTGTTACCCTGGAGAGAAAATCTAATAATATTTTTATTTCTCAGGACTCTTTTATACATAATGCGCGAGATGATCCAGACTGAACAGGATTATGTAAAGTCCTTGGATTACGTAATAGAGAATTATATGCCTGAATTATTGAGAGAGGATATACCGCAAGCTTTAAGGGGCCAGAGAAATGTGGTCTTTGGCAACATTGAGAAAATCTATGAATTCCACAGTCAGCATTTTCTGAGGGAGTTGGAGCAGTGTGAGCGCCATCCTTTGAATGTTGGACAAATCTTCCTAAAGTACGACAAGAAATTTTACTTGTACGCCCTTTACAATAAGAATAAACCCAAGTCGGATTCACTAATGTCCGAATATGGGAGTCAATTTTTTAAGGTTGGTATTTTTTGCTTGTATTTTTATTGTGTCTAGAATTCTATTGCTGTTTAATAAATGGTTAACTTCGTTTGTAACACAAAGTAAAAGTTTGCTGTCGCCGTAATTATCTGCGTCAATATGAACAGCCGCAAGACGGCTCGTTTGTTGACACTGACAAATGACAACTTAAATAATTTGATATTAATTTATTGTGTCAATATTTGCCGGGATAATTTATACTGTGTTTGAATTCGAATATAGACGTCACGTTTACTTGACATGACGTATGTTTATTAAAATGTATTTGCTAAACTTGAATTTTTTAGATTAATTAGATGTATATTAGAAAAGATAATTATTTGGCTACATGGTTGAAATTTTGCTTGTAAAAACTGCAGCAAAATGTACTGGTGAATAATTACTTTCAGGAAAAGTACCTTCAAAGTTACAAGAATTTTATTAGCACATTTCGTAAAAGTATGTTACAAGCCGTTAAGTGCTGCGGTTTTTGCAAAGCAATACTTTAGCAAAATAAACTGCAAGTATGCTTAGATCATAATGCATATTTTTTGCATGGCAATATTATTCATATTCAATATTATTCAGCATTTCAAGATTAATCATTGGTAGGATATGGTTTCTTCAGGATTTGTCATATCCAGTTGCACATAATAATTTATTCGTTTACTTCAGAGCAAACAAATCCAACTAGGCGACAAAATGGACCTAGCTAGTTACCTATTGAAACCAGTTCAACGAATGGGCAAATATGCTTTACTTCTACAACAATTGATGAAGGCATGTCCTGAACTGCCACCAGGAGCATCTGAAAGAGCTATCACGGAACAGGATGATCTTAAACAAGCCGAACAAATGGTCCGATTCCAACTAAGACATGGCAACGATCTTCTAGCTATGGATTCTTTACGAGAATGCGACGTAAGAAATGATCTTATTGTTGCTTTGCTGTTTAACAATGTTCTACTCTTTCAACTTATCGACCTTTAGTTATAACAACACTGAATCATTCTAGGTAAATCTGAAAGAGCAAGGAAGGTTGATGCGGCAAAATGAATTTCTGGTGTGGGAAGGCAAAACCGGTAAGAAGAGTTTAAGGCAAGTCTTCTTATTCGAGGATTTGATCCTGTTCAGTAAAGCCAGAAGGTTCCCAGATCGAAAGGTAGTTTGATTTTTCCTTCTTGCATAGAGATTCATTCAATAAAACTTTTATCCTCCATTCAGAACCTCGACTTATATATCTATAAGAACAGCATCAAAATGACCGATATTGGCCTAACTGCGCGGATCGGAGAGAGCCCTACAAAATTCGAAATTTGGTTCCGAAAACGAAAACCAAACGACACATACATCCTGCAGTCCATGTCTGAGGATATCAAGAAGGCGTGGACTGAGGAGTTATCCCAGTTGCTATGGAAGCAAGCCATCAAAAATAGAGGTACGATTGTTATTTTTTTTTATTGTTTTCCTTTTAAACCATTTTGTTCTTTTTATTGTTGTTATAATTTTATTTTCGACCCCTTTTCAAATATTGTACATTTATTTCCATACTATTTGATCATTTTAGAAGTTAGAATGGCGGAGATGTCATCAATGGGCATTGGAAACAAGCCCTGCCTTGATATTAGACCAAGTGCTGATCAGATCAGCGACAGGTCGATCAGCGTTGCGCAGTTGTGTCGGAGTAAGTAAAAACTGTTTTATGACTGTACTTCTATTGTCTTCTTCAATTGTCTAACTATTTGTCGTCTTTAGCTGCTCCGCGGTTCCGGAATTCCGTTGTTGGTTCTGGCACAGACACATGTCGAAGTTCGAAACGACCCCACTCGGTAATCTCCATGTCCAGCGTATCCACAAGCAGTTCCGGTAGTTCTGCAGCCTCCAGCAGCACCGCTATTGGGACGAACACTTTGCTGACTGCCGGTTTTGACTCTACTTGTCCCAGTCCCAAAGCTTACCACCGCTCTGGCACCTTGAATAGCCAATGCTCAACAGGTATTTAATTGCTTGTTTATTTCTTGTTTAGTGGTTTCAAGCGATATGTTTAGCTAAAAAATTGTGACGTGTTTCAGGCTTTTGTTGATAATATATTGTTTTAAACGATTTCTTTGGAGTGTTAAAATGCGTCTATGTTTTCAAGTTGCAACTATATCAAGTCACCATAACGTAAATGTCCATGTCATGTGGATGACATAAACAAAATTTCAAATGTTAACGTTTTTTCGGGTTTTCGTCTTTGAAATTCAAAATGTTGAGGTTGATCATATCGTGTCTAGAATGGAGACTTCCGCGGTCCACATCAATTAATACTTGATTTCCGGGAGGAAACCGCAGTGTTGACGTTTCGCATTCTGGTGTAAGAGGCATCTTCAGGACTTGTTGGAGACTGTCAGCACCTGCCTACTCTTGAAAATATTTTAGGTAAAAAGACTACCATGAAGTATGAACAACTTCTACATTCTGATTTTCAAAGCTGTAGGCATGGTCGTATCCAGGGGGCAAGGGGGGGCAGCTGCCCCCCCCCCCCCTTCTGGACATTGTTTTGCATTGTAGCATTACCCTTATCAACTATCGTTCCCTACGACACAAGTCAATTTCATAGAACTGCCCCCCTTCCGTTTTGGGCTGGATACGCCCATGGCTGTAGGAGTATTTGAACCCAAAAAACTTCTAAGGTTCTAAGGTTCAGTGAAATACTTTGTATATGAATAGGTGCTTAAAACAAAAAAATATATATATAAATATTATATGAATAAATTATTATGGTGAGTAACTTCATGATACAATGACCGCGCGTTCAGCGAACTCAATGAATGCCTACAGTTGTCATGGTGTCAATAGATGAGAGCAGGGCTCAAGTTCTAGAGTGTGCGCATTATGTGCAAATTGGATCGTCTATCAGCTATCTGGCATTCACATCGGAGACAAATAATATTGCTGTAGGACACGCCTTATATGAATTTAGAGTAAATCACTGACGTTTCGAATTCGGATTAACGTAATTTCGACGTAACACACTATCGAATTAAATTACAATTGTGGCTAAATCATGATTAACCTTCAAATATGTCTCGGCTATAAAGGTTGATACACACTATAGGTCAAGTAACAGTCACGCTCAGGGTACGGTCACGGTCCGCTCGCGAGCAACAGTATTCACACTGCTACAGTCCAGGCGCGGTCAGTTTGCAGTGAATAGCGGCGTTCAGACCATGAGCCCACCATAAGCGACTCGCGACCACAGAAATCATATTCCTAGAATGCCAGTACCATATAACAAAAGTGCCCACTTTACGACATCGCGCAGGTGAGGTGTGAAGCATGCGCGCTACGTGAAAGCATTGGCGGCACTTTCAATGTTTATTATTCTAGACTACTTATCAAATATTTATTAGTAAGTAAATATCTATTATAAATATACATCGTTTTACACTGAGTATGAGGCTCCAACCAAGGCTGTGGAGGTTTATACACAGGTTTCTTTAACTACACATATTGTAATTCAAATTATATGACTACCAAGTGGATTTTGTTTGTTAAAAAAATAAACTATGTTAACCTGACATTTGATTAATAACAGTTTTGTCTTTTTCTAAGTTACAGTTAAATAAAATTTAACCTTTATGATCTTTTCCTGTTCTGCATAGTAAAAAAAAGTAGACATCAGTATATGTGACCCGCTCTATACGAGTCTTAGATAAAATGTCTTATTTGACAACCAATCCTAACGGGGTTACGTTTGGTTGTTACATTCATAGGTTATGTTGTGTCAAGAAAATAGGAAACAGTCAGTAATAGATACCCACTTTCCTTTCACGTTGTTCACTGGTAATACTTAGTACGCATGCCTTCCTCCTCACCAACTGAGTGGTATTGAGTGTTCAATTGTGGGCAAAAATTTTCTGCGCATCCTATCCGTATAGCATTCTAGTAATAAGATGTCTATGCTCGCGACCCATTCACACTGACGCTCTGCTCGCGTTCCGGTCAAGGCACAAACACGCTCGCAGTCAAAGGCTAGATTGCTCGCGATCAAGTTCTTGCCTGTGAGCGCGATGTGATCGCAAGTGTGAATACTCGAATTCACTTAAATAGTATAATTTTTAGCTTGAACGTGACTGTACCTTGACTGTGGCGTGATGGTACCCATAGTGTGTACCATGCTTAAGAGAGATTGCTTGATGACTGGAAAATTTGTGACCTACGCGGTCAGCTGATGTATTTGATCTATTTACACAATAGCCATCTAACACACCAACAGATTTGCATGGATGTTACTCAATACCATCCTTATAATCTCTAATGTGCGTTTTGTGTTTTTTTTTTCTAAGAGTGTGCTTTTGCTTCTTTGTCTTTAGAAAGCGGAATCATCGCAGACATTTCCTTAGGTTCGGACGACTGCCCAGAATCGCAACATAACCTCCACTGGCCATTAGAGAAGTCAAATTCGCAGCACTCGAGCATTTCACAGAAGTCTACGTTGACACAGTCCGATGACACCCAAGTGACCAATTTTCACGTGCCAGATGATGTTACGATTAATATTTAATCGTTTTTTTTCTACCCCACGAATTTTGATACATTGATTCTAAATATATATTTATAGTAAATTGTACATAATAATATACTTCTACAGAAATGCCCTAAACTATTTTTATGTAATAATTTATTTTCGCACCTGTATTTATATAAAACCTACGAGTAAAGTAAAATCACACAGACTAACAACCATTTTATATAGTACATAATCGCGTGTATTTTTGCCGATATTTTTATCTTGTTTTGTCTTGATTATTTTTTATTTCGCGCAGCTTTTATTGTTTGTAGAATGTCGCTCCGCATCAGGGACAGATTTGTATAGAAGAATATGTATGTTACTTATATATGTTATATGGAATTTAAACAAAAATTTAAACAATATAGCGATGGCAGTATTTGTAACACACGGCAACGATAGAGCATGTTGTTCTTTAACCGTAGTAGTTTTACCGTAGATGTACTAATAATGTGTTGATTATCTTTTGTTTGTATGAATTCTATATAAATTAGAATTATAAGTATATTATTGTAACAGATTATATTGTACTAGTATGTATGATTTTTATATTTACTATATCGTATATAGTCAGAAATAAATATAAATATGTATAAAACGAGAACTGTATTTTATTTGTTGAATAATTAAATCGAATGCGGAATAAGCGATGGTGGTCGGTTTAAAATCGTTGTCGCTTAGACGACTCGCTCAGGCGACATTGTCAGGCTGTCTATTACTAATCATAAGCGGACGGCAAGACGATCGACTTTCATGACGACAGACGTGACGCAAAGAATGAAACTCACAGTTTTAAATGGAAGTGCACAGACGAGCTACTTTCTGTTCGCCTCGTTCTGCGATCGTCGGCGTCGCGAACAATTTTGTCGCCGAACGATTGTCGCCCACTATCCAACATACATTGATTCCTATATTTTCGTGCAGAGGAGCGACATAACCCACAGAACTGCCGCACAGGTACATACGAAGGGATTTAATTCATTTATTATATACATATTCCATCAGCTTTATTCCTGGTCGGACAAAGTTATTAAGTGAGCATTCAAACATTGCGTTAGCTGTGAGTAGAGTGTAGACTATGTCTCCTTCGAGCATTATTATGTAAACATTACATGTTTGTATTTCTGTTCTGTATCGATAAGCGTGGCGATTATAGTAGTACAAACACTTCGGGTATTGTGTTGGAGAGATCAACTAGTGCGCTGCATGGTCCTGGGCGGATAAGATATATCTACCTCGTCAGCACGCCGGCCTCCAGAGACAGCCAGTCTACACGATCCGTCCAATATCAAGGGGGTTAGCCGTCCCTTCAGCCGTCCATCTTTGTCTGCATGATGTCACGTGTCACCATCCAATACGGCTTAACGTGTATTTCAAAGCACGGCGGCGGAGTATTGAAAATCCATATGCTCAACCACTTGGGATTTAAAGCCATGACTTTTCTTGTGGAAGCCTCGCAGCTGATTACTAGGCCACCCCACCTACAAGTTTGTGTTATTAATTCAGCAAAGAGCCGTACTTCCATGGGTTGATGGAATTATTTTTGAAAAGACACATAGGTAGATACTATTATTCTTCTAGCTTACTTAATTTATAATTACATAATATTTACTAATTATTAATTTTTTTTATTACAATGTGTCAGCTTGAATATAACCTCATAATGTTATTGAATAATGCAAAGACCTCATCATAACATGTGTGTACCAGATATATCATTCAACTTTCATGGAAGTGCATGTTCATTTGGGTTGCAGCTATTCTTGTTCGAAGCACGTAATTACTAAATTGATTAGAATCACTTTTCTATGTGTTCTAACATCTAAAGCAGCATTTGCCATCCACTACTCCAAGATTTATAATGGAATAAGTGGTCTTGTAATTAAAACAGTGAGGCATTTTCCACTGAACTGTCTACATCTACAACATATACAGTGTCGGCCAGTTTCAGACGCCGTATAGCCCATAAGAGAGAGCAAGAAACCAATATAAAGGCGGTCACTGCATGCCCCCACCAAGCGACATGAACCAACCACGAGGCCGTGCTAGCGCGGTGCCTGCATTGGTGGGGATGTGTTTCAAACGTTCTCTCTCGCACTCGCACAAAACTGATGCGGCGGCTGGAATTGGCCGACACTGTATACCAAATTTCAGCCCAATGTGTTTGTACCGTTTGGCTGCAATAGTGCTTACAGAATAGCGAATTGAAAATGATCCCAAGTTATCCACCTTGGAGAGTTTGGCTAGTTGGAGAGAGGGTTTTGTAGTCATATTAGACGTCGAAATTAATACCAGTTTTCGTATCACTGGGCTTTAACTTTGGTTGGCAAGTGTCGCTACACCCAGCGGCCAGGGAGGCTATTCTCTGCAAGCGGCGGTGACAAGTGTAGAGATGGACTTTTTCGGTAATATGGGGATTCGCATAAGACCGAGACACCCATCGCTACACTTACCACGGGTGTGATCACGGTATAACAAATAGACAACACAACGTAATAGTTATACTGCGTATATTACCGAATGCTAATGTGTTCGTATCTGAGAATATTGCCGTTATGCATTCGTCAGAGCCGGGCATATCGTTGAAGAAAACTGCAAAAAGGCCGCGATTGGTAACTGAAGAACCACCAAAATTGAGGGAGAAGAAGTTGTAAGTGGTTATAATTCCTAACGGAGGTTGGCGGCCCTGCCTATCGCTCACCGGTTTGAAGTACGTACCTAATACTTAACCTATACATTTCAATCCTGAATAAAGGTTGTGCGCGACAGTCTGTTAAGATGTGTTATTTTCATCAAAATATTGTCACTCCTACCTGAATTTTGCCTTCCGTTTTGTCCATTAGTGTACCCAGCTGCTCGGACAAATATTGGACGGGGTAGTCCAATTTTACACGAAACCATGGCGAAAAACTGAAATTGGGACAGTAGACTGAAAAAGGAAGGACGCTCGACAAAAACACTTGACAAATCCACTATACCAAGTTTATTATCCACGAGAGATATATGGATATATGTAGAACAATAACACATATTAGTCATATACGCAATAACATGAACAACTTTTAAAAGAAAAGATAAAAGTAGGTGCCAAATTTGACAATAAGACTTTCTAATCTCTAAATTGTCCGTTAAAACCAAATCAAATGACAACAGCCATGCTAACCAACTTCTCGGTTCACGCTTTGGCAGGAAGTACACCGGCGATAAGATAGTAAATAGACCATATAAATTAACAATGTAGTGGGAGGTATAGAAGCGTACGATTTACCCAGAGCGATCAAAATAATTACTAAAATAATGAAAAGACTGACTTACTAGTCTGTATCAAAATATAAAGCTAAAAGTTGAACGTTATCGCAAAAAAATCGATAATAAAATTATTTAAATACAAAATCCAAACCAAAACCACTAAATGACCAATTAATTTCAATTACAAAACTTACCCTTCTCCTTCTTCGGTTCTCCAGTTATCAATTGCAGCAATTTTTCTTTTTCTTCTATATAATGACCGACTCTGACGAATGCATAGCAACAACGGTCACATATCACAACGGTCAGTTTGTTAGTTAACTATTGCACGTGTATTGCGCCATCGCTATTCTCCGAGAACTTCCATCGCTACACTTACCTACCACGCGACCTTGAGTTATCACGACTTTTGGAGCAGAGAATAGCCTCCCAGCGCTTTAAAAATTTTTAATGTGGTTTTGGGATGGCCTGGCGAAGGTTGATATAAATATCTGCAGAGTCACTCATGTGAGTATGTCACATACATACATTTTCCGGAAATCATTGCAATTGGTTCAGGGGGACCTCAAAACGCGTATTTTCGCGAAAATCTCGAAACGTCATTTTTCGTCGATTACAATACTTTCCTTCCTAGGGTACTAGTCGGAAAGTAAAATTGCTCTTCAATATGTTATCTGCTGGAATTTATCTTACGGCGTTGAAGTGCACACTATCTGCCGGGCTTTTCCATGTTCTGGCGTTACATTTTTCTCTATTCTCATTACCCTCTCTAACTTCATATGTATGTTTTAATACCAACCTAACATAAAGTAAACCAAACTCCTTACATACTACTTTCTTATTCTACAGTGTCGGCCAGTTTCAGACGCCGTATAGCCCATAAGAGAGAGCAAGAAAGCAATATAAAGGCGGTCACTGCGTGCCCCCACCAAGCAACGTACCACCACCAAGAGCGCTGTGACACAGCGCGCTGGCTCATGGGTGCTGCCGCAAGTCTCTAAGTCTCTTCAGTAATACAATAAAGGCGAGGGGTGTATGTACTATGCTCGTACTTATTATGTCCGATATGAAACTTGTCTTTAACTTTAAATCTATTGTTGCATTTTGAGTCATTAAAATCCTTTGGGGACCCTACAAAACAGTTATTCTGAATAAACACATAAATAAAAATAATAAGTTATTTTTTATTTTCAAACTTATCTCCTCCTACACCTTCGCAGTACCCTAATCTGTCGTAAAACTCTGTTCGTACTTCTGCCAAAGTTTCTGGCGTTATACGTCCAAGTTCATCAACAATTTTGGCACGCAATTCATTTAAATTTTGAGCCCTTTCATGTTCATGGCCATAAATTGTCGACTTCAAATGGCCCCAAAGAAAAAAATCGTTTGGTGATAAGTCCGGTGATCTTGCTGGCCATTTGATCTCAGAGGTAGATGAAATACATCTATCTTGAAATGTTGCTGCCAGAAATTCACGGACTGGTCGTGAATTGTGAGCCGGACACCCGTCTTGTTGAAACCAAACTTCCTCAAAATTTTGCCTGACAGTTTGAACAGCAGGAACAATCTGCAATTGTAGCAGGTCTAGGTACTTAGCCCCATTTAAATTTCCTTCGATAAAATAAGGTCCTATTATGTCGTTACCTAATATTCCCACCCAAACATTTAGCTTTTGCGGATACTGAGTCCGTGCAGCTATGTGCAAATGCTTGTTTTCAGTGGACCAATATCGGGTAACTGAACTATTGTGAATGCCATGAAGTGAAAAACTAGACTCGTCAGAAAATAATATATTAAATGTAAAATTTTCGTCAGTTTCAATTTTTTCACGCATGGTCTCACAGAACAACATTCTCCTTATTTTATCGTCAGCAAATATCTCATGAGTGAGAGATACCTTGTACGACTTGTACGTATTGCGCGTGAGAATGTTCCTGACTGTTCTCGCTGGCATGTCCAAATTTTCGGCAAGTTTAGTAGACGAACATGGCTTACTAGTTTCCGCCAAACCACAAACATTTGTTTCTCGGGCCATTCGTTCGTCAGACATTACTGGTGGTTCAGCGGGCGGGTGGCATTTTTTGCACGATGTTACGCACCCCGTGGTCTTAAATTTATTGAACATTCTCTGAACGGTCCTCATATCAGGAACTGGTCGATCGGGAAATTGAAAAATAAAGTGACCTATAGCCGCCTGCCCACCTTCGCTTAAATACCAGCAGATTAACTGCACTCTTTCTGCAGTCGTGTACACCATTATTTCTAATTATCCGTTTATCACACACAGCTTTGTAACGTACCACGTAAAGGATGAATTAGTTCTGCGAGCTGAGTGGGGAGCAGAGTGGGCTGTGCACTTGCAGTACGATGGTGCCATCCCCTCCAAGTGGTGGGGATATATTTGAAATGTCTTCGTCGTACACATAGAAAGTGTATGCGGCGTCCCGGACTAGCCCAACCTGTATATCTAACACGCCGCCTCAACAAATAATCATTTACAATTATTATTATGTTGATACATTAGTTTTTCATAATAGCTTTTCTTAAATTTACAAATTTCTGTTTACCCAACGGTTTTGTTAATATATCAGATACATTCTTCTCGCTACTGACATATTTAACAACAATCTCCTTTTTCTCACATAAATCCTTTATGAAATGATATCGTATGTCGATATGTTTTCCGCGCTTCGAATTTTCATCGATATAGCACTAAGATTGTTAACATAGAGAATTACGCTAGTCACTTCTTCTTCAAATTCTGACAGAATCCCTTTCAAATTAACAATTTCTTGTGCTGCTGTACTTGCTGCTATGTATTCTGCCTCCATCGAAGATAATGCCACACAATTTTGTTTCTTTGAATGCCATGCTATAGGATTTCCTGCATGATAGCACATAAATCCGCTAACACTTCTTCTTGTCTTCTTATCGCCAGCCCAGTCTGCGTCACTGTAAGCTTCTATTTGACTTGATCTCTTCGTAAATTCTATTCCAATATCTTGCGTGTTGCTCAAGTAACGTAATATTCTTTTTCCAGCTTGCCAAAGCTCTCTTGTTGGTCTATCCAAATAACGACTCAAATATGATACTGCATAAGACAAATCTGGTCGAGTTGTTACTGCAATGTACATTAAACTGCAAATTAGACGACGAAATGGAACTTCAGTATCTATCAAATCATCTCCATGAGTAAAATTTTCTTCCATGGGTGTAGACACATATCGAGAATTTTCCATATTAAACTCTCTCAACAATTTATTGATCACTTTTGACTGAGTAACTTTTAGACGTTTCCCTGTTTCAGTAATGTCCATTCCTAAGAAAGATACTTTATCTTTGTAGACTTTAACATTCAACTCTATTTGTAGACTATTTATTAATTCTTCTACTTCTTTATCTTCTCCCATGATAAGTCCATCGTCGACAAATAATACAAGATACACTCCTTTCTTGCAATATAGACAAAAATCGTGATTAGATCGATAAAAACCCAACTTTGTCATTATCTGTGTAAATTTGTGATTCCATACTTTTGGTGAACTTCTTAGCCCATATAATGCTCTATTTAATCTTCCTATTTTTCCTTTTGACTTTATTCCTTCCGGTAAATATATATATACTTCCTTCTCTTCTGATATTTCTTTATCCTGCTGTAGTTTTTCTTCGTTTCCTTGTGTTTCTTCTAATTCTTCACTCTGCTGTCTTTGTTTGTTTTCAACAGGTATCAACACTGTCTTGGGAATAGGGTTAGTCTCACTCTTGTCATTAATATTGTTCTTAAAAGGCATGATTTCTTCAACAAATCTCACATCCTTTGATTTTACTACTTTCTGTTCTTCAGGTAACCATACTCTGTAACCGCCACCACAGTACCCTACCATTATGGCTTCTTTCGCCCTTGGATTTAATTTATCACCTTTGGGTAATACTGTCACCCATGACTGACAACCAAAAATCTTAATCTTAGATAAATCGTTTCTTCCATGCCAAATTGGTGATGGTGTCTTTCCTTTTTCAAGAGCTGTAGTGGGTGTTCGATTTAATTCATAAACCGATGCTTTTAATGCTTCATCCCATAGGAATTTTGGTAACCCTGAATCGATTAATTTTGATCGGATCATGTTCAATAGCGTTCTGTTCATTCTTTCACTTTTCCCGTTCATTTGAGGACTATAACTCATTGTATACTCTATTTTAAGTCCATTTGTTCTGCAATAGTTTTTGAAATTATTCGAACTAAATTCACCACCATTATCTAACCTTATTCTTTTGACTTTAATTCCATGTTGTCTTTCTATTTCATTTATGTATATTTTTAAATTATTTTCAGCTTCATTTTTGTTCTTTAGAATATAAATGATTAAAAAATGTGAGTAATCATCGACCACAACCTGAAAATACCTTTCACCATTCCTCGTCGACGGTTTTTTTTTACACATCACTGTGAATCAATTCACCGATTGCTCTTGATCTTCTTTCATTTGTTTTGAATGGCTGCCTCACACCTTTTGCCTCTGCACATGTCTTGCAATTAATTTGCCATCGGAGCCGGTAATCCTAGTTCTTTTAACGCCTTTGACGAAGCATGTCCCAATCTTCTGTGCCACACATCTATGGCCATATTACACTGGTCTCTTTCAAGTATGTCCATTTTCATTATGTATAACCCATTCAAATTGTTACATTTTAATGTAAAGTTCTTTCCACAAATAGACATGTGCTTGTTTTCAACAATTATTTTATATCCTTTAGATGTAAGTTTGGCTACCGAAAGCAGATTGTGTTTTATTCCTTCTACTATCACCGCTTGTATAGTTATTGATCTTCCTTCCCATAATCCTCGAAGCTTTCCCTGCTTTCGCGCCTTCAGCACCCCCCCATTCGCCACATGAATGGCAATTTCATGCTCCAAATATTCAACATCCTTCATATATTCTTCTAAATCTTCTTTAACGAAATGGTCACTTGCCCCGGAGTCCACAACAAATACGTTATTTTTAATTATGTCCTTTTGATTGCAAAAATTAGCCGCTACTAGTACAATATCTTCGGTTGTTGTATTTGCTTCATCTTTCTTTTGATAACCTCTTCCTCTTCCTCGAAGGGCTCCTCTTCCGCGATAACCACCTCTTGCTCGGTAACCTCTGCCTCTTCCGTCAGACCTTTTTGGACACTGGGCTTTGAAATGATCTTTACCACCACAAATAAAGCAGCCTGTATCAGCTCGAAGACCAAATGCTTCACTGGATTTTTCTTCCCCTTTTGCATTCTGCTTCAACTCCTCATCCAGTAGACGTGCCTTAACAAAATCCATTTTTACATTTGATACTGTCTCCAATGCTGTTATAACGGCATCATACTTATCCGGTAACGACAATAACAAATGACAAACACGATCCGTTTCATCATTTGTCCCGGATTTCAAGTTAAATAACTTCCGCCATAGAGTTAACTTTGTAAATGAGCTTGTTCAAACAAATATGTCCTTTAATGCTTTCATCTGTTTCTTTGCAGTGTCACAGTTCTTAATAATATCCAAATGCTTGTCGGACACCCCTTGAATTATAATGGACTGAGCCTTTGCATCTTTAATTAATAAAAATGTCTTCCTTGCTTCACTTTCTGTGGGTAGTTCATTTTCGATAACCTCTTCACACTGTTCCTTTTTTAGTATTGCCGTTATCCGAAATTTCCAATTATTAAAATTATTTGCTGTCAAAATCGGAATCATTACGTATGCGTTCAACATGGTCACTTAACCTCAATGTTCTGTTTTCTTTTTTTTTGTTCTATACACTTTTCGTGGCTCCGTAATCAACTGTACATCTGTCACTTCTGCACTGGGCCCATAACCTGTTATGGGATTTCAATTCAAAGTCTTCTTTGTCCTATAAATCTATTTAATGATGTAAACTTTGACTACAGTACAGTGATGATTACAGTTACATTTTTCTCTCTTCTTCTTACTCTCTCTAACTTCATATGTATGTTTTAATACCAACCTAACATAAAGTAAACCAAACTCCTTACATACTACTTTCTTATTCTACAGTATCGGCCAATTCCAGCCGCCGCATTAGTTTTGTGCGAGTGCGAGAGAGAACGTTTGAAACACATCCCCACCAATGCAGACACCGCGCTAGCACGGCCTCGTGGTTGGTTCATGTCGCTTGGTGGGGGCATGCAGTGACCGCCTTTATATTGGTTTCTTGCTCTCTCTTATGGGCTATACGGCGTCTGAAACTGGCCGACACTGTATATCTAACAATGACTACATCCTGTTTTGACAGAAAATTGTACTAGAACGTTCATTAGTAAAGATATCAGTAGCATGTCCATCCGAAAAAAAAAAAAAACACAAAAAACGCATAATTTGTTAGTTTCTGGAGAATTGTATTTGCTAACAATGCAGCACAACAAACATAACATACAAGCAAATACAAGAAGCAGGTAACAATGTTGATCGCCTTTCAAATAGCTATTTCGACTTACTGCACTAGTGCAGCCCTGTCGATGCGCGTGGATACTCTGAATAGGTTATCATTGTTGCACTGGTGCAGCACTAGTGCAGCAAGTCGAAAACACACACATAGATACAGACATACATACACTGACACAGACATTTTCCAGAAATCTTTGCAACCGATTCAGGGGATTTCAAACGTGTTATAAATAATGACTATTTGTGACATCTAAAAACTAATAATGAACTAGTTCGTGACAGCTGCTCAAACTAAGCTTTAATAATTATAATAATAATAAAGTAGTTATGTTTTCTAGTTATATTAGGTCGATATTACCTGGTAATAAATGTAAAATTTATTCAAAAATAAACTTGTAAATGGTTCGACACTTTCCATGAACGTAAATCAACACCTACAAACTCACCCATACCTACAAACAACATTGCACAATTTGCTCAGCTTTCATCACTCTCAATTCTTCTATTAATATGAAAATAACATTGGAAGTACATATATTCCGTATCAATGAAGAGTTGATTTGGCTATCGTAGTTTGTTTTAGATTTCGAGTTTGTACTTTGCGGCAGACTATGATGCAAGGTAACATACTGTTCTCTGACATCAAACGTTGTGTGCTAGTTGGGAATGCAGCAGTACAAAAAAATATTATCAAGATCACATCAACATAGTAACGTGAGCTTGGTAGTCCATAAGCTCATATAGCATATGTATTTTTCTTTGAATTAGGGTGAAAGTTTGTGATTAGTTCAAGTAGACGTGGTTGTCAACATTGGGATGATCACTTCTAGTTACCTTAACTACCAATTTAAACCTGAATTGATAGATTCAACCTAAGAGGACCAGACCGGGCTAATTACCTTGACCAGACCCCTTGCTATTTGGACATAACCCTCAGCTAGTCCGTTGGTCCTTGGTAAGTTGTTCGAAGGTACTCCTTTTACAGCATATAGGAAAAAAGGAACCATTGTCAGTTTCTAAGATCCATATACCGAATACTACTTCATTAACGCTTTGATTGTTACTTTTGCAAACATGTCCCTTGCCAGTTCAAACTCAAACTACAAACTGTCCACAATGATATGTGCGTTTTGTAGGTAGTGGAACAAATTTGAGATATTTTCATTACCATTATTTTCTACATCATTATTTTCTGCATCATTTGACACACCGTAGATGTCTCTGCCATTCGTGTTACGTCGGGACGGCCGGGAGCTAGCTTAACGTCTTCTATATGCATTTTGACTAATCTTGCCCTTTCGCGAATAGAAAGAACTAAATGGATTAAATGAGGTTCCAAATAATTAGTGAGGTCTTTCGTCTTTAACATGTTAATGAACTTAAAAATAGACAGACATCCCTTTATGATCTTTGATCCGCCTGACCTAAATCACAACATTCATAACACGTTCGAATGTAAAAAATATGGGGTAGGCTTAAGAATAAAAGACATTTGCTTTATAAAATATTGTTTCCTATATATCCCGAAATACAACAAAAAGCACACTTACGTCGTAATTATTGCAATTGTAATTTGATTTAATTTTATTGCAAACGTTTATATCAGCGCTTGTAATAGGCTGTTGACATTATCATATGTATTTTGTTGATACTAATACTACAAGTAGAATCATATGTATCATAAGAGAAAGCAATTTCGAGCAAACGTTCTTTGTCATTGTTTGCATTTATTTTGAAGAGTATTTTTGTGAGGTTTCTTTCCACCAATATCTAACACACATGTCACAATTTGTAGTAGTAGAGAGACTTAGGAGGAAGTATTAGAATTATAATACATATGTTTATTACATTATATAAGAAATGCAAATATATTAGGAATCGGCCTGTATTTTTATATTATAAAATGATCATTTATTGCTGACCCCTTTTCAAATAGAAATGCCTCAAGAAGCACAAAGCATTGACGCAGCTAGTTGGAACATTTGCATCCAATTTTCTCCGAAACAACTCAGCAGAAAATGCCCTATTAACATCGATTGTACAGGGCGGTATGGACCTCAACGCATGATGCAAATACCTGATATTATCAGTCCTTAGATTGGTCGCCTCAAAAAAATTGAATTCCTTACCCAGATCGTTGCAACTTATCTCAGAGATCAAACAGGGAGTTTCATCTGTTTCCCGTTCAATTATGAGATCCAATATCTGACTGAGCGATTCAGTGTTCACCACAGTTTTTGGGGTTTCAGGTGAGTCGTCATCAGCGACATCTTGCGGGGGTATTTGGAACAATCTCGAAAGCAAACTTTTTGCCATCGCTAGTAGTTGGTCTTTTTTAGGAACAGTCTTTTGTTGATTATATTTCTGAGGGTTGTTTAGGTACTTTAAGAGGTCGGACAAGTTCTTTGATCGTCTTTCGAAGGTTTGGTTCTGTTTTAAGATCGTATTGGCAAATTCCGTATTTTGTGAGCGAAGTTGTATGTATATAAACTTTATCACCGCCTCTGCTGTTAGTAAATTTGAATCGCGATTTCCCAGACGCTCTATAGCAAGTTTTATTGGTTTCAAAGCATGGACAATGGACTTCAATATTAAAATGTCATTTGGAGATATGTCAAAGTCGACCCTATCCCTGATTACTTCCAAAATACCATCTTTACGAAGGAGAAACTTCTCAAGCATTTCAAGAAGACTGGTCCATTTAGTCTTATTATCCAGGGAAATCTCTCCATCGTAATCTGGTGTTTTCGTATATACTTTTACGATGGTCCTCACCTTATGTATTAGATCGCCATGAAATTTTATCTTTCCCTTACTCGTTTCAAAACCTTCTAAGAGGAAATTTGTGCTGTAATTCTCCTCATCGCTGACTTCGTCTTTGCTTTCGTCAGGTGTTTCTTTAATTCCATTCGCGACTATATCGTACAGTGCACGAGCCACTGTATGCTGTAATCCTTCTGCATGACACAACTGATGCTCAATTCCACACAGCGCCGCGAATTTTGTATGCATTGCAGACATTGAAGTAACACAAGCCACGATATGTTCTTGCAGAGACAATCCATACTCTTCTAACTTCTGACTAACCGACTCCAAGAACTTAATTGCAGAGCAATCCTGAGGAAGCGAGTGGAAAATCACCATTCCCAAATTCCAATATTCGCCCACGCCATGTAAATTCACGCTAAAGTATGCTTTTCCATTAGGTGTCAGATATGAATCGAAAGAAATGCTGAATCGGTTATTCATAGATAGTTTCTGTGCAATTTCTCTTTTGACGATCTCCCGCGATATCTCGAATTGTTCGTTGATTATCTTAATGATCGCTTTGGGACATGTGGGTAGTTCGACACCTCTGTCTTCACAAGATTGTCGGATGAAGCTACTGGTTGCAATCAGAGATATTGCAATGCCGTCCACGGCGGCTAATTTTGAAACTATTACTCCAAGTGAGTCGTTATCTTCCGGTATTGATAGTAAGTCATCGTCGATTGGGTCGTCGTCATTTGTTACTTTATAATCTTGAGTGCCTGTAAGTAAAATTAAACTCATTTGATCATTTATATTCGGTAATTGGTAGCGTGATCACAATAAATAGCATTTGAAGAATGATAGACTCAAGCAATCAATATAAATTTGCCGCACCATGTCATGCCTATTTTCTTTTTTATCTCGTTTATTTTCGAATTTCCACATCTTTGCCAATCCGCGGCATTGGAACAAGTTACCTCCACTAAAACTCCTTTAACGTTCAAGTCGCATCATGAAAGCACGCGGGATTTGCTTCCTCATCCGATGGAAGGCGATGGCATAGTGTAACTATTTTTACATGGTGGGCCAAGAACTCCCCACTTTTCCGGCAATTCGCAGAGGAAAGGGAAGTGTTGCCAACATACTCTGTAAGGAACAAACATAGGACAGTAATATTTTGCCCTTCAGTTGCATGCGTGCGTGCGAATGCGAGATTTTGATTCCTATTTAAAAAATTAAACCATAATCTTGTCTTTCAACTATTCCAAATACTCTACATTGAATAACTTTGTTCAAACCGCAATGCATGGTAGTTTACAAAAGTTGTCTACTATGGTCATCTATGGCTGCTACTCGAAGCTACATAGGTGACACCATTACAGTATTCTATAATAACGGTAATAATTTGTATTCTTTAAATTTTTCTTTCTGTACTACTATGGTCAATACGTCTTACAAAACGAGTGCTACATTTATCGTTTATAAATTTAGTAAATGTGACATATATTGGTTGGTGGATTCCATTGTTACCAAAGTCAGAAGTAAACACTGAGAACTGAGTCTACTGTGGAACCCAAGTAGAAAAATTCGAAATTCTTATTGCGAAAATTTCAAATGGTAAATATTGTTCTAATTGTAAAGCACCGACCTTCGATTACTATATATTAATAATGTTCTGGTGATATTTCCAATACTTGACAACACTTTCTGGTGTTTTTCCAACAATTGGCAAAATTGGGCTTTCTTAAACAAGGTAGATAGAGACGGACTGAGTTTTTTAGAAAGAGATCGTTGCGTTCTTGGCCCACCATGTAAAAATAGTTACACAATGGGCGATGGCAAGGTTTATTTTTTTATGACCTCACAGACGTGGAGAGAATATATAGTAAAATTCATAAAAACAATATATAATAAAATTCATATACTACGAAAATTATGTTACGGCTCTAAAACATACACTAAAAAAAATATAATTACACCTGCACAAAAAAAGCAAAAATGAGCAGCATACTTATTAACAACAAAGATAAAATGCAACCTACAGAAAAAAATCAGGCACACAGTTTAGCACCAATTTAAAGAACATTTAAAAAATAAAGGATGCGAGTCAGCCATGGGAAGACATCTAGCGGAAACAACAAAAACCAACAACCTAATAGTGTCTATTAGAAAAGTCTGAAATACAAATACACAAAAAGAAACGCCCCGAACATATGCTCAATGAGATGACGGAATTTAATAATACTAGAGATTTGAACTAAAGGAAAATGACCGCACGTGAACGTCCAGGGCGACAGGAAAACTCGTTGCGAAGGAAGACAAACTAAAAAGGATTTTTGACCGCCGATAGATAGACATGATTTTAAGGTGTTAAATGTAGTTCTGTCCTAATTCCGCCCTTTTTGTAATGTTCAAACCGAAAAATTGTTAAAGTGCATCTGATGGTAGGTACGTACTAAACATTTTTGCTTTCCGACTACACCTTCTTTAATTGATATTCAAAAAGCTGCAAATGATATTCAGAATGCTACCATTATTTTCAGATATTATAAATGATGTTTAGAAAGTAGTAGACGTTTTTCAATCATTACAATCGATATGTAATTCAGTTATTGCAAAAAATATTCCGACAGTGTCCACTGATATACATTACAAATATTATTTAATGAATTAATTGAAATCAAATATTTAAATAGTATGGATAGAACCAAATTTAATTTGTTTTGCCATCGAAGACATGGCCGCATGAGAGTTGGACATCGCGCTGAGCAGAAACTTTCAACGTCCAGCGGGGCCTACGAGAGAAGAAGGGGTCTAACATAGCGTTCACAATGACGGATACGTGGACGGATACGGCTACGGATCCCACCACGGTTCGGCCGGTGGTCATAGCAACTAGGCGGTTGTGTATCAACTTGTGACTGATTTTATTTGTGTATGATATGTGATGATATGGTGCGAGGTAAGTTTTATTCCTTCTGTGTATAGACATAATATGTATGTGAATGTTTCAGGTAACAATTATTCAGGTTGTGACTACTATACTGTTGCAAGAAGATAACATGACTTAATTAAACTGAAACAATAAGCATGGATGATCCAAAATCAGTCACAGTAAACCGTTCTATAGTTCTGTATCGTATGGACACATACCCTACGTCTGAAGAATGTGCAGTGTTGTTATACGCATGCGATTATGCTTAAAGTATCAAAGATTATAAGTTGAGTTATACCTTGAGATCTACGTTCATGTGTTCAATAAACATGCTGAATACATACATTGTCGTCATCTGAAGTGACATACAGATAAAATTATAAATATTCATATGCAATATACCATTGCAAAGCTGGTTAAATGTTTGCATCTCCGTTACTCCACGGTAGACGTTGAGCAAGAAATGCTACGGTTATATGTATAAAGACATTAGACAGAAAAATTCCCAGAAACACTGCGATGGTTTACAGATAACTTGTATTGAAATATGGTAAATATTGTTGTTTTATTTTTCATATAGTTTATTTCAGTTAATTATGTTTATTTGCAGATGATACTTAACTTTAAATGATGAATCACACTGCAATGGATGCACAGGAATGTACATATTAACATGCAATTATAAAGAAATGTGACAAAAGAAAATATGTCTCGAACGAAGCCCAGATATGTTTTTGACTTATTTTGCAGTGCATTTTTTTCTCCAGAATCTTTGAATTATTAATTTTTACATCAACATCTATAAATCAATACTCTGTAAAATATGGTGATTATTTTCAACAAAATTATAATGAATAGTATGTACTACTAGCCTGTAATAAGAAAGTAGGTATATCGGCCAGTATTATGTCCGAACTATGTATTAAAATGTAACGTTAATTGAAATTATACATTTATTCTGCAACATGTTTTTATTTATTTTAACTTCAAGATCTTTAAGCTTTTTTTTACAATTCATGCAGAGTGATTTCAACAAAATAATATATAATAATAACCTCACCTACCAATTAATTTGTAATAAAAAATGAGTATAATAAGTACTATCTATTCAGTATGCTGAAAGTTCTTTGTCCTATCTTTGTGATACAATTGAAATGTATACTTACCTTGTTTATAGAAATTGAAAGGATAATTATTGAAAGATAAATAAACTAAATAACAATCAACGTTATTATTATTTATTATTATTAAAAACATAATTTTAAACTAAAGACCACTACTGAAGACAGCCTTCAAAGAATGTTCAATTATTTTTGTCAATATATTATTGGTCTAAGAGAAAACAACCTACAAATATTTTAATAAAAATAAAGTTGTAAGACAAGCATATTTTCATTTACCTGTAACAACAATAATAATTAATGAACAACAACTATAATATATAATAAAAAAAGATGTCCGTTGACACCCCATCTGCAAAGTAGTATCACTTCGGTAGCTGTGGCTTATATCTGCGTTCGCACCTTGCAGCTTTCAACCAATGTACACATACACTTCGCTAATTATATAGTAAGCATTAATGTTCCTGGTAATTGAGTCCCTATCCAGACGTAGCTTCACATTACCAAGCTAACATGTTGCTTCGGTGTTATATATATACCCATACGAGAGCATGCAGACGATGCATTATTATCCTAACAACTGCTGTATGTTCATTTCAGAGTGATTCATCATTTCAAATAAAATTTTAGCTGCAAATAAGCAATTCAGTTAAATATACTCAAAAATAAAATAACAATATTTACCATATTTCAACAGAAATTGTCTGAAAACCATCGCAGGTTTTGGTGTTTCTAGGGTTTTTTATGGACTTCCGCTAATGTCTTTATACATATATCCGTAGCATTTCGTGCTCAACGTCTAGGTACCAACTGTGCAGTAACGGAGATGCAAACGTTTAACCAGAGCTTTGCAATGGTATATTGCATATGAATATTTATAATTTTATCTGTATGTCACTTCAGATGACGACAATGTATGCATTCCGGGTGTTTATTGAACACATGAACGTAGATCTCAAGGTATAAGTCAACTTATAATCTTTGATACATTAAGCATAATCGCATGCGTATAACAACACTGCACTTTCTTCAGACGTAGGGTATGTGTCCATACGATACAGAACTATAGAACGGTATACTGTGACTGATTATGGATCATCCATGCTTATTGTTTCATTTTAATTAAGTCATGTTATCTTCTTGCAACAGTATAGTTGTCACAACCTGAATAATTGTTACCTGAAACATTCACATACATATTATGTCTATACACAGAAGGAATAAAACTTACCTCACACCATATCACACAAAAATCAAACAAGAAGTCTCATATGGTCTCATAACCTCTACCTCTACACATCGTATTATTGGTTATGTTTATATTGTTTATGTGAGTGAAACGACCGTCCGCGTCGCTGTCAGGGCCCGGGGAACCATGGGGGAACGAACGGCGTCGCATGCGCATTAGAAACGTACAATATCAACTCAGCTTAAGTTTGTTGATACAAAACCGTGTAGTTGCTATGACTACCGGCCGAACCGTGATGGGAGCCGTAGCCGTATCCGTCATTGTGAACGCTCCATAAAATACGGCAAGCATTGTTGCAGACTTGGGAAAATTTGGGCAATAGTTTAGAAGACCTGGTCGTTGTTGCAGACAACGCGCCGTGCCACACAGTATTGCTTACCATATTTGATAACAGTGCTGCAACGTTATTGAAGCGTATGGTCCACGCTTGAAAGGTTCGAACGCGCACATCTAGTAGGTAGTTCAGTACAGTAGCAAGTAATTTAGTGAATTTTCGTATGCGGACATAAAATTTAGTCGAGTGGTTACTAAAACGATTTAGGCGAGTAGATAGAAAGTGCTCTATTTTTGCGTGAGAGTAGATCTCCCCAACACTTACAACTGAACTGGTGTGGACACGTCTGTTGTGGTCGAGTTCATTAGTAAAATGACAGATTTTGGTTTTATAAAAGGCAATATTAGCTTAAGATTGGAGTTTAACTTAAAGATAATTACAATACCTAATGTCCACACAGCAAAATAGCTAATTCGATAAACATTTGACGTTTATAATTAAGTTAGGAAAATAATCCTTTTTCTCTACGCTTATTTTTATTTGGTTTCTTATATTTTAAACTACATCTTTCTTGCAATGAATATCAGATTTAATGGCAATTTCGGGAAAGTTCTACGTGATGTACTGTTGTACAAGAACTTTAAAACACAAAAACAACTTAAAACAATGTTTTTTACATCACACACTTTGAATGAGCAATTTTGTTTTAAAAATGGACGAATTTATTGACCACAGTTATTTTTTATCTAATAAGGGCATAACGTACAAAGAACGACGTGTTAAACAGCTCAAAGGGCAAAACTGAAAGCGCTTTCCGACATTCTTAAAGCACTGAAATATTCGTTGGGATCTTCTAATTATTATAGATCACGAACAAGACCATTTGAGGCACCCAGGGCATACCGACGATTCATCCATTATATCTTCTTCCACCTCCTTTAGTACAAATTTAATAATGTTTTGTATTGCCTTGCGGATAACCGTGCGTCTACGTCGTTGTTGCATCCCGAACGACCCGCACTACTCAACTGTACAAATTCGCATTTTGTTGGGACACTTTTTAGTAGTAAGTGGCTACTCGGTACTGTACTAAATTACTAGCCGTGTGCCTTCACCCTACTCTAGACACTACCCCATTGGGCCTGGGAATGTGTTTATGTTATCGTCCGCCTTTGCCAACAACCCCAAATATTCGTTAGTCGCTTGTAAACTCTTATTTACAGAAGTTGTACTTTGTGAATAAACTACAGTATAAAGTATTGAACACTCATGTTGTTTTATTCAACTTAGACCATAACATTCTATAAGTTCCATATTTTTTGTGGGCAAAACTGTGGGGTATCTACTTGAATAGCTCTATCGATTGACATATTTGAAGAATATCGAAAAAAAGTTATGGATATCTTTTATTTCTATCTTCTCCCTGGTACCACGTCTATGTTTGGACTATTCCGTGAAGTGGGTACTCCAGCTAACTGCTAACCTGGGACCAATTTTAGGACACATTATTCCTCATATATAACATCATTATACATCATTAGTTTGAAGTGTACGTGTTTTATTTCCCGCTCTATTTCCACATGTGACAGGTGAGATAAAACGCTTTTTTTTAAATACGGAACATAATTAAAGTGTTAATTGCAGTGCTTATAACGTATCAAACATAACCCTGCGCACAATGCCACGAAAACCAGTGCTAACGGATATTGAAATATTCAATAATGTTTTAATCAATGGAAAGTTGAAGAAATATTCCGATCCCGTTTGGACCAATATTTCTAATGCATTTCGAAGAAAAATGTCCACCCACTCTATTTACACGTACGTATGTCAGAATCGCCATGGTGTGTTATTCAGGCTGAAAGAAAAATGAGGTTTAGACGTCAAACTAAGTTTACCTGTTACCGGCAGTTCAAATGACATTTCTTATGCGAAAAGTGATGACAGTTTCACCAAGGCGTCCTCAGATTGTCCCTATTTGGAGGGATATATAATCCTTACGCTTGACATTTGGAACTCTTCACTAAAGGATACACAATATTGTGAAAAATTTAGAACAATACCATCTCGTCATTA
Source organism: Aphodius granarius (assembly GCA_963971325.1). Lineage (NCBI taxonomy): Eukaryota > Metazoa > Arthropoda > Insecta > Coleoptera > Scarabaeidae > Aphodius > Aphodius granarius. Next base: position 29,698,130 of record OZ020221.1, read on the forward strand.
TTTAGTCTTGAAGTCAGGATGGATGGTCTAATCAATGAAAAGATTTGGGAGAAATTCAAATTACCATGTTGTTTTGTATTCAAACGAGCAAAAATTTATGAATACGGCTTAGCCCGTACTTACTGATAAATGCAAAATGTAAGGAGTGTGGAATAGACCTACAAGGCTGCACTTATCACAAGCCATCCGACTCCGAAGAAATTATGATCGAAATAAAAACAAGAAATGCAACAGGAATAGCTCATTCCAAAAAACGAGCATTGAAGTGTTCAGAAAGGACAAATATTGCTAAGGAAGTTCTATTTCAATAAGCATGTGTGTGGAGACGCAAAAAGGCGGATGCTCTTATGGAGTATGGTGACCCAGAGTCAACTCTAGCAGCAATGTTATTAGAAAATTACGACAACAGGCCAATAACAACGCTCTTGGGTTAACTTATAATAACAACACAATAGACAGCCTATTGAAATTGAAATACGAAGCAGAATTTAGTGGTATAAGAGTAAGTATAAGAGAGATAGGCCTGGATAAATTTTATTGTTTTTATTGGTCGGCATACCAAATCGATATTTACAATGATTTCGTAAAAAGAAAGGCAGCTCTGATTATTGATGCTACGGGATCAGTTGTAAAAAAAATCTTAAGTCCTACCGGACAATCTGGCCATATATTTTTATACCAAGGTGTTCTTTCCGACAAAGAAGCGATCCCAGTATTTTAAGTGCTGTCTGAGAAACATGATGTTAATTTTATTACCTATTTGTTGAAAGAATGGCTGAAATCCGGAGCACCAGTGCGTTTCGAAGTTGTCACAGATTATTCATTAGCGTTATTAAATTCGGTTTGCTTGGCATATAATGATGTTTCATTCAAAAACTATAATGAAATGTGTTACAAGTACCTGTTAAATCCGGAATCTCAGTTGCCGATCACACTTATCCGTATTGATATTGCGCATATTATTAAAATGGTGGCCAGATGGAAATGTTTTAATAATACACACAATCGAATCAAAGATTTTTACAAGAGATGCGTAGGACTTATGACAAATTGTGTCGAAATCGAAGAGTTTTGGGAGATATTTCATTCCGTATTGATTGTTGCACAGAGTGAATTTCAAGACGACGCTTACAACAATGACACAGAATGCAAAATCAGACAAAATAGTCTACTAAACAAAATCAAAACATTTACGTGTCCGACTGGTTCCGATTTAGAAAACACCAACAGTGATATAGATGACAGCGATGATTTGTTACTTCCAGATAATTGTCTAACTAAAAAAATATTAATGCTTAAGTCATTAGCGGAAAATGTGTCGCTGCAGGTGAAGGATGGGATTACATTTAATCCGTACTTTCTACCAGCAATAGCCAACAACTTGATCAGAATTGCAGCCCATTTACCATGTTGGGCAAATATTATGTCAACGAAATTCACATCGCCAAATGAAATTGGAATATCAGCTGCTGTTGAATCATATTTCAATAATTTAAAAAACTTTACATTGGGTGAGGGAAAGCCACTAAAAGTGGATAAATTTTTGATTACACATTTGCGATCAATACAAGGAACAGTTAAGATAGGTCGCGCTACTTTGGATTGTAAAAAACATTATAAAGGAAAACACTGTGAAAACAGCGACGATGGAAATGAATATGGTACCAGGGTCAAAAATAATATTGAGCTTCGACACGAAAAGGAAAATTGGAAAGGTTTGGCATCTAAAGATTTGCGGTCTTCATGTAAAACAAGCCTTGTCTTCAACCTTGTCCAGATATAGAATTAATACACAAGAGACCTAATCTGAAAAAGGCCAAATACGTTGTACAAAATGGAAACTTACTACCACCTGTCAAAATGCGTGAAAAAAATCAGTTAGTCAACACCTGTCCTTTTGATGTACTTGCAGAAATTTTTTGTACTGGATATTCGGATTCTGCATCGTATATGAACTTCTTAGAGACAAAGGTATATTTACCTTTTATCAAGTGCATAACTGAGTTTGCAAAAGCTGGTGTTTGTGCAGCAATTTATAAACAACGGGCGGAAATTTAACAACAGGAACGAAGGAAACAAACTCTATTCTCGATTGCCAGAACAATGTTGGCAATTTGGCAAGATTGATGCTACAGGAAGCACCAAGCCTTACAATTGAAGAAGCTTGTAGTTATTGTAATGTGTCCATAACAAGTCAAATGGTAAGCATCGAATTAGATTAATTGCAACATTTCGAAGATGGATTTGGAAAAGCAATTGAACTATCGATATCAAATGCTTTCCGCGATGAAAGTGTTAGGTGCAGAAACTGCACCGAGCAAAGAGTTATAAAGAAGGTTTTGGGAGAACATCTAATCATCGATATTGAAAATACCTTCAGCATGCGGTCAGGTGAGCACAAAACTAGCATGGCAATAGCACTTTCTCAAATTCCTACACACATATTAGTGCCTCAACAGTATATTTTGCACGGTGTGGTAGTTTTTGTACCTGCAAATACGTATGGAGGAGTGGGCCATTACATAGCCTATTGCCGCCTGTGCAAAAAAGCGCGCATTTTAGCAGAAAATCATATTCTGACTATACCAGACGGCATTCCTACACCCTTATTGTACTCCAAAATATAATATGTGTTACACCGTATGTGTTTAAGAGTTTCTTGTAAAAATTAATAAAAATATTAAATATTCAATGCGAAGTTTTAGTCTAAAATCTATCAGTAATATATACAAAATATATTTTTACCTAAATGGGACTAAATGGGGCATACTGAGAAAAGTAAACATTTTAATTAGGTTGAGACACTTAACACATAACTTAAGGGAGATATGTAAACCGATTTGTGCATACTCTTGCCGCAATTAAATCATACCGACATATCCATCAAAAGATAGCTGAGACTTGCTCCCACCTACCATAGTTATTGCAGAGCAACTTTATAACAATTAGTGGGTGAAATAAATTAACGAAATCCAGACACTTTTTCCATTGGCTATTGGTTGACGGGAAACAGAGCTATGTAAACCACTTCACATCAGTTTGGTCTCAATCGGATGAATCCCTCAGAAGACACACTTAACATTTACCACTTGTCAGATTGTCAACGGAAACACTTTAGTTGGTCCCTTGGTAATTCTAAACATGTGTATGAAATTTCAGCCCATACATACATACATACATACTTACATATATACATACATACATACATACAAACTCATACATACATACAGACATATATTATATACATTTTCCAGAAATATTTGCAATGGGTTCAGGGGACCTCAAAACGCGTATTTTCGCGAATATCTGGAATTGTTTAGACTATTTCCTCCCAGGGAAAGTGAAAAGTACTAAAGATAAATTAAATGAAATGTCTCTTATAAATTATAATCACTTTGTCCACAAAAAGTAACAGGTAAGATAACGTAGAACATCGGGGTTAACAAATCATCACAACATTACCAAAAAATTTTCCGTCGATTACAATACTATATTTCCAGAGTACAAGTCGGAAAGTAAAAAGCACTAAAGGTAAATTAAATTGAATGTCTCTTTTAATTCTAGAGTCTTGATTCTCCAAATTTTCTTCTTCTAGTGATCACAGTGAGAGACACTTTAATATCCTCAGTCTGCGTTATCATTATCATTTATTGCAGAATAAAAAAATGTATATAATGATAATAAAAATGTATATTGCAGAATAAAAAAAACCAACCCGGCATACAAGCTTATCAAACATCATTTAAAAATGGAATTGTAATTTATTTTTGAATAGATATTTGACATTTTTTGCTGCAAGCATTATTTTGTTTGATATCTATTAATTTTATAATATGTACGCCCGAGATGACCAACTGAATATGCTCCAATACGCTCGTCCGTTCGTTTTCGAATTTCATCTCAAAACCGATTCACTCGCAAACGAAAATTCTAAATTCGCAAATCCTCGCAAATGATTCGCAAACGATCTGTAGAAACAGATTTTCGATTTTTTACCAAGGGGGGGGGGGGTAGCGTGAATCTGGCCCCCGCAAATTTCTTTTAATTATATCTCCGGTACGGTTTACTCGCAAACGAAAATTCTAAACTCGCAAACCCTCGCAAACGATCTGTAGAAACAGAATTTCGATTTTTTACCAAGGGGGGGGGCTAGCGTGAGTATGCACGCTGATTATATTATTAGTGTTTGTGTAATTATTAGTACTGCGTAAGATTGTTAACTGTGCCGTAAAGACCTCCAAAAAATAGTAAATGCCAAAAATAGTAAATATTATCCACATATTCATAAAATTAAATGGCAACATTGATATTAAGTTTACATTTTTTAATAATATTGTTTTTTTGTTATTTAGCTGCCAGATGTTCTATTCATTTTCACCCAGACTGCATTCCACTGAGAATGAAATTGAATTTTGAAATTATTTTGTAACTCCATTCTTAACTTCCAGATGCAGATCTCATCTGTACCAATATTTACGTATTTTTTTTTATTTGTAAAAACGAAAAGAAAATCATTTTATATTAATTTAATTCTATTTCAAGATATTTAAATACAGGCGCGATTCTTGGCGCCTTCTATTAACATTCTACCACAGCATACTCCAGAATTCTACCGTATAGTATAGTCGTATAGTGAAGACGTCACACTTTCGGTCATTCGCTATTAGTCCGCTATACCATATTTGAATTTACCGTAAGCGACACATTCCATAATGCAGCATTGATACTTGATGATATACCCATTGGCTAGTCGTAAACACGTACTTTTTCATAGCTGCTCCCGAGCTTTTTCAGATTTATTCGAATTTTATTCATTTGTACTTTATAAAATTTCGATTACTGCATTATAAAGCTTATTTTATAAAATGTGAGTATGTATAAATACCGAGATAAATACATAACACGGTTGAAAATCCCACAGTACAGTTCCTCAAAAAATGTCTGCGGCTGTAAAATTCTTTATTACATTTAATTTATTCTGATATTCATCTGCTAGTTTCAGAATTACAATTGCTACTTTCTGAAAAGTGATTAAAAAAGCTGAATTATAATTGCACTTTTTGAATATCAACGGGAAAAGTGTAGTACCCTAGAAAGAAAGTTCATATTGTAATGGACGAGTCTTATTTATTTTTCGAGATTTTAGTAAAAATAAGCGTTTTGAAGTCTCCTAAACGTACGTATTATGTATGTAAGTATGTATGTATGTGAGTATGTGTATAACTGTGAACACAGTACCGCCGAAACGGTACAACAGATTGGGCTGAAATTTGAATTCCCAGGGGACGAATTGAAGTATTTTTTTGCCATAATCTGACAGCCGCAAGTGGCAAATGTTACATGCGTTTTCTTTGGGATTCATCCAATTTTGACCTAACTGATATCATCTCATCATCTTGTGAGTTTAAATATGTATACTAATTTACAGATTGGGATGAGCAGTTTAGGCGCTATAAGCGTTTATAGAAGCAATCTACAGCCTTCGTCGTCGTGTGGCGGATTGACAGATCTTGATAAACGTCAGTGCCACTGACATGACATTACACTGCACACACTGGGTTATTCTATGACTGACGTTAGGTTGAGGTCCAAAGCGGCTGCGGCTTCACTAAATTGAATAAAAGTAAAAGTGTTTAGAAACTTCAATGTTTCAACAATGTAGTCGCAAAGGTGGTTGGAGGCCACCTCAGATTTCTTGTGTTGTTGCAACTTATGACGAGGAAACTTGAAATTTCAATACTGCAGAAACAAAATAAAATCGAAAGTTATCAGAAACAACTTTCACTGTTCGGTAAGGTTTTTGTTCCCTGCGTAAAAAACAGCACAGTCGGTTTCTTCGTACAGGGAATCGAAAACCAAACAACGGATCGTTTTAATCATTAGGTCACCTATTTGATATCTTTTAAACATAAAATTCAGTTTTGCGGTTAGACGTTTAGCCGCAACCTGTTCTCAAATTAACTCGATACCTACCTGGATTGCCGTGAATACTATCCGTACTCGACAACCTTGGCCGTTTTGGTATGGATGGTCCAATCGTTTCAAAGAAATCACCAACCTCGCCATGTTTGGCACGAACATGACGTATTAATCCTGTCGTGGACTGATTCTTGTAGGTGATGCTCGTTTCGCACTTCAAACAAACTGCTCGACCTCCTCCTTGTTCCAAGCGAAAGAACTTCCAAACTATGGATGATCGGGGACCCATCTTTAGGCGATGCTATATTAGGATGTTTAGAAAATATATCACTAAGACAATTAGTATAAATATTACTATGTACTTTACCAACGTTTTGTCTGTGTTTGGAATAGTTTGCTCTTGAAGTATTTCAAATATTAACCAAACTGCAAGGATCGAAGCTGTTTCGAAGACTGAGACTGAATTGCTTGCTTGGGAATCGAAGCCGCGTGAAGCGAATTGTCGATTGTATCGGTCATTGGACGGAGTGCCAAGGTCAGACAACTCGCTGCTTGTTACTCACGTATCGAGCGAGAGAATCACGAGGCCGCGCGCTGTAATTTTTGGCTAATTATATATTGCGGCGTAAAAAGGCCTGCAAGAGGAGTAAAACTCGATCTCCTTCTTGACAACAGACAGCTTCTGTACTACCGGTGTTTGTATAGTACATATTAATATTATCGTTGAGTGAAGGAGTTATATAGAGTCGCAAGCTTTACCGCAATTTTGTGCCTGGAAAAGTTTCCGATTGTTAGAGGGCGACGGATCGGTTTCGGTGACTTCGGTGCCTCTGCGTATTGAAGTCGCCGTCTCATTCGACTTGTGTTGGTTGAGTGCAGTTGTATGGTCAAGCGCAAGTAAAGTAAAATGATGTCGGTGCAAACTAACGTATGCTGTTAAGTAAATTGTTCGGGATACGGGATTCGGGATACAGTTACTTTAGATTTCCAGTAAAAAAAAGGACTATTGAATGCCAAAAGAACAGTAAGGAGGCAAACATTTGTGAAAGACATCTAAATAAGCTTAATATCTTATTTGAGATATATAAACTTTTCAATAGTATTTTTCAAACGTAACTTTTAGTGCAATATTTCTTCCAGAAAATCGACGGTAAATTGTAAAACTATTTACTAAAATTAAACTTTTTCGTACAGCCCAACCAACATAAACAGCACCTAAAATTTGTAAACATCAGGATGCGCATAGGACAAGTGGTCCCCTCCACCATATTTTGGTGGAGGCACCGATGATAAGCGTGCGCAGTAAGAACGTTAATCTACGCGGCAGCATTTGAATATTCATTTAAGTCCACGCGATAGGTTCAATTGATAGGTTCGAATGCCGTTCTTCGCCCAGGTCTCAGGTTAACTTTAAGTTGGTTTCCCTGTAAATTGAAATAGCAGTCACAACGCATTAAAAAAATCGTCTTATGCAAAACCACAGAAAAATTCGAATTCTGTCGTAGTGTTAAGTTTTATAATGTTCATTTATCATTCAGACATTTATTTTTATAAACTTTATTTGTTAATGCTTTTTACTTTCTGACTAGTACCCTAGAAGGAAAGTATTGTAATCGACGGAAAAAATTGGGATTTCACCGGAAACACACGTTTTGAGGTCCCCTGAATCGATTGCAATGATTTCTGGAAAATGTATGTATGTGTGTGTGTATGTCTGTGAACACGATCGCGTCCAAACGGTACAACGGATAGGGCTGAAATTTGGTATACATATTTAGAATTACCGGGGGACGAACTGGAGTGTTTTTGGTAACAATGTGACAACCGGAAGTGGCAAATGTTACATAAATTTACTTAGGAATTTATCCGATTTTGACCAAACTGATACCAGCTTATTCTGCGGTGACTTTAAATACATGTGATCTCGGATGCTAGAAGGGACCTATCGTGCGAAAATAATGTGCGCAATAACGGTACCTATCGGATGAGACCTTACATGCGAAAATAGCGTGCAAGATAACGTCACGATAGGACCCTTTTCGCGTCTGAGGTCACATAATAATTATATACAAATTTGCAGATCAGTGGGATGAACGGTGTAGGTGCTATAACTGTTTATAGAAGCACAAGCAGTTTGACAGAATTCACAGCCTTCGTCGCTGTGTTGCAAATTGTCAGATTTTGACAAGTGTGCCACTGACATGACATTAAATGTCATCATGACAAATGTCATAATGTCATAGAAACTGACGTTAGGTAGGGTACAGAGTGGCTCTGGCTTCACAAAATTGAATAATTGCAAAAGTGTTCAGACACTTCATTGTGCCAACGATGTAGTCGGAAAGTTGGGCGAGGGCCACCCTAGATTTCTTGTTAATACATTTTTGTAGAAGTCTATATACAGTTTTTTACATTCCTCTCCAATTTCTAATTCTTCACATGAAACTGCAGAAAACTTACAGGAGTTAATAATTGTTAATACAAACTTAATAATAATTTTCGTTTCTTTTTTTCATTTTTTTATTTAAATAAAACTGAAAAATATTAAGTATGATAAACAAAATAAATAAATTTGAACAGTTACTGTTATAAACAGACTTATTGTGTATACATACACAATATACCATTCATAAATTATACATATGTACATAAATAACCCAGCAACATAAAATTTAATTTAAACAATTAACAATGTCATCCGTGTCTCCGCGCGCTGCTTAGACCGACCGACCATCAATAGAATTTAATTTGTCCACACTCCCAAACTTTACACAGCATTACTTTTGCCGCCTCGTACCCGGGCGACCTTGAGAATGATAGGTTCACCGAAATTCCGCAAGAGTGTGTGGGCTAAAGTCATGAAGTGGACTAAGGGGAGCAGTATATCTGCTTGGGACACTAGTTTCTATATAGCCCACGCATTTTAGGTAAAAATTTAGCAAAACCCGGAAAAAAATAAAGTAAATCTGAAAATTGGTGGACACCTTCTATTAACTGTCCTAAACAACATACCGAAAGTCCTATAGCGTCCTCTTTCGGCTTCATGCTTTTTTCGGGGGTAATTATGGCGTCTTCTAAAAAACGTAAATATAATGGGAAACGATAAGTTACTGTCATAATCGCGTCAAAATTGGTATTTACGGCTTTTGAAAAAGGCGGAATTTGAATTTGTTACTTAAATTGCAAAATTCAGAAGGGCGGATCCAAAATGACGGACCCGGGAGAAGTTAGCAATAAAAGTTAGCAATAAGTTTGTTTTTCAACCGATTTTAATAAATGATACATCATTTTAAAGCTCATAACGTCCTGATACCCCATGAGTTTTGCCCGGTCGATCTAATCATAATTAGTGCCATAAAAATAAGAATGAAAGTTGACTTTTTCGATAATTTAGTAAAGTTTTTGGCATCTCGGCTATGACTTAACCAATCATAATGAGAAAGCGAAAGCACAAGTCTTCATGTACTCCCCATAGTTTTGCCCGATCGAAATTATAACCAATTACCGCCTGAAAAGAAAATAACAAAGTACTAGCGTCGTGGGGATTTGGACAACACAGTGCAACCGCATGCCTTGAACACTGATCAACAAAAGCGTAAAAAATAAGCACTTCCTGTCATCCGATTTTAACAAATTATGCACCAATCGATAGCTAAGGGTGGCAACCACTTATGCTAGTTTTGCCCGGTCGCGATTCAAACAATT